>CM042404.1:11085191-11450191 GCA_023634145.1 Thymallus thymallus
TTCCACATTTTGTTACATGACCCCCCCAAGCATACTTCCAAAGTTGTGGCAAAATGTCTTAAGGACAACAAAGTCAAGGCATTGGAGTGTCCATCACAAAGCACTGACCTCAATCCTATAGAACATTTGTGAACTGAACTGAAAATTACTTGTTTTAGATTCCGTCACTCACAGTTGAAGAGTACAAATGATAAAAATGACAGACTTCTACATGCTTTGTAAGTGGGAAAACCTGCAAAATCGGCAGTGTATCAAATACTTGTTCTCCCCACTGTATATTGTGTAGCTGCATAAGTGTTGCTCTCCACTTTCTGGAGGATGGAATTTTGAAATCAGTTGAACTAGATTATGATAGCTAAAGAGATGGCGAAAAACACCTGTCTCCGGATTACATCTTCAAACTAAGGGCAATTGTGGCATGGCATCCGTGACAGGAAGATGCGTCCATCATGCATGATGATGTACGGGTAAGATAGTCTAGCTAGCTACATTTTCAGATATTATTTCTAGTTTTGACATAAAGTGATTACATTTCAAGCTAAAGGGTACTGTTTGCTAGCTAGCTAAAGTTAGCTGGCTGGTTCTCTAGCTAACGTTATGTGTATGACGTTATTATGACTGTTTGCTTTGCTAGTTAGAGCCTAATGTTAGCTAGCTAACATTGAACCTGGTTGGTTAGCTCCCAGCAGATTCATGCAGGTTAGTAACGACATGATTTGGCATTATGTTCATTG
This sequence comes from Thymallus thymallus, assembly GCA_023634145.1. NCBI lineage: Eukaryota > Metazoa > Chordata > Actinopteri > Salmoniformes > Salmonidae > Thymallus > Thymallus thymallus. The sequence goes on from CM042404.1 coordinate 11,085,926, forward strand.
TTGTTTAACTAGCTAATGTTAGCTGGCTGGCTCGTTAGCTAACATTAAGTGACGTGATCTTACACATTGTTTACCTAGCTATTTTAATTGTTTACATAGCTAGCTAGCTACATGTCTTAAGCTAAAGTGTACTGTTGGCTAGCTAGCTAACGTTAGCTGGCTGGCTCCCTAGCTAACGTTACGTGTATGACGTTATTATTCGCTTTGATCATTAGAGACTATTGTTAGCTAGCTAACATTGAACCTGGTTGGTTAACTCCCAGCAGGTTCATGCAGGGTAGTAACAACATGATTTGGCACCATGTTCATTGTTGTTTAACTAGCTAACATTAGCTGGTTGGCTCATTATCTAACGTTACGTGTGCTCTGAATGCTCCGAGAGTGAAATGAGATGGGTGGGGCTAAAGCTTAAGAGGGTGTGAACGATGCTGAATGGGTGTAGACAAAGAAGAGCTCTTCACTAGATACCAAAACATTCAAATGCCATCTCAAAAGTGAGTTTACAAGTTTATCAACTTTCAAAGAATTACTTTCCCATTGTTCTTCAAAAATGCAGTTGTGATATACCATTTTGTTGCTCTGATTCTCTATTTTTATCCGATGTAAAAAACACAATTTCAAATTTTGCTACATAAGACCAAATCCAGGTGGTGAGTCACATATGTCTACCCTGAATGCGCTCATTGAGTGACAGAGGAGGCTAGGTCTGTGTGGAAAGCGGCATGGAGAGAGAGAGTGGAGAGAGATGAGAAACTATAAAAATGGACGTTACACACTGGGTATCACATTTAACAAACCAAACATTAAAATACCTTTATAGAGGGTAAAACAAAAACCCAAACTGGTCCGTGCATCAATACTGGTAAAATACGGTACACCGCCAAACCCTACTCTGGAGTGTGGTGGGAGTGCTTAGAGGGAGGCTTGGCACTGATTGACTGATAAGGACCCCGATATCCGTACGCTGCTGGAGTTGCCCACGCCACACAGCCTCATTGTCTCGTTATTGGGCACATTTTGAAATCTGATGATTCTCCCCATCGTGCTGTAGCTACAGGGGCCCTGCTTCATTTATTTACTATGGCAAGGGGAAATCAAATGAAAGACAACAATCTACCTCCAACAGGGGGGTATGGATAAGAGGGACATGGAGGGGGTCCATGCCCTCATCAATAAATTATTAATTGACAACATTTCAATTCCAGAATCAGCCAACCCCCTACTGCCACCCATCACCACCAAGGTAAACCCCCTCCCTACCCAACCACCTCACACACCTCCTCAGCCGAGCCCACCACCAAGGGCAACCCCCTCCCTACCCAACCCCCTCACACACCTCCTTAGCCGAGCCCACCACTAATGGCAACCCCCTCCCTACCCAACCCCCTCACACACCTCCTTAGCCGAGCCCACCACTAAGGGCAACCCCCTCCCTACCCAACCCCCTGACACACCTCCTTAGCCGAGCCCACCACCTAGGGCAACACCCTACCTACCCAACTCCCTCACACACCTCCTCAGCCGAGCCCACTGCCAACCTATAGTTACTGGTATGTAGCATATCATACAACATGCCTGCTAACATTTAGTGGCTTCACAATATGACAGATTTATTTTGTTTGCCCTCTTTTCAGTGTCTTCCAGTTGTCTGTGCTCAGAGGAGATAAGGTGTCCAGGAGAGAAAGGGAACAAGTTGAACAACGGTTACTAATGCAGCTTTGATTGACTCAGGGGACAGATGCTACATCTCAGCTCACTAATGATGACCAACATTTCTGTGCATTCTTCTTTTATCAACTTGAAGCTAATAAGGGCTTGATGAGTGTTGGGCGCCCTCTTTTGTAGAGGACTCACTGCTCTGAAAACTCAGCTCAGACTTTTATTAGGAGCCCTTATGAAGCTCTGCTCGTGTTGCCTCTGGCCTTGCAGACAGATGAATGCGACGGTCAAACACTGAATCTTAAAAACTAGTCAGTTTACAGTGAGTGAGCTTAAAGTCCTATAAAAAAGGGAGTGAGGGAGAGGGTGAGGAAAGAGAGAGAAAATGTATATACAATGATACTATTCCCTGCTCCATTCTGCTGTCACATCACATCTACCAGGGAGCAGCCACTCAAACCATCAGTTACAGAAACCATAGAAAAACAGCTCTTCTGATTTCTATAAAGCTATCCAGGAAACTGGAACAAACATCACTGTAAAACATCCTGCTAAACACAGTACCAGTACTCTCTCACTTAGTTATATACACAAGTGTTTCAAATGGCAGCCATCTTGGTCAGGGAGAAATCCAAATTAATGGAATCATTCCTCTAAAACTGTCTGGCTAGCAGTTTAATCTAGTTGCCTACCCCTGTCATACACATACTCTGGGTGTTGGAGGCAGTTTTAATAGAATATATCTAGCTCTTCATACAGCATGTTTAATTTAATTAGCTAGGGAATGTTAAAATTGTGTGATCCCAAATTGACTTCGGGCTTAGATCAATAACTTTTTTGAATAAAACCTCAATTTGATTGCTTTGGAAATCGTTACAGTCAGAATCTGATCACCCTGCCAAATGCAAGTAAATGTCACTTGCTAGAAGGCGCTCTTCAATCTTCCTCTGCATGTTTAACGGAGGCGTTCTCTACCCTCAACACAGAGCAGATCTAGTAAACGTGGTTTAGTGCCTGGCGTGTTGGCAGCTTGCACCCTAAAGTGCACCATTGGCCAATATACTCACCATACCAATTGGGTTTGTGACTCAGAAACTGTGGACTGACCCAGTGTACTGATCCAGAAGCCCTTCGGCACAAACCCAATCTAGTAATCCCTGGTTTGTCTATTGGATAGAGCCATTTCTGCCCAGCAGCTGCTGCTGCTCCTCTAGCCTGGCCCTTCATAGACTGGCCAGCATTCAAACACACTGGATCTAGACTCTGTGGCCTCTGAGGTACATGTAATCTCTCTCATTTAACATCTCCCATTTAATAACAGACAAGATCCTCTGACCACAACCTCATTCCAGTAGCTCCCCACTCCCCAGACGTGACAGGGTAAAATAGGGTTAGGGCCCAAGAGCTTGGATATGCCTCCAATTGACAATCCTAGTCAGGCTCTGGGAGGTGACTAAACAAGAAGAGAAGACCAGCTCCTGTCAAAGCAGACAACATACAGATGGTTCAGCCATACTGTAGTCAGACAAGCATGGTGAAATAACATCCCTGGGAGGTTTGAAAAGAAAAAGTGGTACGTTCAGAAATGACTCTGGTCTACAGTGTTTGTTTTTGTCCATTAATGTGAGGCGTCCTTGGTTTAGTGCCTTTGGCTTAATTAACATCTTCTGAGCAGAGTATCAATTAAATAATTGTACATAAGCACGCATAAAAAATATTTTTTTTTCTTCAGTTGGGATAACTATTACTAACATTATACTAAGGCAGATTGTAACTCCGAAAGGACTTTCTTCATATTAGTTTCTCCTCTTTCATCTTCATAATTATTTCAGTGAAACTTTGCACTTTTATGGAACAGCCCCGGTTGTTAAGTGAACATTGTCTAACTGACTCACTTCCCAGAGAAATGTTGTCATGCTTTACTGAAGCTTTCTGCTTTACAGACACTCAATCTTGATGTTTCACTTATTTTCAGCTATCCCCTTGTGTTCAAGCAATGAGGCATGTTGGCATACCAACAGACAGGGTGCTGCAGGATCATTCTCAAGCAGACCATGCTCCAACAGACTAGGCTCATTGTCTGGCTTTCAGATGTGAATCATATGCGAGTCCTAGTAGGATGTCAGTAGGGCTGTGTGGATCTGGAGGTGTGCTGGATCATACCAATAACTGTGCATTCCAACATAAGAGTTCACAGTGTATCACGAAACCAGAGTGGCTTGAATCAAACCACTGTGAAATTAGATTAAACACACCCCATGAGACTGAAAACATAAATAGTACCTATAGGACAAAATAAAGTTTTAAAAAATTGTATATTTCTGTGAAATCATACTTGTCAGATTAATCTGGGATCAATGACTAATGCAGCTCAATTTCATGGCAGTTTAACATGGCATAGCCATTCTCTGCAGCACACAAGGTGTTGAATCAGCCATTGAGTCGACTCACGTTACTGGTCAGTAAGGAGACAGGGAGACGGACATCCATCCCCAGTTGCTCTGGTGCAGGATTGAGTTCTCTGTGTTCACAGTGCAGCTGTGCAGTCGCCCTCTGGGGGATCCATTGCCACTCTAATCTGATTCACAGATGCCTGCTGGGACTATTCACCAATTAGGAACTTTGAAGCTGACGGATCAATTACTCAATATATATCAACACAATGCCGCTGTTAGTTACCCCATCTGAAATTCAGGTAATTAGCCCGGAGATCAATAAGCTGTGAGCAGGACGGAGTACTTGGGGAGATATGAGAGAATTTGAGATTGATAAACTCATGAATTAAATGTTCCCTGTGGATTATATGAGGGTGGTGCCTAACAGTGTTTCTGTACGATGCTTTCCACATTCTTTTCCCCACTTAAATGTAAAGTCCCCATATTTGGTGAACCTATTCGATTTATCTTATTAAATTCAGTCTGGTATGAGAACGGTAGTCCCTATCTGCAAAAGCAGGGTGTCTGCGGAAAGCTGAGTATCTTGGCTATTGATTGGTGCCTGACTTACTACCATATATGGGCATTTGAATGTATAAGGGCAGGCCGAGCCCATTTCAAGATGGCTGCTACCTACATTCCGGTTAGCGTTGTGAAGGATAAACAAAATAAACACGGAATATGTTGATACACACAGAAAACCGGGACTCCACAGATCATGAGGATATCTTATTCGTCTGCCTGTGACCTACCGTTATTGATCACCGGCCCAAAATGTCAAAATGTTTATTTTCACCAAACATCTTACAAGGTAAGCTTACATTTGGTCTGTGTTTGAGCTATAGCTACACAGGGGGTATCAAATTAATCATTAGGTTGGTAGGAACAAATCTAGCCGATTGCCAATGTTATCTGATAATGTGTGACTTAATAGCAACATCAAATGTCCACCAAGTGACTATACCTTTGCGCATCAAAAATATGATATTGGCTGTTACGCGCTGTAGGCATCCATTACTCAGGGGATTGGCTACTATGGCACCTTGACAGTATTGTAGCCAATGAGATAAGCTTTCCAGGGATATGCAGTTTACCTGGGTAGGACAAAGCAAGGCCTAGAACCTTTTATTTGTAATGCAAACTATCGCTACGTGGCTCAGAGACTAGGAAACGTCCCGTAACCACACCTGACACCATTTACTAAAACATCTGATGTTTTTCCAGCTATGGGAATTTCCACTTATAGCTTGTCAATGAAAGATGACTTAAAAAAATAACTGGTTATTTTGTGTGTGCTTGATCTTGTGTTTTCTGAACTTTAGCGGGTGAAATAAGTATTGAACACGTCACCATTTTTCTCAGTAAATATATTTCCAAAGGTGCTATTGACATGACGAAACCAAAACAAATAAGTTCAGAAATTAAGTTATGTGTAATAATGTGAAATGACACAGGGAAAAAGTATTGAACACATTTACTGATATTTATTTAATACTTTGTACAAAAGCCTTTGTTGGTAATGACAGCTTCAAGACACCTCCTGTATGGAGAAACTAGTCGCATGCATTGCTCTAGTGTGATTTTGGCCCATTCTTCCACACAAACAGTCTTCAAATCTTGAAGGTTCCGTGGGCCTCTTCTATGAATCTTGATCTTCAGTTCTTTCCATAGATTTTCAATGGGATTTAAGTCAGGTGATTGGCTGGGCCATTCTAGCAACTTCCTTCAATTATGTGAAGTTTGCCAGTACCATTTGCTGAAAAGCAGCCCCACACCATGATGTTCCCACCTCCAAACTTCACTGTTGGTATGGTGTTTTTAGGGTGATGTGCAGTGTCATTTCTCCTCCAAACATGGTGTGTATTATGACATCCAAACAGTTCAATTTTGCTCTCATCTGACCACACTATATTCTCCCAGTATTTCACTGGCTTTTCCAAATGTTGTGCAGCAAACTTGAAACAAGCTTCAACATGCTTTTTTTTCAGCAATGGAGTCTTGCGTGGTGAGCGTGCATACAGGCCGTGGCGGTGGAGTGCATTACTTACTGTTTTCTTTGAGACAACAGTACCTGCTAATTGCAGGTCTTTTTGAAGCTCTCCCCAAGTGGTCCTTGGCTCTGGGACAACTCTTCTGATTATTCTTTTCACTCCTCTGTCAGAAATCTTGCGAGGAGCACCTGGTCGAGGCAAATTTATGGTGAAATGATTGTCTTTCCACTTCCGTATTATGGCCCCAACAGTGCTCACTGGAACATTCAGAAGCTTAGAAATGCGCCTATAACCAATGCCATCATTATGTTTTGCAACAATTAGGTTGCGAAGGTCTTGAGACAGCTCTTTGCTTTTACCCATCATGAGATGTGTCTTGTGTGACACCATGGCAATGAGACCTTTTTGTAGGCCATCAGTTGGGACTGAACCAGCTGATATTAATTTGCACCTCCCTTTCTTCATGTGTTCAATACTTTTTCCCTGTGTCATTTCACATTATTACACAACTTAATTTCTGAACTTATTTGTTTTGGTTTCTTTGTATGTATGGATTACTTGGGTTGTTACCAACATCTGGTGAAAATGTAATGTCAATAGCACCTTTGGAAATATATTTACTGAGAAAAATGGTGACGTGTTCAATACTTATTTCACCTGCTGTATGTAACTCCTATCTATCTTCTGATTATTTCCTCATAATCTCCCAGATGTCTTATTTTGGAATTACACATGAATAGCAGTTACTTTTGGGTATGTCTATTTGGGTGGAAATAAAAGTTTTTCCATTTACATAATAACCTGCAACAAAAGGGAAAGATGGGGCAATTCTTGTCCCCATAGTGATGTAAAGATGTAATAGGATCATTGTTGTTGCATATCATGATACTGACACATACTGGTACTACATCTACAGTATGCTACCTGCTGTATTTTACATTTATACATACAGTATAGCCTACCTTGCTTCCTATTTTCTCAATTTGCATCTTAATACTGAAAAAGAGAATCTACGACAGGCAGCCAAGTCATCCAACCGCAGACAGAGGCTCACCAAGTGAACCCATTACCATGGCTCAGGCCTGTAACACATTAACCTTGACAATGCTACCGTATCGTTGACAGAATGTTCTCTGTCCACCAGGTCACATCTCAAAGTGTGCCCTTCCCTTCCTTTCCCTTCCGTCCCGTGAATAATGCATGTGAGATGGGGTGAGAAAGGGAGAGGAGCCGGGGAACTTCAGAGGCGATGAATACGCAGGAATAGCTGGAGTGGACGTGCCATTGATTAAGTGTCACTTTGGCCGGTGGAGTTGAAACGGATTCCAAACAAAACAGACAACAGAAAAGGGTCTGACTGTCCTCACTCGTTAGCGAGTGATTGTGCTGCGGAGGGTGTGGATTGGAGGCGAGGTTGTAAGACCACAGGCTGCTCATTCATATGTAAAAGATGGATTGTTGCGAATAGTAGTTTAATCAAGCCCTGCCTATCAGCGAGTGTGTGCAGTGAGGGATTGCGGCGATGCAGAGTGACAGAACGTCATATAGGGGATTTGTCTGTGACAACTTTATCCATTAGCAATGTCTCCTGCCTGCACTGTCGCCGGTTTGGAGCCCGGCGATGGTATCAGTGGGGATCAGGGAGGCGGCAGGACTCGGGGAGAGACAGCTTTGCTGATGTAAAGAGATATTCTGGAGGTATAAGCACTCTGAAGTCTAAAAGGATTATTTACAAACTTGGTCATGGCTGGTACGCCTGTGCACTTACATTTTCCGTTCAGATCTACATTTCCAGAGACAGACACCACATCACAATAACCCACGCCCCTACTCCCTTCTACTTCCTACCTAAGCCTCACCTACAGCATGTGTTAATAAACACCATTTGCTGAGTGAAGATTGCAGTGCAAGGACACTGCTTACGTTCACTGTGCTGTCTTTCAAGTGATTGAGGACGTCTCGTTGGTATGCACTGAGAGTATGCTTTGACTTAATCCACCCCAGTCGCCCAGAAAAGATGAATTTCTATGCACCTGGCCCTGAGTCAGGGTGGAAGTGTCTGTGTTTTTTTAGACACATTTTTAGGACACATTTGAGGCTACCATGGACTGCCAAAGCACTGACCAGGATAGCTTTGATGCTTTAAATCACAAGGACATTGCCCATTAGAGAGATGATGTAGAGAGTAGAGAGAACGAGAGAGAGAGAGAAGCCAATGAATTCTGTTATTACTTCTCTTTCGCTGCCTCCTTGAGATGTCAGAACGAGTACACAGCATGCAGCACACTCACGATTTACGCTTATTAATATCTGGTAACATATGATCCAATTTGAGAATGAAGGCGATGCCGGCTAAATAATGTTAAGCACATCTAATCTCAGCTAAGACATGCTTGAACATGTTTTTCTTTTCAACAAAGCAGGACTAACCTTAATGCCAGCTCTGAAGCTCTGCATGCCTCATAGTGCCTTCCCTCCTTTTCTCTCCTTTTCCGGATCCACTTCCACATAACCGCATTAGGACGTAATAATAAATACCCAGGTTTATTGGTACGTCCCAGGGGAAGTCAAAATTAAACTTAGTTGGAGAGAGAGGACGCAACAAAAGAGTGGGGGATCAGAGAGGCAGGCTTATGAAAGGCCAGATAGAGTATTTCACAGTTACACAGTGAGGGGCCCGTTCTGATACTGAGGGAGAGAAATGGGTCGTCGGAATAAACAGGACTATTTAGGTTTCTCACTTAAGTCACCAGAAATGTATTTAGGGCAACAAAGTGAGCAGAGCCATGAAACAAGCCATTCCAAGGCCTCAATTTGTCTCTTTAAACGCCTTGTTTATAGTTTTTTTTTTAATCATCTGAATTATTTACATAGCCAAGTAACAGGGGGAGGCACTACTTGCTATGCAGAGGTAGTAACTGAGCTACTGGAGTTTAGAACTGCAGTTCTGCAGTTTGGAATTATCCCCCATTATCAATGTTATCATCTTCCTCCTCCTCCTCCTCCTTATTATCACCACCACCATAATCATCATGGTGCATTCTTTAGAACGTTGTATGTAAATTGTATAGCTTTTGTCATCAACATGAGATTAGTTGTTTTTTTTGCATGCACAAAGCAAAAATCAGCAATACAAACAAGACTGGACTGCCAGAAAAATAAGGTTGCATATTACATTTTCCCAAGAGCAATTCAACCAAATAATGGAGGCGGAAACGATTGAATTTACTTGAAGGGTGTATATGAATGAGAAAAGGTATAGTGGGAAAGAGGGTCTGTTATGTCACATTAAATCAGATCCGGTCCATCTTCCTTTTTCACTCTATGCTGACACAGTGCAAAATGAATCACTGCTCCACTCCTCTTGAATATTATGCATGTGTGTGTGTGTGTGTGTGTGTGCCTGCGCATGGTGCCGAATTCGATTGTAACCTCGTTCCCTCCAACCCCCTCTTCCTCCTCTTCCTCCTCTTCACCCCCCCCATCTGATTCCCTGTGGGTGCTCTCCCAGTCCCTCCAGTGCAGGCCAGGGTGGAGAAAGGGAGATTTCAATCAATGCCTTTCTGTGACAGATTACCCTGATTGTAGCACTTAGTATTAGCAAGAAGGCAGTCATCATGTGACCACACAACTGCACACACAACTATACTATAAAACACATTCTAAGCATTACTTAGGCGGCCAGTAACCGAGCAAGGCACTTAACCCTAATTGCTCTGTATAAGATCGGGTAGAAAATGTAAAAAATGAAAATGTTATCATGTGCTTTCATATAATACACTGTACATGATGTACATGACAAACAAGGCATACTATCACACACAATATATAAAATGGTGAGAAACAAGAGACACTTGATCTGTTACAATGAATTTGTAAATGTCCTGAATTACCTGAAAATCCCTAAATAAACTTTGAGTGGAGTTATTCAATCAATAACAGTGTTTATTACAACATATAGGCAAAGTTTTAGTTCCAAAGCTTGACAGCTGTAAACGTGTCTATAGCTTTGCATGACTCATTTTACTCTGATGGATGGAGAGAAATCTCTCTGTAGCCAACTAACGGAATAGGTGGGTAATGGGAGGCGACTAACAAATGAGTTGAGGTGGGTAGATGTTAATTGAGTTGAGGTGGGTAGATGTTAATTGAGTTGAGGTGGGTAGATGTTAATTGTTTGTGTGAGTCAGTAAGGTTAAGCAACAGTGTTCTAAAAAGGTCTCAATAGGCTAGGGAGCCTTGCCCGTGGTTTAAAATGGTCTTCAAAGGATACACAAGGCTAGTGAATGCAGCACACTGCACTGGGGAAATGGACTGGGGTAGGAATACTGCAGTGGTCTTAGGCCTTGTCTATGGCTATGTCTTGGCAAGAACCTCCTGGCTGTACACCTTTTCACAATTGTGAAATTCACAAGTGCCGTGTGCTGCTAATAGGCAGTGAGAGCTAACTGGCCCCATGGCAAGGCAATCTGGGCTAAACACTGTCTCGCCTTCCCTCGGGTCTCCCCTCTGCTCTGTCGGCAGGCCAGCATTCCCTTCCCTTCCCTTCCTCCAGGTTTATTGAGCCTCGCTTTGCCACCAGAAATCCAATAGCTATTTACACTGAGCCACGTCTGCCTCCAAATGGAATTCTGTGGATCATAAAGCCTGGCTACAGTACTAGAGCCATATTAATGAATGTATTAACTGCAACACATCCCCAGAGCTTCAAAATGGGGGACAGAAGAGGACGAGAGGGAGGAGGAGGTGGAGAAGAGCGAGTGGCTGGAAATGGAAGAGCGCTAGGGGAGAGAAGGGAGTGAACTATGAGTCATCCTACCCAGTTTGTGGAAAGGGGTTGAGGAGCAGGAGGCAGATGCCGGACACGAATACTGCAAGTTTCCGGAGAGTGGCAGCCATATCAAACTATGGCCCAAAACCCTGCAGAAAAGAGAGAAGTACATGTTAATAAGGGCTGGGATTTGCCAGGTACCTCACAATACGATAGTATCACGATACTTAGATGCCGATACGATACGTATTGCGATTCTCATGATTCTATGCACCGTATATACAGTGGGGAGAACAAGTATTTGATAACCTGCAAAATCGGCAGTGTTTCCCACTTACAAAGCATGTAGAAGTCTGTAATTTTTATCATAGGTACTCTTCAACTGTGAGTGACGGAATCTAAAACAAAAATCCAGAAAATCACATTGTATGATTTTTAAGTAATTAATTGGCATTTTATTGCATGACATAAGTATTTGATACATCAGAAAAGCAGAACTTAATATTTGGTACACACTGCAGCCGGGATTTTGGCCCACTCCTCCATACAGACCTTCTCCAGATCCTTCAGGTCTGGGTCTTCCAGCATGACAACGACCCGAAACACACAGCCAGGGCAACTAAGGAGTGGCTCCGTAAGAAGCATCTCAAGGTCCTGGAGTGGCCTAGCCAGTCTCCAGACCTGAACCCAATAGAAAATCTTTGGAGGGAGCTGAAAGTCCGTATTGCCCAGCGACAGCCCCGAAACCTGAACGATCTGGAGAAGGTATGTATGGAGGAGTGGGCCAAAATCCCTGCTGCAGTGTGTGCAAACCTGGTCAAGAACTACAGGAAACGTATGATCTCTGTAATTGCAAACAAAGGTTTCTGTACCAAATATTAAGTTCTGCTTTTCTGATGTATCAAATACTTATGTCATGCAATAAAATGCAAATTAATTACTTAAAAATCATACAATGTGATTTTCTGTATTTGTAAGTAGGAAAACCTGCAAAATCGGCAGTGTATCAAATACTTGTTCTCCCCACTGTATATATATTTTACAAATTGATACTTGGTAGTCAAAGTAGCAATATAATATTGTCTAAAATAATATTGTGGCAGGTAGCCTAGCGTTTAGAGTGTTGGGCCAGTAACTGAAAGGTTTTTAGTTCAAATCCCTGAGCTCACGAGGTGAAATATCTGTCAATGTGCTATTGAGCAAGTGATCCCACTTTGAGGGTGTGTTAGGTAGTTGGGAAATGCAAAAAAAGTAATTTCCAATTCATACATGTGTTTAATACACCCTTGTACATGGGTGAATTAGGACAAATACTGTATAAGCCACTCAATCATCATCATCAACTGCATCGATTTTTCCCCCATCACTAATGTTAAGGGTGATGAATTAGCATCTTAGATCAATATGTATGTCCAGTCCTGGAAAGCAGAACTCATAGTCTCATGAAAACAGTTAGTGAAACACATTATTCACTGGCAGGTGTCCTGAGGGACCTGGATCTGAATTGATTTCCTGTTGCTCTGACCTGATGACAAGCTTTGTCAGTCAGACAGACAGAAAAACAGGAACAGATGAATGGTTTGATGTTCTTCTATAGCCATGACGACAGAGAGATATAATGAGCCAAACTGCTTGGCTTTGAGTAGATATATATAGTATGAAACTACATGTTATTAGTAATGGAAGCTTTGGACCTTCCATACTCTACTGTATGTAGTAAATAAGTCATGTTAATGTTCCAACCCATAGTAAGTGCCAAAGATCTTAAAAATGTTACAGGTGTAGTAACCTGCCCCAGTGGGATTTAACCTTTGTAGTCACCTTCCTATACATGCTTGTTAATACTGTAGAGTCCTGCTGAGATTGATGACAAACATAACCTTTACTGTCAGCTCTGAGCAACTCATGTTTTAGATGCAATGACGACAAAACTAATATGAATATTTTAGCACTTGGAGACAGTGGAGGAAAACCTGGACTCGCCAACAACAGCAAATTATTCAAATTTCACATGAAACAAGTCCAATGTGTTTCCTTGCTGCGCGAGCATAAAGAAGTGAAGACGAGGGAATTGATTTGCTTTTCTGCCCAATATGCAGCAGCACAAAAGCTATGGAGCATAAATACTGAGTAATTCCTCTCACGCAGGCACGTTGCTCTGATTGGAGCATCACCCAGGCAGCAGGCTGCAGCATTAGGAAGTCCCTGTGCTTTCCCCTTCAGAGGCTACTTTGTAAAACTGCTGCTATTCGCCTGTTTCTTCAGAGACACACAAACGGTATAGGGGCTTTGTAAGGATTAATAATGGAATCACCCACACATGAATACACTTCGAACAAACATAAAGACTGTAGGGACTGAGGTGCTGGCAACAAGACCGAAAAACGAGAACAAAAAAACAATTGCCCTTTCAGCCAAGCCTGGAGAATATATATATATGCCTTTAATTTGACGTAAAGAAAATTGTCACGAAACGCCACCATATAAATGTCACAACATAGACACTGCATTGCTTACACTGTAAATGTACACAGGTGGACCTTTGATGAAAACAGTAGCGGTGCATGGGTAAAATCACTGGGGAAGACAAGCCACTAAAAAAGCCATATTACAACACTGTGATATTACAACATTGTGTTTTTTGCTCTATAACACATTCCTTCATACACCACCACAATACACAACAAGGCTGTGACAATAAAAAGACAACAGTCAAACATTGGCGGAATAGATTCAACTACAAGTACGTTTGTTTCATCACAAAACCGGAGAGCAACCTCTACCCGGTGAAGTCCACAAAGCAAATATTGCACATAAAAAAACAGCTATATGACCTGCAGCATGGTCAAGCAAGTTACTGTTTGACAGTTTACAACTACTGATTTAGAACCACAGAGTTATCGCAAGTCAGCAGAAAGACACCAGGAGCATAGCCTCTGCTATTCCAGCACCATTTCAACTTACATGTAAACATCTAAACATCATGAAATCAACAAGGCTATATACTATATACGCTTAGTTTAAAACACTGAAATCAAACTGAAACCATTTTTTTTTTGTCCAATCAATGTTGCTAAATATCATGTGGCTGTCCATGGTACTGATTTCTGTCTGTGTGTGTGTATATAAGGTTAGATCAGAATTGTCGCCATAATCTCTGGCCTGTACAAAGAATTAAGTCAAAACTACAAGTCCAAATCCACATCTCCATCCATTGCTGCGCCAGGACAACCCACAGTTGAGCTCAGCTCAATGCTGATTGGCTAATTATTTAATAAATGATATGTTATCAAGGGAGGCCAAATGCTTGCTGGCATCAATAAATCAATCAAATGCTACCGCGGCATACTCTTTGTTCCAAACAGCATCAGATACATGGGCTACACATACTGAGACAGAGGGGTGCTGTTTCCCTCGCTCAGATGATTTCTCTGGTGAGATTCAGCCACTTGCGAACTGATGGAAAATTATGAAAACAGAGACATTATTTTCTCATTTTCATTTATTTATTGGTCAAATATTTGGGGAAGCCTGGCTTCCCTTGTCATCCATGTATACACGCTACTGGTAAAGGTAAGAAGTTATCCAGAGCAAAGGGACTGATGGGATACGCAGCAGCCAGATTCCAGATTCTGTCTGTGTCTGTGTCTGTGTCTGTGTGAGTGAGTGAGGTATAGGAGAGGAAAGGGGAGGAGTGGGTGGGGGAGAGGTGGAGACAGAGGGGAGGGGGGCAATGCCGTTATTACCACTCTGAGATGGGGGAGGTGGAAGCAGCATGGTAAATACAAAGTCCTTCATCTACCCTATTGATCGGTTCTAACTTTACATTTTTTCTTCACAAGATTCTGGCACCGGTGCAAAGCCATTAGACTTATTGACAGGACGACACACACTGTGTTACTCAAACTGTTACAATAAGAAGTGACTTCTGAGAAGGTGGTTAAGTGTTAATATGATACTTCATGTTCTGTGTCTACACCTAACTGGTTGTAAGATCAGCTGATGCCAGATTCCTTCAAGACAAGACAAGCCAACAGAGAAACAGAGAAGCCACATACGGTCAATAACCTCCTCTAAAAAAGGATATATAGTGCTTTCTTACACCTCTATCATCTTCTAAGGGTGTGAAAAAAATCTGCTTTGGTATGTGCAATCCTGCCAAAGAGCGGCAAGGCTCAATTCTCTCAACCGCACGTGTTTGTGTAAATTGTTTAAATTCTTTAAATAGACATCTCTCTGACGGCACCTGTCAAACCAACAGAGAAAAAGGTCAAAAACCTCAGCTCACTTTATCTCCATGGCCACATGTGTCAATAATCAAATACCACAGTTTATCATAGCGAACTACGCTTTATTACAGGCGATAGTTTCAGCACACGTCATTGCAATCTGTATTAGAAAGTATGCTGGCCCTCTTGGAAGTCTCGTAGATCGACCTTGCTTGTGGAATGGTCTACAGAGTTCTCTGAAATTGGATGAATTGGTGCCTCTGAGACAGTCCAGACGGACCTTGATATTGTGTTTTTTTGCTTGCTTATACAGTATATTTTGTGTGTTAACTATGTATTTTGACTATGTTTTGTAACTTTCCCCAGGTCGTTGCTGTAAAGGAGAATGTATTGTATTGTATTGTATTGTATGTCAGCTCACCTGGTAAAATACGTAATAAATACCCCTATTCTCACACCGTGGCTCTGCGCTGTGGTTCAGTGGTGGCCATGTCACTGGTCCGCATCACACCCCTATTCTCACACCGTGGCTCTGCTCTGTGGGTCAGTGGTGGCCAAGTCACTGGTTGACATCACACCCCTGTTCTCACACCGTGGCTCTGCTCTGTGGGTCAGTTGAGCTCATACAGCTAACCACTTACAGCAGCTGTGTAGTGGTTCACAGCTTCTCGTCCTTTAACATGGATGACAGTGAGACCCCTCATCCCATCCCCCCATCCCTTTCGCTGCTATACAGATCGAGGATCAAAACCAGATCCTCCTCAGGGGAATTGAGCAAATGTTCTCTGTTACAAGAGCTGGGGAACACAACTGATCTGAGGATGGCTAAACAGATGTTAAAGATTTGAGCTCTTTCAAGTGCTCACTCGGGATGCATCTCTGCAGGTCTGTCCCATCCTCACACGTGTCTGTGTCCCTGATGACTGCATTCCTCCTGGGCTAAAACACTTTAGACGGGGGTATCCCCCACATTCATTCCAGCTGAGCACCAAATGACTTTGTTTAATCGTTCTCTCTCAGCGTTTTTATTAATGGGCCTATATTACGAGTAATTTTGGATCGTTAGACATCAGAGATTTTATGTTACCCATAAAAGCCGCAGGATGCCAGCGCTCCAGAGCCAGAAATAACTATTTCCTTCCCTATAATGTCTGACAGAAAATTGCATCTGCTAATGTCATGACATCTACTGCTTCCTATTTAAGCAAGACCAGCTCGCATCGTGGTCATCATCTCACATATTTTATATCTAACAATCTTAAAATGTACAATTGAAGTCAGAGATTTACATACACCTTAGCCTAATACATCTAAATTCCTGACATTTAATCCTAGAAAAAATTCCCTGTCTTAGGTCAGTTAGGATCACCACTTTATTTTAAGAATGTGAAATGTCAGAATAATAGTAGAGAGAATGATTCATTTCAGCTTTAATTTCTTTCATCACATTCCCAGTGGGTCAGAAGTTTACATACACTCAATTAGTATTTGGTACTAATTGAGTGTATTTGCCTTTAAATTGTTTAACTTGGGTCAAACGTTTCGGGTAGCCTTCCAGAAGCTTCCCACAATAAGTTGGGTGAATTTTGGCCCATTCCTCCTGACAGAACTGCTGTAACTGAGTCAGGTTTGTAGGCCTCCTTGCTCACACACGCTTTTTCAGTTCTGCCCATAAATCTTCTATAGGATTGAGGTCAGGGCTTTGTGATGGCCACTCCAATACCTTGACTGTTGTCCTTAAGCCATTTTGCCACAACTTTGGAAGTATGCTTGGGGTCATTGTCCATTTGCGACCAAGCTTTAACTTCCTGACTGATGTCTTGAGATGTTGCTTCAATATATCCACATCATTTTCCTTCCTCATGATGCCATCTATTTTGTGAAGTGCACCAGTCCCTCCTGCAGCAAAGCACCCCCACAACATGATGCTGCCACCCCCGTGCTTCACGGTTGGGATGGTGTTCTTCGGCTTGAAGCCTCCCCCTTTTTCCTCCAAGCATAACGATGGTCATTATGGCCAAACAGTTCTATTTGTGTTTCATCAGACCAGAGGAAATTTCTCCAAAAAGTACGTCTTTGTCCCCATGTGCAGTTGCAAACCGTAGTCTGGTTTTTTTATGGCGGTTTTGGAACAGTGGCTTCTTCCTTGCTGAGCGGCCTTTCAGGTTATGTCGATATAGGACTTGTTTTACTGTGGATATAGATACTTTTGTACCTCTTTCCTCCAGCATCTTCACAAGGTCCTTTGGTGCGAAAAGTGCAAATCAAGCCTAGAACAACAGCAAAGTACGTTAATCTCTAGGAGACAGAACGCATCTCCTTTCTGAGCGGTATGACGGCTACGTGGTCCCATGGTGTTTATACTTGCGTACTATTGTTTGTACAGATGAACGTGGTACCTTCAGGCATTTGGAAATTGCTCCCAAGGATGAACCAGACTTGTGGAGGTCTACAATTCTTTTTCTGAGGTCTTGGCTGATTTCTTTAGATTTTCCCATGATGTTGAGCAAAGGGGCACTGAGTTTGAAGGTAGGCCTTGAAATACATTGTGGTAAGGTGGTCAGTGCGTTGGCTAAACCAGCAGAAAAAATTGAAATACTTCAGAAATGTCCATGGAAACAAATCTCATTTAATTCAGGGTGCCACTAATTCCAAAAAATGCAACACGGTCCAAAACAAAATGTCCTTTGTAAGTCCAAGTTTAACTCAGAAATTCAGCAAGAAAACATACTAACAAAAATAATTTGTTCAGAGTACAACTCATCACAAAACAAAACAAAAAATAAGTTACACAGTTGGCTACTGATCCAACCAAACAGCCCCTTTTTCTTTCTCCCTTTCCAAACATTGAATCTGTTCTTTTATAGTTTTAATCTCCTCCTTCATTTTCAAACTGACCAATCATAACTCTTCATTAGTTAATTACTATACAGTTCATAGTTCACAGAGCATTGGCAAGCTCCCCAACTATACATTGATAATCTTCAACCAGTTACATTACCATTAGTAAACCTTCAAACAAACATGAGTTTTAAGTCTAAAACTCTTAATAGACCAACTCCTCCCCTTCAGGATGTCATATAGTCGGTTTCCTGTTCGCGGCCCCTCCTACTAGGCATTTCCAGGAACCGGTAAGACAAAGAGACATGCATATTGATATTAAAACATTGCTGGTTCAACTTCACCTTGTATGTTTCACTTTGATTACAGTCACCATGGAATGTGCACCTTTCATGTGACTGCCACCAGAGTAAAATAAACACCAACTAAAGATCTCACAAAACTGTTTAGTGTGGATCTTTAGTTTGCCACATGTGTGCCTCATCACATACATCCACAGGTACACCTCCAATTGACTTAAATTATGTCAATTAGCCTATCAGAAGCTTCTAAAGCCATGACATCATTCTCTGAAATTTTCCAAGCTGTATAAAGGCACAGTCAACTTAGTGTATGTAAACTTCTGACCCACTGGACTTGTGATATAGTGAATTATAAGTGAAATAATCTGTATGTAAACATTTGTTGGAAGAATTACTTGTGTCATGCACAAAGTAGGTGTCAGGTCAGGTTTCTGTGCCGTCCAGTCAAGTTCTTCCACACCGATCTCAACAAACCATTTCTGTATGGACCTCGTTTTGTGCATGGACCATTATTCCTCCTCCACCAAACTTTTCAGTTGGTAGTGTTCTCCTTTTATCCACTAAACCCAGATTAGTCCGTCAGACAGCCAGATGGTGAAGCGTGATTCATCACTCCAGAGAACGCTGGCTGTGAGCTTTACACCACTCCAGCCGATGTTGTTATTAGTTAGTTATTGTGCTGACGTTGCTTCCATAGGCAGTTTGGAACTTGGTAGTGAGTGCTGCAACCGAGGACAGATGATTTTAGCGCACTACAAGCTTCAGCGGTCCCGTTCTGTGAGCTTGTGTGGCCTAACACTTCGCATCTGAGCCGTTGTTGCACCTAGACGTTTTCACTTCATAATAACAGCACTAACAATTGACCAGGGCAGCTCTAGCAGGACAGACATTTCACAAACTGACTTGTTGGAAAGGTGGCATCCTATGACGGTAACACATTGAAAGTCACTGAGTCACAAGGCCATTCTACTGCCAATGTTTGTCTATGGAGATTACATGGCTGTGTCCTCGATTTTATCCATCTGTCAGAAACAGGTGTGACTGAAATAACCTTAATCCAATAATTTGAAGAGGTGTCCACATACTTTTGTATATATAGTTTACCTTATGCCGAAGAGGCACCACAAACAAATGATTCATATCCTGAAAAAGAAGGACAGAGATCAACATAAAGGGCTATAAACAGACTGTCACTGTCACTGGACTGTAAGCAGGTAAGAAGTTAAACTATCGTCCTCTCCCTTGTCTGAGCTGGTGCCCCCAGATTTCATGCCACCCACAAGGCCTCTTGATGTGGACTAGAATTGTCCTCTCTGCAATGTTTAATTCTAACCCTGTACTGTTAACCTCGTATGTGTCACAATTGCAGTTAGACAGGACCCGAGGCACAGAGCTGTAGCGTGAAGACATTCCTTTATTTTCAGTAAAGTAATCCCAAAAACCGAACAAAAGGAGAGACAGCAACCATGAACCAACGTGAAACAAAAAAGGAGCACACACAAAAACCCACAAACACAGGTGGAACAACTGAACTTAAATAAGCTCTATAATCAGAGGCAATGCGGCGCAGCTGGCTCTAATTGCGGACCAATTCTAACGCCAACATTGAGAATTCCAGAGAGGTGGGTGGGGGGGGGGACTGGCGATGCCGAGCTAGAGCAGGCACACCGGAGGTCTGGTGCGTGGGGCCGGGCACTGGAAGCACCGGGCTGGGCGCACGCACTGGAGGTCCGGTGAGGGGAGCTGGGACAGGGCTTACCGGGCTGAGAACCAGCGCTGGAGCTACCGGGCTGAGAACCGGCGTTGGAGGTACTGGGCTGGGCACCAGCCCAGGAGCCTCGGGAAGTGAAGCCGGCAGTCGTTCGGACCAAATCCTCTTGCGGTCCTCGAAGTCGGCGTTGTCCTCCCCCCGGCTGGGAGGTCTCAGCTCCAGCCAAGACCTTCACCACCTCCCCTGTTCCTCCAGGGCCCGGTCAAAAAAAAACATTGGCGGCCACCGGTCCTCCGCTGTGGGAGGTGGCAGACTCCCCCAGTCGTCCTCCCTCCTCCGTCGATCCCGACTCTGCAGGGGCTCATCCAAGAGCCCCCATGTGTTGGGGAACAGGAGCACCTCGTCGTCATCATCCGACACCTGGGCGTACTCCTGCTCCCATGGCTGTAGGGGCTCCTCCATGAACCCCCACGAGTGTAGTGGCCGGGGCTCCTCCTCTTCATTCCCCGACCACCCCCATAGCCCCCCCAAAAAAACTGTATGGGGCTTCTTCAGGGCTCTAGGCTGGGCCTGCCTCTTCGATCGCCGACGGGGCCCCCGTCGAGGGACCCAGCCTTGTCCCAGAGCTAAACAGTGGAGGAACTCCTCCTGGTATTGCAATTGCTCGGCATCTGACCACAAGGCGCTACAGAGGGTAGTGTGTACGGCCCAGTACATGACTGGGGCCAACCTTTCTGACATCCTGGACCTATATACTAGGCGGTGTCAAAGACTCCAGTCACCCAAGTCATTGACTGTTCTCTTTGCTACCGCACGGCAAGCGGTACCAGAGCTCCAAGTCGAGGACCCAAAGGCTCCTTAACAGCTTCTACCCCCAAGCCATTATACTGCTGAACCACTAATCAAATGGCCACCCGGACTATGTTTTTACACTGATGCTCCTCGCTGTTTATTATCTATACATAGTCACTTTACAAATCACCTCGACTAACTTGTAGCCCCGCACATTGCCTCGGTACTGGTACCCTCTGTATATACAGTGGGGAGAACAAGTATTTGATACACTGCCGATTTTGCAGGTTTTCCCACTTACAAAGCATGTAGAAGTCTGACATTTTTATCATAGGTACTCTTCAAATGTGAGTGACGGAATCTAAAACAAAAATCCAGAAAATCACATTGTATGATTTTTAAAGTAAATAATTTGCATTTTATTGCATGACATAAGTATTTGATACATCAGAAAAGCAGAACTTAATATTTGGTACAGAAACCTTTGTTTGCAATTACAGAGATCATACGTTTCCTGTAGTTCTTGACCAGGTTTGCACACACTGCAGCAGGGATTTTGGCCCACTCCTCCATACAGACCTTCTCCAGATCCTTCAGGTTTCGGGGCTGTCGCTGGGCAATACAGACTTTCAGCTCCCTCCAAAGATGTTCTATTGGGTTCAGGTCTGAAGACTGGCTAGGCCACTCCAGGACCTTGAGATGCTTCTTACGGAGCCACTCCTTAGTTGCCCTGGCTGTGTGTTTCGGGTCGTTGTCATGCTGGAAGACCCAGCCACGACCCATCTTCAATGCTCTTACTGAGGGAAGGAGGTTGTTGGCCAAGATCTCGCGATACATGGCCCCATCCATCCTCCCCTCAATACGGTGCAGTCCCCTTTGCAGAAAAGCATCCCCAAAGAATGATGTTTCCACCTCCATGCTTCACGGTTGGTATGGTGTTCTTGGGGTTGTACTCATCCTTCTTCTTCCTCCAAACATGGCGAGTGGAGTTTAGACAAAAAGCTCTATTTTTGTCTCATCAGACCACATGACCTTCTCCCATTCCTCCTCTGGATCATCCAGATGGTCATTGGCAAACTTCAGACAGGCCTGGACATGTGCTGGCTTGAGCAGGGGGACCTTGCGTGCGCTGCAAGATTTTAATCCATGATGGCGTAGTGTGTTACTAATGGTTTTCTTTGAGACTGTGGTCCCAGCTCTCTTCAGGTCATTGACCAGGTCCTGCCGTGTAGTTCTGGGCTGATCCCTCACCTTCCTCATGATCATTGATGCCTCACGAGGTGAGATCTTGCATGGTGCCCCAGACCGAGGGAGATTGACCGTCATCTTGAACTTCTTCCATTTTCTAATAATTGCGCCAACAGTTGTTGCCTTCTCACCAAGCTGCTTGCCTATTGTCCTGTAGCCCATCCCAGCCTTGTGCAGGTCTACAATTTTATCCCTGATGTCCTTACACAGCTCTCTGGTCTTGGCCATTGTGGAGAGGTTGGAGTCTGTTTGATTGAATGTGTGGACAGGTGTCTTTTATACAGGTAACAAGTTCAAACAGGTGCAGTTAATACAGGTAATGAGTGGAGAACAGGAGGGCTTCTTAAAGAAAAACTAACAGGTCTGTGAGAGCCGGAATTCTTACTGGTTGGTAGGTGATCAAATACTTCTGTAATGCAATAAAATGCAAATTAATTATTTAAAAATCATACTATGTGATTTTCTGGATTCCGTCTCTCACAGTTGAAGTGTACCTATGATAAAAAGTAGGAAAACCTGCAAAATCGGCAGTGTATCAAATACTTGTTCTCCCCACTGTAGCCTCATCATTGTTATGTAATTTTCTTTTGTTACTTTTTTTTTTTTTTTTTTTTACTTTACTTTATTTAGTAAATATTTTCTCAATTTTCTTGAACAGAATTTTTGGTTAAGGGCTATTCTGTTTATTTTTATCTAAAAAAAAACTCCCTAGTTCTTGCTGATGACAAGCATATCAATAACATGATGCAGCCACCACCATGCTTGAAAATATGAAGAGTGGTACTCAGGGATGTGTTGTGTTGGATTTGCCCAAAACACAACGCTTTGTATTCAAGTACATTTCTTTGCCTCTTCTTTTGCAGTTTTACTTTAGTGCCTTACTGCAAACAGATGCATGTTTTGGAATATTTTTTTTCTGAACAAGGTTCCTTCTTTTCACTGTCATTTAGGTTATTATTGTGGAGTAACTACAATGACGTTGATCCAGCCTCAGTTTTCTCCTGTCACAGCCATTAAACTCTGTAACTGTTTTAAAGTCACCATTGGCATCATGGTGAAATCACTGAGCGCTGTCCTTGCTCTCCAGCAACTAAGTTAGGAGGGACACCTGAATCTTTGTAGTGACTGGGTGTATTGATAAACCATCCAAAGTGTAATTAATAACTTCACCATGCTCAAAGGATATTCAATGTCTGCTTTTTGTATTTTACCAATAGGTGCCCTTCTTTGCAAGGCATTGAAAAACCCTCCTGGTCTTTGTGGTTGAATCTGTGTTTGAAATTCTCATGCAACTTATTATGTGACTTGTTAAGCAAAGTTTTACTCCTGAAATGTTTCAGGCTTGCCATAACAAAGGGGATGAACAGTTATTGACTGAAGACATTTCAACTTTTAATTTTTATTAACCTAAATGACATTATGGGTTATTGTGTGTAGGCCAGTGACACAAAATCTAAATGGAATCCATTTTAAATTCAGGCTGTAACAAAACAAAATGTGGAAAATGTCAAGGCGTGTGAATAATTTCTGAAGGCAGTGTAGACATTCTCTGCCCTCTTTATTCTTAAAGTTGACACTACAGTACCACCAAGCCACCAGCGGCTTGTGTTACCACTTTGAGGATGGCCAGAGACACCACACTTCCGCGGTGGCAGCAGCTTCAGCCTGGGCTGTCTACTCCTGTTCACACACAGGCTGGGGGGGATGAAATGGCACTAACCATTTGACAGCTTTGATTTTGCAACCCCTAAATCTAACAGTCCAGGACATTCATAAGAGGAGCACACTAGTGGGAGGTAGAGGTGACTCTGACAGGCCAGGTAAATCAAAAGGGAAAAACATTTAGTCACTTCTGACTGCAAGGTGAGTCAACTTCATTAAGATTTGTATTAATGTGAAACTGTAGCTGCAGGACTTCAGGAGAAGACAGCAGAGATCGAACTGACGAGGCAAGGTCAACATGGCCTTTCAACAGCCTGGCTCTTCTACAGCCTGTAAAGAACGATGGGCTGGACCATGACAGGGGCCAGAGAGAGATGTTTGCCAATTAAGGACATATCACCTCCAATAGCAAGAATGACTCTGGGGAAAAACAGCCAACCTCATGAAATAGGCATGGTTAGTGTCTAAGGCTAAGCAAAAAGACCTTGGGCTTTTATTTGAATGTGATAAGCATATGTGATGCTGCAGTGGGAAGGGGGCGGGCTGGTCTAAGTCTGCTCCTTGGGCTGTATAATCCACTTCAAAGCTATGCTTACGCTCCCTCTGGCGAGAGCAGACAGGGAAACACTGACTCATGCGTGATGAGGAGGAGTCCTGGCCAAGAAACATCATCTTGTGTTTGACTAAACATCATATGGACGGCTAACAAACAACACTGACTCAATACATATTTTCAGAAATCCTTTGACAGTTCATTTATCTGCAACTGTCAACTTGGGAAAGGGTAAGATCTATAATAATAATGCACAATTGGGCAATTTCTTCTGAGATATTGCTGGATCTGCAATATTTGACACCCATTTATGTAAAATCTGCTAACTGTACAATACAGAAATGAACAGCTATGAGGATACAGCAATTCCCATAGAACTACTACATGGAATGTGAACACGATCCAGTTAAGCATTTGATCATATTATTGTTCAAAAAGGGCACAAGTGGGGAAGATGCCATAAATGTATGTATATTTCACAATATAGCACAACCCATTAGTATGATTGCTGTATGACAATACAAACTGGAATTACATAGCAGACAAGTAGCCTTCATATATGTACCTACTGGTGAGAGAGAGATATAAGACTAGGGTTGCAAAGGGTTGGAAACTTTCGGGGGAAAGTTTACCAAAAGTTAGCCTATAACAGTGAACCTTTTTTGTGGGATACACATAAGGCAATTCTAGGTCTTGTGGCATATTTTGGTTAAACTATCCCCAATTCAATGGAATTCCAACCCTCTGCATGCACAGTTCATTCTTCCATCACATGTGCAGTGCACTCTTCCATCACATGTACAGCTGATTCTCAAGATCTTGCACACTAATGAGATTCTATTGAGCCCAAACTACTACACTGTCTGAGCCAAGGACTACATGCTTGGTGGGGTGAATATATTTTACATGACATACATGACTTTTTGTTAACTAGTAAATACTAGCCTACAGAAAAGTGTGTTTAAATTATTTCTAACTTGTTAACAATTTCTGCTAGTTAGTTTTTGCTACCATGTGGGTTTTAGCTTGCTTGAGCCTGCTAACTGAGGAGTGTTAATTCACCTGTTTCCATACATATTTCATTTTAAAACATTTATCTTACAAAGGAGTTGTTTAATCTAACTGCTTAACTATTTATCTGTACATGTAATTCTATTTGTTTGTTTCTTTACTATTTATTTTCTAGTCTTTACAGGAAAATGCCACGGCATCATCACCATCTGATGTGTGGCGACATTTCACTGCAGCTAATGTAGAAGGAAAAGCTGTGTACATTTGCAATTACTGTGCCAAATCATAAGTGAAGAATGCAACAAAGATGCAGAATCATCTGGCCAAGTGCATAAAGTTCCCTCAGCGCTCACAACAAGCAACCTCTGACAAAAGTCCCTCTACTTCTATTCGGGGTGAAAATGATGAATCAGACACCTTATCGATAGTAACAGCTCATGGTCCTCCTGGAATCAGAAGCTTTTTTGACTCAATGGAGGAACGTAGTAAGAGAAATGCTGATGAATGTCTTGCTCGAGCTGTGTATGCAACTGGTTCACCTCTGATGCTCACAGGCAATGTGTATTGGAAGAGATTTCTGAATGTTCTTCGCCCTGCTTACACCCGTCCAACCAGACATGCTTTATCTACTAATTTGCTGGATGCAGAGTTAAACTGAAACCTATAGCAGTTGCCATTGCACGGATTGAGGGAGACAATGCCATCCTGTCTGATATGGCAGTCGTGCCAACATATCTCATCAGTCACCTGGTGGAAGGGACTTTGTGGATCTGAGGCTCTTTCCCCTCTTGCCTCCATCATCCTCCAAATCGCACCAACATCAGCCGCCTCAGTGCGCAACTGGTCCTTGTTTGGGAACACACACAAACACACCAAAGCACGCAACAGGCTGACCAATACAAGATTTGTTGTTCAGTGAAATCATCCCATGTGAAAAGTCAACTCATTTAATTAAAGTTCAAATCATAAATAAATAGTTTTTCTTATTTCTATTGGAATGATTTAATAATTTGCAATTATGTCTACTTATGATAAGGTAAAAGGTTTATGATTATGTTTGTGTCTCCATATGATATGGTAAATATATCCAATGCAAAAAACATCTACATTTTAAATGGTATTAATATTAACTTGCATATATTTCCCATATATACCCGTTAATTCCCACGGAAAGTTTCCACCTCTGAATATTCCCCAAAATGTGCAGCCCTAGGTAAGACATTTCAATATTTGGAATTATCCTAAACAGGCACTCACTAGGGGTATAGGATAATGGTGAAGGCTTCAATATTATGTACCGTATTGAAATCACACCCTATGCATCTCTCCAGATACACATACATATACTCAGCTAAATAGCTAGATTTGTGAAGATAAAATACTTTTAGAGTAATTATGCAAATGAGTGTGACTGTACAATTAGTCTTTCTAGAGACCTGCAGGATACTTCAACAGCCTCTACACAGATCATTACAGCAGTAAATTAAATACACACGTTTCCCCATTCCAATGGAAAGCAGATGTTAAACTTGGGAAAGAAGTCTGCCTCCCATGCAAAATCTGTCTTAGAGCATTAAGGGTTCCTGCTGAGGACCAATCACTTCTTTAGCACACCACCTGCGGTCAAAGCAATGTCATATTACCTTGTGCTATGTTACATCATATACAGCCCACCTTTTCCACTACTTGGGCAAAACCTTGACCTATATATAAAATCAAATGTTATTTGTCACATGCTTCGTGAACAACAGGTGTAGACTAACAGTGAAATGCGGGCCCTTCCCAACAATGCAGAGAGAAACAAAGAGAAATTATAGAAAAAGAATAACACAAGGAATACACAATGAGTAACAATAACTTGGATGTATACACTACTGTTCTTAGAAATGTCCTTGTTTTTGAAAGAAAATGACATTTTTTGTCCATTTAAAATAACATCAAATTGATCAGAAATACAGTGTAGACATTATTAATGTTGTAAATGACTATTGTAGCTGGAAACCGCTGATCTTTAAAGGAATATCTACATACCGTAGGCGTACAGAGGCCCATTATTAGCAACCATCACTTCTGTGTTCCAATGGCACGTTGTGTTAGCTAATCCAAGTTTATAATTTTAAAAGGCTAATTGATCATTAGAAAACCCTTTTGCATTTATGTTAGCACAGCTGAAAACTGTTGTGCTGATTAAAGAAGCAATAAAACTGGCCTTCTTTAGACTAGTTGAGTATCTGGAGCATCAGCATTTGTGGGTTTGATTACAGGGTCAAAATGGCCAGAAACAAAGAACTTTCTTCTGAAACTCGTCAGTCTTTTCTCGTTCTGAGAAATGGAAGGCTATTCCATGCGAGAAATTGACAAGAAACTGTAGATCTCGTACAACGCTGTGTACTACTCCCTTCACAGAACAGTGCAAACTGTCTCTAACCAGAATAGAAAGAGGAGTGGGAGGCCCCGGTGCACAACGGAGCAAGAGAACAAGTACATTAGACTGTCTAGTCTGAGAAACAGACGCCTCACAAGTCCTCAACTTGCAGCTTCATTAAATAGAACCCGCAACACACCAGTCTCAACGTCAACAGTGAAGAGGCAACTCCGGGATGCTGGCCTTTTAGGATGATTTGCAAAGAAAAAGCCATATCTCAGACTGACCAATAAAAAGAAAAGATTAAGATGGGCAAAAGAACACAGACACTGGACAGAGGAAGATTGGAAAAAAGTGTTATGGACAGACAAATCTAAGTTTGAGGTGTTCGGATCACAAAGAAGAACATTCGTGAGACGCAGACCTAATGATTCTGTCATCATGAAGTGCTTTGAGAGGCTAGTTAAGGATCATATCACCTCTACCTTACCTGACATCCTAGACCCACTTCCATTTGCTTACCGCCCCAATAGATCCACAGACAATGCAATCGCCATCGCACTGCACACTGCCCTATCCCATCTTGACAAGAGGAATACCTACGTAAGAATGTTGTTCATTGACAATAGCTCAGCATTCAACACCATAGTACCCTCCAAGCTCATCATTAAGCTTGGGCCCTGGGTCTGAACCCAGCCCTGTGCAACTGGGTCCTGAACCTGACGGGCCGCCCCCAGGTGGTGAAGGTAGGAAACAACACCTCCACTTCGCTGATCCTCAAGACAGGGGCCCCACAAGAGTGCGTGCTCAGCCCCCTCCTTTACTCCCTGGTCACGCACGCCTCCAACTCAATCATCAAGTTTGCAGACGACACAACAGTAGTAGGCCTGATTACCAATAATGACGAGACAGCCTACAGGGTGGAGTTGAGGGCCCTGGGAGAGAAGTGCCAGGAAAATAACCTCTCACTCAACGTCAAAAAAACAAAGGAGCTGATTGTGGACTTCAGGAAACAGCAGAAGGAGCATGCCCCTATCCACATCATCATGGTGGAAAGCTTCAAGTTCCTCGGTGTAAACATAAATGATGATCTGAAATGGTCCACCCACACAGACAGTGTGGTGATGAAGGCGCAACAGCGCCTCCTCAACCTCAGGAGGCTGAAGAAATTTGTCTTGGCACCTAAAACCCTCAAACTTTTACAGATGCACAGTTGAGAGCATCCTGTCGGGTTGTATCACCGCCTGGTACGGCAACTGCACTGCATGCAACTACAGGGCTCTCCAGAGGGTGGTGCAGTTTGCCCAAAGCATCATCGGGGGCAAACTACATACCTTCCAGGACACCTACACCACCCGATGTCACAGGAAGGACAAAAAGATCATCAAGGACATCAACCACTCGAGCTACTGCCTGTTCACCCCACTATCATCCAGAAGGCGAGGTGCATCAAGGTGCATCAAAGCTGGGACTGAGAGACTGAAAAACAGCTTCTATTTCAAGGCCATCAGACTTTTAAATAGCCATCACCAGGCGGCTTCCACCAGGTTACGCAACCCTGCACCTTAGAGGCTGCTGCGCCCTATATACATAGACTTGGAATCACAGGCCACTTTAATAATAGAACACTAGTCACTTTAATAATGTTTACATATTTTTGCTTTACTCATCTCATATGTATATACTGTATTCTATTCTGTTCTACTGTATCTTAGTCAATGCCACTCCGACATTGCTCGTCCTAGTATTTATATATTTCTTAATTCCATTCTTTTACTTGTATATTTGTGTGTATTATTAGATACTACTGCACTGTTTGAGCTAGGGACACAAGCATTTTGCTACACCCACAATAACATCTGCTAAATATGTGTATGTGACCAATAACATTTTATTTGATTTAATGTATGACTTGGGTGGCTGCTGTACAGTATGTTGCTGCTCTGATCATTCTTAAAATCGGCGTATTCATTTTTAAGCTAACATATTGAGACAGCAGTTTTTAACGCACGCTATTTAGACACGATAGGGTAAATGGGGCAAAGCAAACATCTCACAATAGAATAATGTCATTCACGAGAAAGAAGGAAACTGAACTAACCAAAATTATGAGAAAAATATGCTGTGAGTGATTAGGCCAATGATTGTTGTTGCTGTGAACAGGAGATGACGGGGACGATGGGGATAATTCTACTATGGTTTACATCTCCACTCACTGGAGACGCTAATACTGTGGATTTACATACACTATCAGTCTGTGTCCTACTAACAAATCCATGGTGGAGGAAACACTATTAAAGAGATCCACACTGCAGTGCAAGAGCCATTTTAGAAAATAACTATGTTTTATGGTAAAGTAATGATTCTCTGCAGTCAGGTGCAGTATCTTCACTGGACCACATTCCTATAACAACATTTGACTGTTTCCTCTGTAGGAGTTATTAGACAGTGCGATGGAGAAAGCCTTGGGGTACAGAGAAGGAATCAGAAATTGCTCTGTTTGCTCAAGACAAGGAGAGGAAGGAGCAGAAATAAAATCTCATTATAAGTAGCGTTTTAGTGTCTAAGTGCCCAATGGATCATACTCCAGCAGCACTAGACTAGCTTCAACCGCAGCATTTCTCCCCCAGCAAATGCAGTAGCTGCTCTTCCTCAGAACACTAGCAGCCAAGCATACCACAGATAACACTGCTACATTCCGCACCTCATTTATTTATTGATTTTTCTACTATGTCATGAGTTAAGGATATGGTAAAAGCATGTTGTCTAATAGGGCATGTTGGTACATGTAAAGGGGCGATGAGGTGTGATAAACTGATATGACTAATTAGCCATATTGTTGCAGTGATATGCCTGAGGATGTTTTTACATGAAACACTATACACATTTTCTTCCTGTCCTGAGAAATGAAAAGGATGCGGTTTTTCAACTAAGATGACCCTACACAAATTAATGGTAGCCTTGAAATATACAGGAGTTGAGTAGTTTGTTAGTCCTATTCGAACGTCCAAACAACCCATACAATGAACATCCCACTAGAGGTGAAGACAGGCAAAGAACTACCAGTGTTTTCCCTATTATGCACGGAAAAACAATACATCTGAGGGGAAACACTGTCTGCAATCCCATTAAAAAAAAGAGGTGGGGAAATGCAAGAAGGTCAAGGTCTCCAAGGGCAACGCTATAATTCTGAAACACCTCGCAGCTTGCCTTTACATTTGCCAACCCCTCGACAGTGCAGCCTGCCTGCCTGCCTGCCTGCCTGCCTGCCTGGGCTGGGAATTGCCAGGGACCTTACGATACGATATTATCTCGATACTTTGGTGCCGATATGATATGTATTGCGATTCTATATGTATTGCGATTCAATACTGTGATTTTATTGCAATTCGATGTTCCAAACATTTTGCTCACCATATGTCTGCTGCAGTGGGACAAGAGAGAGCCATGAGAACTAGTTTTGATCGGTCATGGAAATAAAAGTGCTGAAAAGAAGATAGAGAACAAGCTATGAAGTAAGAATAGTGGCGTTTTGGTGCAGGTGCAGCCAACCAGAGGAAAAATGATATTGTGATATTGTCAAAAGGATGCGATACAATAGATCTTTAAAAATAATATCAGGATATGTAACTGTATCGAATTTTCCCCCATCACTACTGCTTGCCTGCCTGCGAAGGGATGACAGCATGATGGATTGGGGGCAAGAGGCTAGAGGGGAGGGGGGGGGGGTTAATGTTCTTTGCCTCAAATGTCCAAAAGCACATTTATGAAATGCTTACTCCGTCAGGCGTCCTCAGAGGACGGTCTCTACAAAACTGGTGGTGTAACATAATGTGGTAAACAGAGCCTTACTAGGGGAGAAATCACTGTACCGGTGCTCGGACTGCAAGGCTGACACCGGACCCATGGAGACCTTGCAAGAAGAACTGTAGAATAGACATTTTAAGTTGCTCATTTGAAGCAACCTTGTGAGTACAAGATCTCTGTATTTTGGGTCGGTTGTATAGTACTGTAGAACCATACCTGCATCTCTCAGCACCGTTCATTGTTACAAATCCTGAATAACCTACATGCTGATTTAAAAATGGAAGAAAGGCAGACCTCTGCATACTGTATGCCCTACCTTGCTGAGCAAGAGACAGAGAGAGAGAGAGAGGATGTAGGGAACTAGAGAGCTGGAGAACATACAGCAACAGTCAGTCAGTACTCATTCCGTTCCAGAACTGTCATGGCCAGGTCTTATGGATGAGATCAGGAGACACCAATGGGGAGAGTATGAGACAAGCTTCTTAGGCTCTGCTGGGACTTTCAGCCTATCAATACCATCAATCACCTGTCCCAAATCTGTCCCTGAGATGCCCTGTAAAGGAACATGACAAGTCCTCTCTCCAGACCTTTGCTCTCAGTGCCCCAGCACTGAATAATGCCTGGCCCACTGGCCCTCCCTACATGCATTGCTTATAGATATGTTCTTGCATATGAAAAATGTGTTGAAACATTGATGGTCCCACTCTGAGTAACAACTTTGGGATTGGAATGACTGTTCCAATGCAGATTTATTAGACTGCAGACGTTCTAATCAGAAAATCTATCATTTGAATAAGGCACAAATTGAATAAAAGTCCCAACTGCCGTTTCTCTTCATTGACATTAGTTAATATCTTTATTTTGATCACTTTGTCTATTTAAAGGCACTATACTGACAGTGTTTGGAATCAGACTCAGAGTTCCACTCACTTAGCTTTCCTCATAGCATGAGATTTAAATGATGAAACTGATGTTGATGAATAAATAATACCGACAAATGGACTCCTCTCTATCTGTAAGAGAAAATAAGAGTTGAAGAAGAAGTGAGCTCAGTTTAATCCCTTTCCCGTAGTTGGAGGGAAGATCCGAGTTACAAGACTGAAGTTGTCGGCTCTTGGTTAACAAGATGTACTGTGACCACAGGCGTGCAGAGAGAGATGTAGAGAAGAGTTGAACGGAGAAAAGGCCCAGGTCTCTACTAATCACACTGAGCCCTTAAGCCCAAAGTGGATGGTGGGTTAGAACGTTGAGTCCCTCAAAGACAGAACCAGGTCATTCTTAGAGATAGAGATAGAGAGAGAGAGAGATGACATCATGCTCTCACATTTTCATAACTACTGTTTGTAACTTTTTCCTCTCTTCTAAAATTCAACACTCTTGCTTGATGAAATACACCAAATCTAAGAGCCTGTACATCGACTTGACAGACAAATTAGGGCTTAACTGTTCAATGCTATCTGTGTGAAAACACCTGTAGCGTATCTTGTCCATCAGGACACCATCTCACTGGGTTGTTCTGTCTGAACTTCCTGAAAGGAAGCCTATAGGCAGACCGTATAGTATTGGACAGTACTACCATTCATGCGGGATATTCTTTATTCCAAAAGCACTATTTTACTGAACTACTTCTGCTAACTGTCATTGCAATTCTGGCTTTGAGAGACACGGTACGCTTCACTGAATATTCTGTGGGTCTGACACTTATGGTGCTGGAAAAGAAAGAAATATACCTGCTGCTTAGCTAGTTAGTGATGAACTGATATTGTGTGTATACCAAGCTGTTAGTAGACACACACACACACACACACACACACACACACACCAAGCTGTTAGTAGACACACACACACACACACCAAGCTGTTAGTAGACACACACACACACACACACACACACACACACACACACACACACACTAAGCTGTTAGTAGACACACACACACACACACACACACACACACACACACACACACACACACACACACACACTAAGCTGTTAGTAGACACACACACACACACACACACACTAAGCTGTTAGTAGACACACACACACACACACACACACACACACACACACACCAAGCTGTTAGTAGACACACACACACACACACACCAAGCTGTTAGTAGACACACACACACACACACACACACACTAAGCTGTTAGTAGACACACACACACACACACACAAAGCATTTAGTAGACAAACAAACACACACAGACATTTTTTAAAATACCTTGAAGCCATCGCGACACTTCACATTAGCAGTGTGCCAAAATGTGTTTACGTGACAGATGCAGCTTTAGCCCTTCCAGGGAAAACACAGACTTCCCATAATGCAATATCAACAACAACAGCAGCAGCAGCAGAGACCTAAACAATGCCATGGATCTCATTAGCACATCTGAACTGCGTTAGGCAGGCGTGTCACACTGCATGATTATATGCTAATTCAAGAAGCACAACAAACAAACTTTCCATGCAAAATACTGTATGCATGGAAAGTGAATTGCTTTAATTCCATTTCTGTGTGACTTCTCTGTCCACCACTGTAATAGACAATGTGTGTGCGGTGAGGCACACAAAACAGCTAGACAGAATATAAGGAATGACTGGTCTATGACCCTTCACGCCTGGAGGTCGCCTTCTCATCCCCCCCTGCCAGGGAAACCCGCATCTCCAAAAGGAGCCTATGGAGAAGAGAATATGCTGCATTCATTTGGTGTCAAAGAGTAGAGATGGCTTTCGATCCTTTGTACATGATTGGTAGATTTACGCAGTTCAATGTCCGACTAAGTAATGTAAAGCTCCAGTAGGCTTCGAAGGTCACAAACAGTGTTCCGCCCCCTAATACCCTACAGGTGGATATTTATAGAGAATCTGCCTTGGAGAAACTAAGAGTAACTCAACTCTAACTCATTACCCCAAACTAACTCATTACCCCAAACTAACTCATCCCCCGTAGCCTGTTTATTTTGTTCATAGAAGTAAAACTCCACAGAGACTTCCCAAACATGCCACTTCAGTGGGATCAAGCTCGCTGAGTCATGACTCATGAGGGAGCAGTGAATAGTCACTGCGTCTCAGAGAAAAAGCTAAATCCCTTCAATGTCTGTTCTCTCAAATCTGTCCTCCCATAGTACCATATTCCCTGCAGGATCTGTAAATCTGAACGTCTCACTCCTCCACCACCTACAGTTGAAGTCAGAAGTTTACATACACCTTAGCCAAATACATTTAAACTCAGTTTCACAATTCCTGACATTTAATCCTAGTAAAAATTCCCTGTCTCAGGTCAGTTAGGATCACCACTTTATTTTAGATTGTGAAATGTCAGAATGATAGTAGAGAGAATGATTTATTTCAGCTTTTATTTCTTTCATCACATTCCCAGTCGGTCAGAAGTTTACATACACTCAATTAGTATTTTGTAGCATTGCCTTTAAATTGTTTAACTTGGGTCAAACGTTTCGGGTAGCCTTCCACAAGCTTCCCACAATAAGTTGAATTTTGGCCCATTCCTCCTGACAGAACTGGTGTAACTGAGTCAGGTTGGTAGGCCTCCTTGCTCGCACACACTTTTTCAGTTCTGCCCACAAATTTTCTACAGGATTGAGGTCAGGGCTTTGTGATGGCCACTGCAATACCTTGACTCTGTTGTCCTTAAGCTATTTTGCCACAACTTTGGAAGTATGCTTGGGCTCATTGTCCATTTGGAAGACCCATTTGCAACCAAGCTTTAACTTCCTGACTGATGTTGAGATGTTGATTCAATATATCCACATAATTTTCCTTCCTCATGATGCCATCTATTTTGTGAAGTGCACCAGTCCCTCCTGCAGCAAAGCACCCCCACAACATGATGCTGCCACCCCCGTGCTTCATGGTTGGGATGGTGTTCTTCGGCTTGCAAGACCCTTTTCCCTCCAAACAAAAGGATGGTCATTATGGCCAAACAGTTCTATTTTTGTTTCATCAGACCAGAGGACATTTCTCCAAAAAGTACGAGCTTTGTCCCCATGTGCAATTGCAAACCGTAGGCTGGCTTTTTTATGGCGGTTTTGGAGCAGTGGCTTCTTCTTTGCTGAGCAGCCTTTCAGGTTATGTAGCAGCCTTTCAGGTTATGTAGACTGATTTTACTGTGGATATAGATACTTTTGTACCTGTTTGCTCCAGCATCTTCACAAGGTCCTTTGCTGTTGTTCTGGGATTGATTTGCACTTTTCGCACCAAAATACTTTAAATCTCTAGGAGACAGAATGTGTCTCCTTCCTGAGCGGAATGATGGCTGCGTGGTCCCATGGTATTTATACTTGCGTACTATTGTTTGTACAGATTCTGTCTCCTAGAGATTTACCTACACCTTTACCTTTTTTCTGAGGTCTTGGCTGATTTCTTTTAAATTTTCCCATGATGTCGAGCAAAGAGGCACTGAGTTTGAAGGTAGGCCTTGAAATACATCCACAGGTACACCTCCAATTGACTCAAATGGTGTCAATTAGCCTATCAGAAGCTTCTAAAGCCATGGCATAATTTTCTGGAATTTTCCAAGCTGTTTAAAGGCACAGTCAACTTAGTGTATGTAAACTTCTGACCCACTGGAATTGTGATATAGTGAATTACAATTGTCTGTAAACAATTGTTGGAAGAATTACTTGTGTCATGCACAAAGTAGATGTCCTAACCGACTTGCCAAAACTATAGCTTGTTAACATGAAATCTGTGGAGTGGTTGAAAAATGAGTTTGAATTACTTTAACCTAAGTGTATGTAAACTTACGACTTCAACTGTAGCTGTGCACTGTGACAGGCTCTTTGCTCCATATGTCTGTGAAGATGAAGAAGCTGGCTGAGGAAAGTTCTTTTTTCCAGTGGTCACACTCATCAGGTAGGTAGTCATCGTGTTATGAGCCCTGTATCATGCTGAGCGCAGGACAGAGAGAAGAAAGGGGAAAGCCTCACAGACACACAGGCTAGTCTGTGTCCAATGGAAGCCTATATACTATATATACACAAATGTTTGTGGACACCTCTTCAAATTAGTGGATTCAGCTATTTCAGCCACACCTGTTGCTGACAGGTGTATAAAAATGGAGCGCACAGCCATGCTGGAATAAGAATGTTCTTACTGAAGAGCAATGACTTTCAACGTGACACCGTCATAGGACGCCACGTTTCCAACAAGGCAGTTCGTCAAATTTCTGCCCACGTAAAAGCTGTTATTGTGAAGTGGAAATGTCTAGGAGCAACAACGGCTCAGCCACAAAGTGAAAATCGTCTGTCCTCGGTTGCAACACTCACTACCGAGTTCCAAACGGCCTCTGGAAGCAATGTCAGCACAATAACTGTTTGACTGCGTCGGCTGGAGTGGTGTAAAGCTTGCCGCCATTGGACTCTGGAGCAGTGGAAACGCGTTCTCTGGAGTGATGAATCACGTTTCCCCATCTGGCAGTCCGACGGACTAATCTGGGTTTGGCGGATGCCAGGTTAATGCTACCTGCCCCAATGCATAGTGCCAACTGTAAAGTTTGGTGGAGAAGGAATAACAGTCTGAGGCTTGGTTTCGGCTAGGCCCCTTAGTTCTATTGAAGGGAAATATTAACGCTACAGCATACAATGACATTCTAGACGATTCTGTGCTTCCAACTTTTTTGGGAACAAGTTTGGGGAAGGCCCTTTTCAGCATGCCAAAGCCCCTGTGCACAAAGCGAGTTCCATACAGAAATGGCTTGTCGAGATTGGTCTAGAAGATCTTGACTGACCTGCACAGAGCCCTGACCTCAGCCCCATCGAACACCTTTGGGATGAATTGGAACGCCGATTGCGAGCCAGGCCTAATCGCCCAACATCAGTGCCCGACCTCACTAATGCTTGTGGCTGAATGGAAGCAAGCCCCAGCAAAATGTTTCCAACATCTAGTGGAAAGCCTTCCCAGAACTGTGACAACTATAAAAGCAGCAAATGGGGGACCAACTCCATATTAATGCCCATGAATTTAGAATGAGATGTTCGACGAGCAGGTGTCCACATACTTTTGGTCATGTAGTGTATTCTTTGAAGCATTGCAGGCGGTTTCTTTTCAGGTAGGAGCAAACAACCTGGGCTGGCAAAGGAGCCTAAGGAAGTAGAGTCGATGGGAGATTAAATTGTAAACGAATCCACTAACGTCAGAGGTATAGCAGCTCTTTCTGTGATCTCATAAGGGAACGATTTCAAATAGCATCAGTCCACTCTATCCTTCAGACAATAAGAATGGAGTGGAGGAGGAGGAGGAGGAGGAGGAGGAGGAGGAAAAGCTAATAAAGAAGTATATAGGCATAGAGTTTTTCCAAACTGTTGAAACCTCCCCTCTGCTCTGCTCTGCTGCAGAACGAGACAAATCTCTCAGGTCAGTGTTTTGTATTCGGTGGCCTGTGGTCGAGGACAGGCCTTAGTCCTGCTGTGCAGCTTGACAGAAATAGGCGCTCTAGGTGTAGACCCTTTGGTGCTTGCCGACCCACTTTCTTCTGCCGTTCTTGTACGCACTTAACCTGCCATGTTCAGTACATGAGACATTACTACATTATCTTAACCTGCCATGTTCAGTACAGGAGACAGTACTACATTATCTTAAACCTGCCATGTTCAGTACAGGAGACAGTACTACATTATCTTAAACCTGCCATGTTCAGTACAGGAG
Source organism: Thymallus thymallus (assembly GCA_023634145.1). Classification (NCBI taxonomy): domain Eukaryota; kingdom Metazoa; phylum Chordata; class Actinopteri; order Salmoniformes; family Salmonidae; genus Thymallus; species Thymallus thymallus. Next base: position 11,123,977 of record CM042404.1, read on the forward strand.
ACAGTACTACATTATCTTAACCTGCCATGTTCAGTACAGGAGACAGTACTACATTATCTTAACCTGCCATGTTCAGTACAGGAGACTGTACCTGCCATGTTCAGTACTACATTACCTTTCCTGGAGAAACCAGTGAATTTGTTGTACTCCAAATATTTCATGTGATTTTTAATCTGCTCTGACCCATTGTGGGGCTTTTTTAAGGCTTCAGTTTAGTTTTGACTACAATGTTCACTTAGGCCTATTTCTGACCCATTCAATTGTATCTTTTTTTTAAATATATTTTTTACTAGACTGTGCACGCGCACACCATACAGACAGACACACACACACAGTATATGATCTGCATCATTGCCTTTAGTCACAGGGAGCAGATGCACGTAGGTCCTCTGAATCAAACATTTATGAGTGCTTCAATATAAAAACCTAAGGTTGCGTTCAAATTAGATATGTTTTCTCGACTTCTTTTCATCCGGCATTGAGATCATTTATGAATTTCTTATTTTTTGTCATTCATGGACAGTTTGGTGAACATGAACTAAGCGATCTGTGATATGTCATCAGTGAATATACTAGTTGGTAATGGCGTTTGATTTTAAATAATTTGTCTAAATATAGGCTAATCACTGAACCCCGATAACAGCAATATTCTCGATATATTCCAAGGTTATTCGATATGTAGCCTATCCTACCTGTTCAGTGATGCTCTGCTGTTTCCAATAATTTGACCAAATCACAAGGTAAAATGCTGTCTGGCAAGTCTGGATACATTTAAAAGTATTACAAATAATAGAGATGTGTTTTCTTTATCAATACGAGAAGTAACATTAAACCCTTCAGATTGGTGTCGCATTGCCGGTTAAAAGACAGTGTCCTGAGTAAGTCGATTCAACTGGCTCTTTCTATAACATATCCCGACGTAAGTGAGTAAAAAGCCTACTTCACATAGTCCGCATGGTAAATGTGCATTTTCCCACAAAAACAAATACACCTGTTCATTTAATGACAGAACCGCATTCTCTCATCAGAACCACCTCAAAGCCGAGGTAGACACTTCTCTCTGCTGCAGTTAAGGCGAGGGGAAACCTGTTACCTTAACGCAATTATGTGCACAACACAAACAGCAGGTTGTTGCTTGTGAATGAAACACTGCAGTATATCATATCGACGATGGTTTTCAATGCCTGTCAATGATTAACATTGACACACACAAAACATTGGAAAACAACTTACTGACAACCAAACACACACAAAACACACATTCTCACCAGAAAACAACGTTTCTTCTTGCTCTTATTTTCTTCCGACTTTAGATGTTCGTTGCGTCAATTCGCGCTGGTTTGGTCCAACTGACTTCTACAGCAATTCTTATATTTGTCCACTGGATTTTGAAGTGTTTTTGGTAGGGTGAAATTATGAGAGGGAAAGCGCTGTCATCGTGGAAAGCCTGCCCTCTTCAAACTAACCTTCCCGCCCCCTCATTCTACCCCTCTCAGATTGGTGCTGGCTACCTACCAGCAACCCCCCCATCCCCACCCGGAGATGTGTTTCAAACACTTCGTCCCTTATTATGTACAGCAAGGGCAAAGTGACAGTGGACACCGCTGAGGACTGACCGGGTAGCCTTCCGGTTACCGACAAAACACTAGCATGCCGGGGTTGCTGTGTTTTTCTCACGTGCTTCGATGCAGACTGATGCTCAACCCAAAACTACAGCAGCAGTAGGGGCGTATTTCCAATAACACTTTTGCGCACACTCAACTACCTTTGCAACCATAACTGTGGCCTGGCTACATTAATATGAAAAACAGTCACACAACTACTTTAAAATGTATGTTGCCAAATCTGCAGTGTTTTGGGGTACGCACACGGCTTATGTCCTCCTGTAACCCATCCACCTCATGCAGTCCAGACAGGTGTGCCCATCAGACAATGTCCTGGCCCATGACTCAAATTGCTTCATTATGCACAAAATCCAGTTAGGCTACACATGATGGGGCTGATTTTCCTGAAATAAAGAAAGCCATCTGTCTGTAGTGTTCAGCCCCTGTGTGTGTGTGTGTGTGTTGGTGTGAAACAGTTCTATGTCCCAAAGTCACAACAACACACAACTGTGTCAGTATCAGAAGGGCTCTTCTCAGTGTCCACTTATTTGGCCTCCACTGCATTTTAGAGAGGACTGAACTCACTGCTAAGGCTACAGTTTTAATCACCCTATTGTCTTCAGCTTGTTTTCATACCTCAACACACTCGTTTTTCAACCCATGATAGTGTTCTCTATGATTATACCAATGTGCTAGCCTAAGTCCCACTGTGAACTGCTTTGGTAGTGCCAGAGGAGGATCATGATTTAGTGTGGAGTTGTGGACAGCATACAGTATATAACTGTTAGCACATACTCATACAGCACAACACACTTGCACCTGTTGATCTGCCCCTTCCCACCATACACAAATAACCTATACTGGCCAGATATTTTCCTAACACATGTTTTATTGATGTCTCTCTCATGTATACTGTGTGTGAACACAGCTGAGAAGACCACAGGAAAAACAAAGACCTCAGAACACATCAAAGTAATCATCCTCTCCCTCATTGGTTTAGAACAGGTGGAGGCTTATTTTTTTTATTATTATTTATTTAACTAGGCAAGTCAGTTAAGAACAAATTCTTATTTACAATGACGGCCTACCTACAGGGACAGCCATAGTAGTACGGCGTCCCTGGAGCAAATTAGGGTTAAGTGCCTTGCTCAAGGACACATCGACAGGTTTTCACCTTGTCGACTCAGGGATTTCGGTTACTGGTCCAACGCTCTGACCACTAGGCTACCTGCCGCCCTAACAAAGTAAGGCTTATAAGACATCTAAGAACTCAACTTTTGCTTGCAGAGAGTGGAGTGAGGCAGCAAGCGGTTCACTGTATTCTGAGGGTTACAGCAGGGAGGCGTATAGTCCTCTGAGAGAATTCCATGAGTAATTACTTAGTTAAAATGTAATTTCTACACACTTGAAGAGTGAATAAGTGAATCTGGGTTCAAATGCGAGTAAATTAGTTTACCTATCTAGCTAATTAGCCAAATACTTGTATTGTAACTTGACAGAGCACTATTGTGTTGATATATCTACAGTATATGCATCCAGTGTGTATTTTAAGTAATTCAGTCATTATTATACTACAAACCCTTGAAACCCATCAACTATTTCTGAAATGTACTGTACCTGGCCTTGAATTTGGTTCAGCAGTCTGATTGTGCTGAAGTTCACCCAAGATGTGCTATTTCTCTCTCATACTATTTAGCAAACATTCTTTGTTTGAAGATCACTTCCAGTGAAAATCAAAGAGAGTGTCATTGGCAGGAAAGAGATGCAGGCTTCCAAAAATAAACGTTTCTCCTCCTGATAGGACATTGATTTGAAAGGCTTAATCAGAAGAATCTATATGTTTGGTCTTGTTTCTCAGCATTTACCTGTACAGTTTGTGTAACCATGCAAGTTTTCACTTATCTGTAAATATAACTGTATACTTACCTGTACAGCTAATTTAACCATGCAAAATTTTCACTTACCTGTTCATTTAGCCAGTCTGTCTATTAAGTAAACTATTATTACCCTCGCTCATATCATACGCATTTTTGGCTACTGAAGTATTTCTCTGCCATCGACCTGTATAGTATAGTTAACCATCCAACATCCACCAATGTATAGTGTACATATTCAGCCAACCACCCATACTATGCAATGTCTTTTTATAGCTTTTTTTTTTTGCACTCCAGATATCTTGTATTTCTATACTTTTTCATACTACCGCTCTATGTATCATGTACCGTGTATCTGTCTTTTGTGTACTTTCGTTGTGGCATTTTGCACCTGCCCTGTGTTTTGTTGTAGCTGCTTGACAATGAAATTTCCCCCCTGGGGGATCAATAAAGTATCTATCTATCTATCTATCTATCTATCTATCTATCTATCTATCTATCTATCTATCTATCTATCTATCTATCTATCTATCTATCTAATATAAGGACAGCTAAAAAGCTATATAGGACAGCATATAGCATTGGCTTCCAATAGGTATATTGAACAAAAATATAAATGCGACATGTAAATTGTTGGTCCCATGTTTCATGAGCGGAAATAAAAGATCCCAAAAACTTTCCATACGCACAAATGCTTATTTTGCTCACATGTTGTGCACCAATTTGTTTACATCCCTGTTTGTGAGCATTTTCCCTTGCCAAAATAATCCATCCACCTGACAGGTGTGACATATCAAGAAGCTTATTAAGCAGCATGATCATTACACAGGTGCACCTTGTCCTGGGGACAATAAAAGGCCACTCTAAAATATGCAGTTTTGTCACACAACACAATGCCACAGATGTCTCATCTTTTGAGGGAGTGTGTAATTGGCATGGTGACTGCAGGAATGTCCACCAGAGCTGTTGCCATTGAAATAATTGAATGTTAATTTCTCTACCATACACCGCTCCCCGCACCCGACCTCCAGTGCATGCGCCCAGCCAGGTGCCTCCAGTACCGGCTCCACGCACTCGACCTCCGGTGCGCCTCCCCAGTCCCGTACGTCCCGTGCCGGCTCCCCGCACCCGACTTCCAGTGCGTGCGCCCAGCCAGATGCCTCCAGTGCCGGCTCCACGCACCCGTACTCCGGTGCGCCTCCCCAGTCCTGTACGCCCAGTGCCGGCTCCCCGCACTCGACCTCCCGTGATGGTCCACAGCCCGGAGCCTCCCGTGATGGTCCACAGCCCGGAGCCTCCCGTGATGGCCCACAGCCCGGAGCCTCCCGTGATGGCCCACAGCCCGGAGCCATTTACCCCACCGGTGCCCACCCCAGGACCGGTTAATTGCCCCGCTCCATGGCCTGAGTCGCCTAACTCACCGATGTCCATTCCAGGACCAGTTGTGGCCGGAGTCGCCTGCCACACCGGTCCACACTGGTGCCCAGTCCTGGCCCGGTTATCTGCCCCGCTCCATGGCCTGAGTCGCCTAACCCACCGATGTCCACTCCAGTACCAGTTGTCTGCCACGCTCCATGGCCGGAGTCGCCTGCCACACCAGTGCCCAGTCCTGGCCCGGTTATCTGCCCCGCTCCATGGCCGAAGCCGTTCGCCACACCGGTGCCCAGTCCGGGCCCGGTCATCAGATTAGAACCAGGGAGGAAGCTGTCCACTTCGCCGGGGCCGGAACCGCCACCTGCGATTGTTATTGTTTTTTCCCCTCCCTAACCCTCCCCTCATCTAAGTGTGTTTGGTGTCTTGCGGCCGGGAGTCTGCGCCTTTGAGGGGGGGTACTGTCAGGCTCTGGCCATAGAGAAGCCTGTTGCTTCTCTATATATCTATGGTCAGAGTCTGACAGTTCTATGTGTTCTATTTCTGTGCTGTGTTTTGTGTTGGTTCCCTAATTAGAGGCAGCTGCTATGCATTGTCTCTAATTAGGAATCCTACTTAAGTTTGTATGTTCCACACCCTAGGTGTGGTTCATTGTCTTGATGTCCGTCTTGAAGTAAGTGTGTTCTCCTTTGTGATATATTCTTTATTGTTTTGTATAGTTCTGTTCAAGTTTAGTTTATTATTTGAATAAACTATGATGTCGAACTATCACTGCGCTGCGCCTTGGTCTCTCTACACACCCGAGCGTGACACAGGCGTAAGCTATGGACAACAAACACAATTGCATTTTATCGACCGTTCCGAGTGTAAAATGGTAACACCACAACCATGTCTTTCCAGGAGACGTGCAGTACCAGCCAATCATCTGCAAGAGGTCCAAACAGTTGGTGGTTAAGGTCTATTGGCCCTACACCATATCCGTCAGATTCTTATCCAGCTGTCCGTATACCGCAGACAGGACAGAAGACTTGAAATAGACAATAAGTTAGCAGGTGCCAGGCTAACATAAGTTAGCAGGTGACAGGCTAACTAGCTAGCCAACTCCAGTCATGTGCAAAAATCTGCTGGTAAACCTAGCTTTAGGTGGCTGGTTGTAATGTTGTAGCTTGCTGTTTAGTAGCCATATCTACGACTTAAAAGCGAAGAGGTTTTACAATAGATCTCTGACTGTAAAACCTCTTCTATTTTTAGTGATATGGCTACCTGTAGTTGTTTAGCTAACTCAGCTAGCAAAAAAAAATATTTTTCCCACTGTAACACAGTAGTGTGTTAGCCAGCAACACACAATATGGTTTTCAGTAGATACAATTAGCCAGCTAGGTGGCTTGCAGAAAAAATAACTTTAGCTGGCCACCGTATATGTCATCTGCCCTCTTGGTGCTGGCATTGGTTGTAGCTGAGCTTCTAGCTAAATCCAACTCTTTGTTTGGAATCCTCTTCGTTATATTCCGGTTGAAACATGCATGCTTGAATGCCACAATGTAGCTAATAGAACATACTTATTTATTTTTTTCGAATTTGTGTTGATGAGAGAAATCACTTGAAGCCATTGCGGTCTGTTCAGTCCATTCAGTTTTCCCCAAAGGATTGTATTGTTTGTGTCCGCCTCCCTTGCAAAAAAGCCTGCCTTGGGGAAGGGACTGGGCCAGGGCACGATGCACCGCCCCACATGAGTTGTAGAAAAAAACATGCCAGCTTGTATATTTAGCAATGAGTCAGCCGATAAGAACATCACTGAAGGAAGACCAATGGCTCTATCGAACAAGGACAACCATATCTACACGCACCCCCACTCCACCTCCCCATCAATACACTGCCAGCTAGGGTGTATCAGACCTGCCTTCCTTCTGGGCAATTATGTGTGAAACACATCTCACTGACCTATAAATGCATCGGACATGATGAAAACAAGCCCAGATTCCCCCAGGGTGAAATTCCCCTTTAAGTTTTCATGTACCGAATAAAAATCTAAAGTTCAATGTGTTACCATGGCAACTCTACCGATAGTTTTGTCACAAAAGCTGTTAGATTAAATTGCAAATGTGCCTACTCTGGTCTTGCGCTCTAGCCAACACAGATACAGTGCAGGTAGGCTGTGTGGGTAGGCTAGTCTACATGATGAGATTATTAGGGATAAGAGCGATAATAATGTTTATTTGTCAAATGGCAGTCAAGCATCGATCGTTATGTCACCAGAATAAGACCCTCGATATTCATTGAAAAGGAGCATCAAGATCACAATGCACTTTCACCACCCTGTGAAGTTCATAATAATTTATTTAATCTGTGGTCTCTGTCAAAAAATCTGATCAAATCAAATTGTATTTGTCATATGCTTTGTAAACAACAGGTATAGACTAACAGTGAAATGCTTATTTACAGACCCTTCCCAAAAATGCAGAGAGAAAAATAGAAACATTATAGAAAAAAATACACAAGGAATAAATACACAATGAGTAACGATAACTTGGCTATATACATGGGGTACCAGTTCAGAGTCAATGTGCAGGGGTACGAGGTAATTGAGGTAGATATGTACATATAGGTAGGGGTAAAGTGACTAGGCAACAGGATATATAAAAAGCAGTAGCAGCAGCATACTGTATGTGATATATCAAAAGAGTTAGTGCAAAAGAGGGTCAATGCAGTTTGTCTGGGTAGCTATTTGGTTAATTAACTAGAGAGTGAGAGAACGACATGGTGGCTGCATTGCAGTAAAGACACACTGTTCATGCTTCAGAATCTGTTCCACAGAGGTGCTTACCATACAGCAAGCCACAAAATGAATGTCTCCGTCATTAAGACATATTTTAAGGGGATTTTCTGATATGTAATTAAAAGAACATTCCATGGTGAGTTACCAACCATTGTCCTTGGGTCAAAGCTTGTGTCACTAGTGATTGAGTTCAAGCTGGGGATAGAAAGAGGGAGGCGGCACTGAATAATTTGTTTTGCCCGCGCTACAGATGGCTATATCGGTCTGCTAATACAGGAATAGTAAAGAATATATACAGTTGAAGTCGGAGGTTTATATACACTTAGGTTGAAGTCATTCAAACTCATTTTTCAACCACTCCACAGATTTCATGTTAACAAACTATAGTTTTGGCAAGTCGGTTAGGACATCTACTTTGTGCATGACACAAGTAATTCGTCCAACAATTGTTTACAGACAGATTATTTCACTTATAATTCACTATATCACAATTCCAGTGGGTCAGAAGTTTACATACACTAAGTTGACTGTGCCTTTAAACAGCTTGGAAAATTCCAGAAAATGGCTTTAGAAGCTTCTGATAGGCTAATTGACATCATTTGAGTCAATTGGGGGTGTACCTGTGGATGTATTTCAAGGCCTACCTTCAAACCCAGTGCCTCTTTGCTCGACATCATGGGAAAATCAAAAGAAATCAGCCAAGACCTCAGAAAATAAATTGTAGACCTCCACAAGTCTGGTTCATCCTTGGGAGCAATTTCCAAACGCCTGAAGGTACCACGTTCATCTGTACAAACAATAGTACGCAAGTATAAACACCATGGGACCACGCAGCCGTCATACCACTCAGGAAGGAGACACGTTCCGTCTCCTAGAGATTAACGTACTTTGGTGTGAAAAGTGCAAATCAATCCTAGAACAACAGCAAAGGACCTTGTGAAGATGGCGTCATGAGGAAGGAAAATTGTGGATATATTGAAGCAACATCTCGACATCAGTCAGGAAGTTAAAGCTTGGTCGCAAATGGGCCTTCCAAATGGACAATGAACCCAAGCATACTTCCAAAGTTGTGGCAAAATGGCATAAGGACAACAAAGTCAAGGTATTGGAGTGGCCATCACAAAGGTGCCTCCAGAAATCCTATAGAAATGTTATGGGCAGAACTGAAAAGGCGTGTGCGAGCAAGGAGGGCTACAAACCTGACTCAGTTACAGCAGTTCTGTCAGGAGGAATGGGCCAAAATTCACCCAACTTATTGTGGGAAGCTTGTGGAAGGCTACACGAAATGTTTGACCCAAGTTAAACAATTTAAAGGCAATGCTACCAAATACTAATTGAGTGTATATAAACTTCTGACCCACTGGGAATGTGATGAAAGAAATAAAAGCTGAAATAAATAATTCTCTCTATTATTGGAACACTTTTTGGAACATATTGGAACATTTCAATCACGTTTAATTATTACGTGATTGAATTAATCATGCAACAATTAACTCATTAGTAACCTGGGGAACCACGGAAAAGTTTATTTACGAGTTTGGCGTTTTCTGAATTAACTCTTTAAGATCTAAAGATCTCTTACATTTCAGTCATCAATCAGTCATTCATTAATTGTTACCTTCTATCAGTCTCATCTGATCGTCGTAAATTCTTTGAATATCTGCACGAACCCTAGTCCTTATTGGACTAACCCGATATGACGGCTGGTTACACGCAGAAAGGGGGTGGGGAAAGAAAGAGCGAGAGGAGGAGAGACAAAGGAATTCAACTCGTATATACAGTTGAATAATACGCTCATCGTAAATATTGATATTTAGCACCCTAACAACCGCTCATTTGGATTTAGAAATGCAACACATATTTACGCTTATGTATTTGACGTCTCGCTCTGTTAACGCCCGATCAGTCTGTGGAGTCTCTGTTAAAACGGCTCTTCGTTCTGGAAGCGTTAGTTAAAATGGATACATCAAAGTGTCACACAGTGGTGAGAGTTCTTTTTCTTCTTGTCTTCGACATGCGGTGGTCCTCGGTCAAGTTTACAAGGTTAACAGTTCTTAAACAGCTGCAGACTGAATGTTCCTGTGTAGTCTCCCATCTTCTTCACTCAAGAGTTTCAGAGGGCTATAACCATTTCACACCACAGTAGCTACCCGGCAATGTACTGGTCTATTGTCCAACCATTTGTGATGTCCAGCTTACCGTCCGCCTACTTGGTCTAATGTAAATTTAGTTAGGAGTCCTTTATAAGCACTCGGGCAAAAGGGGGCGTTCCATCGAGTTGCCCCATTGTCTGTGCTCCCGTAGGCGGGTTACTGATTGAGCATAAGCATACTATTAAAACAATTATCTCATTTAGAAGACTAAAATCACATTTCATCTTCTCACAAATAGTTTCAAATTTATCATATACGTTTTACAACATTTAGATGTAAATCTGATAACTAGAATGTGTACCCCCTCAGAGATACAACTATGTTGTTCTACTGTCTTTCATGATGTCACAAAATGAAACACAATTGACTTGATTGTTATTGAAATACCCACATACCATTTTAATTGTTTGGAATACAGAAATATTGTTTCATTATCCCAACATTGGATGTGACAGTACCGCAAAGTCTTTCTATATGGTGACAAAGGATTTTCAAACTTCCATTTTGGTAGAGTGGTTTAAGAAAGATAGATAGATAGATAGATAGATAGATAGATAGATAGATAGATAGATAGATAGATAGATAGATAGATAGATAGATAGATAGATAGATAGATAGATAGATATGTACTTTATTGATCCCCAAGGGGACATTTCTTCGTCAAGCAGCTAGGTATTTAAGATAATCATAAACCTGTGGTGGGGGGAGAGAGAAAAAGGGTGGGGGGGATATGATCCTCACCCAACAGGGAAAGTCGTGTCAAGCCCTTACACAGCCTGGAGGTGTGTTGGGTCATTGTCCTGTTGAAAAAGGTAGTCCCACTAAGCACAAACCAGATGGGATTGCGTATGGCTGCAGAATGCTGTGGTAGCCATGTTGGTTAAGTGTGCCTTGAATTATAAATAAATCACAGACAGTGTCACCAGCAAAGCACCCCCAAACCATCACAGTTGAATCATCAGCTTACATAGACACACAGGCTTTATTCAAGTTCAGTGTTAGGTCATTAGTAAAAACAGAAAACAATAATGACCCTAGGCAGACTGATTGGTTGGCTGCTTGAACCATTAAAGGCTGCTTTTCTATTCTTGGACTCTGGAATGACCTTTGCCTCCCTCCAGGCCTGAGGGCACACTGTCTTCTAGGCTTAAATTGAAGATGTGACAAACAGGAGTCGCAATGTATTCCGTTACCAACTTCAGCAATTTTCCGTCCAAGTTGTTGGTACCAGGTGGCTTGTCCTTATTTAAAGATAGCAAACATTGTTTCACCTCTTCCACACCAACTTTGTGGATTTCAAAACAGTGCTTGTCTTTCATTACTTGGTCCATTATGCATGAAGGCTCAGTGTTTTTTGTTTGCATGTCATGCCTAAGTTTGCTAATCTTTTAAACAAAAAAGTTATTGAAGTGGTTGGCAATATCAAAGGGTTTTGTTATGAACAAGCCATCTGCCTCATTGAAGGATGGAGCTGAGTTTGCTTTTTTTTGCCAAGAATTTCATTTTAAGGAAGGTTTTCCTTTAAGGTGCTCCTGAGCTTTTTACTATCATTCTTTAAATCATTTATCTTTGTTCCATAGTATAGTTTATTCTTCTTTTTGTTCAGTTTAGTTATGTGATTTCTATATTTACTGTATGTTTTCCAATCTGTTGTTTTGTCAGGCTTATTTGCTATTCCCTTTGCCTCATCCCCCTCAGCCATACAGTTTTTCAATTCATCATCTAGCCATGGGGATTTGGCATTTCTTAGGGTCAGTTTCTTGATGGGCACATGTCTATCAGTAACCGGAAGAAGCAATTTCATAATTGCTTCAAATGCGGCGTCAGGTTGTTCCTTATTACACACCAACACATATTTTTCACACCTTTTACATAGGAAACATTGCAAAACCTCTTGTATTAATCGCTTATACACAATTGTAGGTCCAGTCTTTGGAACTTATTTTTATCTCGATATGGCTATTATATTATGATCACTAAATGCAATATTAGCCAAATGCTGTCAATTTGATTGTATGTTGAGGTCAAGCTTAACTTGACCTTGATCATACAATTGCAAGAATGCTATTTTCAGTGGGACTCCACATGAACTCTCTATTGCAGGGTTCTCCAACCCTATTCCTGGAGAGCTAACCCTCCTGTAGGTTTTCACTTCAACCCCAGCTGTAGCTAGATTAAGGTTGGAGTGAAAACCTACCGGATGGTAGCTCTCCAGGAACATGGTTGGACAGCCCTGCTCTATTGTAATGCTTTACAGAGTATAACCCTGTCATTGGACTGACATAACAGATGTCATTAAGAGTCATAACAGCTGATGTTAGCTTATGACAAATGACATAGCATTGTCACTTCACAATCTCATGCCGTTGTCATACAGTATTGAGCTGACATCAGTTTTATGATTCCCAATATGACATATGTTTTTACATTTACATTTAGACATTTAGCAGACGCTCTTATTCAGAGCAACATACACTGTTGTAGATATGTGGTAGCACAGTAGGGGCCTGAGGGCACACACTTAATGTGTTGTGATGTCGGTTGTGTATTGTAATGTTTTAAAAATTGCACAACTGCCTTAATTTTGCCAGACCCCAGGAAGAGTAGCTGCTGCCTTGGAAATACAAAAACACTAGTGAGTGCATGCATTTTTGAGGACTTTTTTGTACTAGTATGTCCCTTGGATTATTTGATTGTTAGTAAAGTGCTAGCTTGCATTTTGTATTTTATTCATATTTCTTTTCTCCAATCACTAGTGAGAACATTATTTGTAACCATTATTTTCAACCATTACTTTTGAGTGTTTGGGGCATTACATAACAATACCTTCTACATATGTAATTTCCTCGAAAACACCCCTTTTAACAGATAAAAGTGATGCACAGCATACAGCCTATATTAATTTCCACTACAATCCCAGTTGTCCACTCTGCCCATATTTCTTTGTGTTTCCCCCCACCTTATTCAGTATTTATTGCATGCATACTGTCTGTCCTCCTGTTACAGATTCAGTTCATGCAAACATGATTTATGGGTGAACTCATATTGCCTGCAGTTCACAGCAGAAACATTACATCAAGATAGTAGAGTGAAGGAAATAAAGTCAAATTCTTCAAAGCAGTGTTTATTTATTCTGGTCCTGGGGACACAAAGGGGTGAACATTTTTGTTTTTGCCCTAGCACTACACAGCTGATTAAAATTATCAACTCACCATCTAGCTTTGATTGTTTGAATCAGGTGTGTAGTGTTGAGGGAAAAACAAAAATATGAAATTAAGAAACGCTGCTCTAAAGGATTTCATAACGTACGCTCTTAGAAAAAAGTGTTCCAAAAGGGTTCTTTGGCTGTCCCCATAGGAGAACCCTTTTTGGCTCCAGGTAGAACCCTTTTTGGTTAGAGGTAAAAACATTTTTGTGGAAAGGATTCTACATGGAACCCAAAAGGGTTATACCTGGAGCCAAAAAGGGATATCATATGGGGACAGCTAAAGAACCCTTTCAGGTTCTAGATAGCACTTTTTATTTTAAGAGTGTAGACTATAAACACTGACGTTGTAATTTCTGAATCTAGCCTGTATATTTGTCTCTGTTTACATCTCTCTTGCTTTCCTCGGGTGTACAAAAGCATATTGATATCTTATTTTAGACTTGTTTCCCCCCTCCTTTCCAGATGACTAAATTAAATAAATGTCAGGCACCAATTTGACATGTGGTTGAAATTGAGTTGGTACATTTTCACGCCTTATTTCATGGACATAAAATGGCCCGAGTTGACAGAGATCGATGAGGCTTATAAAGTGAGAATCTGTACAAATTGAATTCTAGCAGGGCCATATAAGCTAGCACGGGACTCACTGTGAGTGTATGCATATGCAATACATGAGAGGCTAGCCTATGCATTACAATACTGTCCTTTGAAATGGAGCTGCCCCACAGCAGAGTGGGCAGTAGGGTGCTGGGTTAGGGTAGAATTAGGGTTAGAATATCTCACAATCACATGCCGACGGTTCTACCTCCCGAGGGACTTTTCGGCCATCATTGTCACAGCCGTATATATCCCCCCTCAAGCCGATACCACATCGGCCCTCAAAGAACTTCATTGGACCTTATGTAAACTGGAAACCAAATATCCTGAGGCTGCATTTATTGTAGCTGGGGATTTTTACCAAAGCAAATTTGAGAAAAAGGCTACCGAAATTATATCAACACATTGATTGCCATACTTGCGGTGCTAACACGCTTGACCATTGTTACACTTCCTTCCAAAATGCATATAAGGCCCTCCCCTGCCCTCCATTCAGCAAATCAGACCACGATTCTATCTCCCTCCTCCCTTCCTATAGTCAGAAACTCAAACAGGAAGTACCTGTGGTTAGGTCTATTCAACGCTGGTCTGACCAATCGAAATCCACGCTTCAAGATTGTTTTAATCTCTTGGACTGGGACATGTTCAGGGTAGCTTCAGATAATAATATCGACACATACACAGACACAGTGAATGTTGTATCCACTGTGGCTATACCCCAACTAGAAACCGTGGAAAGATTGTAGCAAAACTGAAAGCCCGAACCACCAGATTTAAACAGGGCAAGAAGACTGGGAATATGGAAGAATACAAACAGTGCAGTTATTTCCTCCACAATGCAATCAAGCAGGCTAAATGTCGGTATAGGGATAAAGTTGAGTCACAGTTCAATGGCTCAGATATGAGACGCATGTGGCATGGTCTACAGACAATCACAGATTATAAAAGGAAAACCAGCCACGTCACGGACACCAACGTCTTGCTTCCTGACAGGCTGAACACCTACTTTGCTCGCTTTGAGGATAATACAGTTCCACCAACGCGGCCCGCTACCAAGAACTGTGGACTCTCCTTCTCAGTGGCCGATGTGAGTAAGACATTTAAGCGTGTTAACCTTTGTAATGCTGCCGGCCCAGATGGTATCCCTAGCCGTGTCCTCAGAGCATGCGCAGACCAGCTGACTGGTGTGTACACAGATATATTCAATCAATCCCTATCCCAGTCTGTTGTCCCCACATGCTTCAAGATGGCCACCATTGTCCCTGTACCTAAGAAAGCAAAGGTAATTGAACTAAATGACTATCGCCCCGTAGCACTCACCTCTGTCATCAGGAAGTGCTTTGAGAGACTAGTCAAGGATCATATCACCTCCACCCTACCTGCCACCCTAGACTGACTTCAATTTGCTTACCGCCCCAATAGATCCACAGACGATACAATCGTCACCACACTGCACACTGCCCTAACCCATCTGGACAAGAGGCATACCTATGTAAGAATGCTGTTCATTGACTATAGCTCAGCATTTAACACCATAGTACCCTCCAAACTCATCATCAAGCTCAAGGCCCTGGGTCTGCACACGCCCTGGACCTCCTGACAACACCTCCTCCTTGCTGATCCTCAACACTGGGGCCCCACAAGGCTGCATGCTCAGCCCACTCCTGTACTCCCTGTTCACCCATGACTGTGTGGCCTAGCACGCCTCAAACTCAATCATCAAGTAGTAGTAGGCTTGATTACGAACAACGATGAGACAGCCTACAGGGAGGAGATGAGGGCTCTGGGAGTGTGGTGCCAGGAAAATAACCTCTCACTCAACGTCAACAAAACTAAGGAGATGATCGTGGACTTCAGGAAACAGCAGAGGGAGCACCCCCTATCCACATTGATGGGACCGCAGTGGAGAAGGTGGAAAGCTTCAAGTTCCTCTGCGTACACATCACTGACAAACTGAAATGGTCCACCCACACAGACAGTGTGGTAAAGAAGGCGCAACAGCGCCTCTTCAACCTCAGGAGACTTATCACCTAAAACCTCATCACAAACTTCTACAGATGCACAATTGAGAGCATCCTGTCGGGCTGCATCACCGCCTGTTACGGCAAGTGCAACGCCCATAACCGCAAAGTTGTCCAGTGGGTGGTGCGGTCTGCCCAACGCATTACTGGGGGCAAACTTTCCACCCTCCTGGACACCTACAGCACCCGATGCCACAGGAAGGCCAAAAAGATCATCAAAGACATCAACCACCCGAGACACTGCCTGTTCACCCCACTATCATCCAGAAAGCGAGGTCAGTACAGGTTCATCAAAGCTGGGACCGAGAGACTGAAAAATAGCTTCTATCTCAAGGCCATCAGACTGTTAAACAGCCATCACTAGCACATTAGAGGCTGCTGCCTATAGACATAGATTAGAAATCACTGGCCACTTTAAGGAATATAACCCTAACCACTTTAATAATGTATCCGTATCTGCACCACTCACTCTATACTACACCATTGACTGCTAAACAGCCATCAGACTGTTAAACAGCCATCTCTAGCACATCAGAGACTGCTGCCTATAGAGATAGATTAGAAATCACTGGCCACTTTAAAGAAATGAAGTATATACTATTCTTAGTTATCTTAGTCACGTAATCGTGTTTACATACTGCATCACCATCTCTGTATACTGTATAACTTTAAAGCTTACTATGCCACTGTACCTTAGTCTAATGCCGCCCTGGCATTCATGTATATATTCTCAATCCATTCCCTACTTAGATTATGTGTATTTGGGTATAAGTTGTGAAACTGTGAGATATTACTTGTTAGATATTACTGCACTGTCGGAGCTAGAAGCACAAGCATTTCCTACACCCGCAATAACATCTGCGAACCACATGTACGTGACCAATACATTTGATTTGATTTGAGACATTCACACTCTTTCTCTCTTTCACACACACACACACACACACACACACACACACACACACACACACACACACACACACACACACACACACACACACACACACACACACACACACACACACACACACACACACACACAGAAACACATGCACACACACATTTACCCACGCGCTGAACCACCTCAAGGTGCATATTCGGCAAGGCATGTACAGCACATTCGCACAAGAAAGCACAGGAACTTCCTCATCAAGAGTTTGTATGTGCCAAAAACAAGGCTAGACATTTCTTGGGAAGATTTTGAAGTATGCGTCTGTGTGTGTGTGTGTGCCTGTGTGTGTGCGTGTGTGCGCGTCGATAGCGTAGGGGTGAATCTAATGAGCAGGTCCAGCAGACTGGTTAAGGTGCTTTGCCGTTTCATTGGCCAGCCACAATGACAAATGGCCCAGGACTCCTCATTCGATCTAAGTGAGCAGGACTGTGAGATGCTGGGAATTTCATATAAATCAGCCCCAGGAGCCACAGTGTGACTCACTTTGCTTCAGTTAGTGTGCCACAGAAAACGGTTCAATCATTTAGCTAGGAAACAATTGTATTCTAGCAAAAAGAGGTATTTGGCAAAATAGTAAATATATAAAGAAGTTCATCAACGTCTTCCCAGCTTTCAGATGAAAGGAGGCTTATGCAAATCATTTCATGCCGCAGCCCTTCAAGATAGTTGGGTTTTGGCTTTTCTCCTGTTGGGTTTCGCTGCCGGCTTGTTGCTCCGCATTCACTTCACAACAAAGACATGTGTACAAGCACACAGACACACACTCTCAAGACGCACGCACGCGCACAAACACACATTTAAACACACTCTCAAGACGCACACAGAAGCATAATATATGCATAGACATACACATAATGTAAGCATGTATAGTTATAATAGTGCCATAAGCGCTGATAAAGCACTGATAAAAAAAAATAATAATAAGAGGATCCTTGTAAGCTTTTAGTCTGAATGTGTTTTCATAGGTTTGCCAGTTGACCAACAGACCAAAATAAGTGCTTCTCAGAAAAAGTGGAAAAGGTTACAAAGGACAGACAAATATCCTAATTTTTTTAGGACTTGATAGGATTTCCGTTAGTTATGCAGTTTTTCCCTCTTCCCTAATCATATGCTGGGCTCTAATGTTGGGGATTATCCTCTGCCTATTTATTTCTGCTCACATTACCGCTCCTCTTCTACTTCCTTATATTCTTCTTTTTCTTCCTTCTCCTCTTCCTCTTCTCGCCCTTTACTACAATATCATTATCTCTCCGATCGTCTTGCTGGAGCTCAACCCACACGGTCATTTAATCATGCGTGCCCAATGCAGCCTGAACACTAAGCTGAGATGGGAAGCACTGCAGAGGAGCCAGGAAGCTTTAGTGTGTGTGTGGGTTTGTGTGTGCACGTGTTTGTGTGCGCCCCTGTCTGTGTCTTGTGCGTGCATACATGTGGGTTGTGCGTATGTGCAGAGTTCTCTGGCAGCATGCACCAGCCAAATACAGTGGTGAATACCATTGATAGAACTTTTAACTCAAATTGACTTGTTTTCCAAGTAATCAAAATGACCAAATAAGTATCCAGTCTTGGCCTAAATGGCGCGAGTCAATTATCCTTCATGGCATAAGCACAATATTCTACGCTGTAAAATGAAATAAATCACCTGTAAAAATTCACCCACTCACAGAAACTTGTATCCCCCTGGATGGATTTGTTTTCCGATTCATTCACTTCAAAACCTGGGATTCCTCAAAGAGAAATCTCCTGGCTCAGAGATGCACCTTGAAGTTTACAGTTCTGTATGCAGGTAGACTGTTGGATGTTAAGAGAAGGAAAAACAGGATGTGAGCTCCACAGCCAGGTCACACTTAACTCTAATAATCCCTCTGATGTCAGGTCCCACAACGCTTAAGACAGCCTTCATACTGA
Source organism: Thymallus thymallus (assembly GCA_023634145.1). Taxonomy (NCBI): domain Eukaryota; kingdom Metazoa; phylum Chordata; class Actinopteri; order Salmoniformes; family Salmonidae; genus Thymallus; species Thymallus thymallus. Next base: position 11,142,441 of record CM042404.1, read on the forward strand.
CTCTAAGGAGAGGAGAGAGAGGCCTTTATATTACAGTACATTACCTTGATACACTACAGTACAACTTCCAATGAGTTAAATTGAACTTAAACTCTGTATCATCCAATACATTACCACATGTACGTTTTCCTGCCCCCTTAAACAAATGTGTCCCATTTCATACCCTAAACATGTCAAAGCCCTGTCACATTCGTTACCACGGAAGTAAGTGAAAATGAAATGGAACATTGCCCCTAAAAGAAATGAAATGGTGAATATGACAATAAATATCTTGATTAACAGTGTGTACTTATCTTAAACATTCAGAATATGTTAACACACTATGCAGTGATGAAAATTGCCTACTGTGCACCTCCCTGTAAACCAGGGGTGTCAAACTCATTCCATGGAGGCTCTAGTGTCTGCAGGTTTTAGTTTTTTCCCCTTCAATTAAGCCCTAGACAACCAGGTGTGGGGACTTCCTTACTAATTAGTGACCTTAATTCATCAATCAAGTACAAGGGAGGAGCGAAATCCCGCAGACAGTCGTCCCTCCGTAGAATTAGTTTGATACCTGTGTTGTAAACCATTCTCATTGTAGACAGAAAAATATGTTCAGTTTGCACTGAAGAATTTGTTTGTTTTAGTTAACTGTGTTTTGTGTACAGTATATTGTGTATATTTATGTTTGTCTGTCCAAAAATGTTGTATTTATAATAAAAAAATATATATTTTTTGAAATTGTATATGCAGGGCTCCCTCGTAAAAGAGACACCGGTCTCAATGGTGACTCCCTGATTAAATAGAGATAAATAAATACTTTATGTTCAGGAGGCACTCGTCTGTGTGAAACTTTGGGGGTGAGAGTTTTTGCAGTGTTGTGTTTTCTCTTTGTGAGAGACTTTTATGGAAGATGAAAGTTTTAACACTAGAAGCCCTTGGCAGAGTCGCTCCTCACAGAGACATGTCATAATTTAAAAATCTGAAACGTTGTTACCGGTGATCAGTTCTACCACCGTTGTCACGATGCATGGGAAGGGAACGAGGCGCAGAGCGAGAAGTGCGTGGAAACATGTTTATTTTCGATCAGAAAATAACAAACGAAACAAACACAGAGACAGTACCGTGAACTGGTGTCTGGAACACACACAAGCACACAGACAATGATCCACACGCAGGTGGACGCCATGTGAACATAAATGGAATCCCCAATTAGAGACAACTCAAGACAGCTGCCTCTAATTGGGGATTGACCAAAACCAACAAAGACTCCCTGTATTATTGTAAGGTCCTGACTGTGGCCGTACTACTCCCACTAGAGGATGTCAGAGACCTGGCCTCAGTCAGGCCCTGACAACCGTCGTGTCGTCAACAAACTTGATGATGATGTTGGAGTAGTGCATAGGTGAACAGTCGTGGGTGAACAGGGAGTACAGGAGGGGTGCATGCAATATAAAAATCACTAATTCAACCAGTTTGAATAGAGAAAAGGACTCATTCTCCTGTTTTGTGTCACTGTGTGTACAGCAATGAGCATGGATAAAAGAAAGAAGGTCAGACACAAGATTGTGGCCAAGCATGGACAATCTCAAGGCTACATCTCCAGAGACCTTGATGTTCCTGTTTCCACCATACGTAATGTTATCAAGAAGTTTAAGGCCCATGCCACTGTAGCCAACCTCCTTGGACGTGGCCGCAAGACAAAACTTGATAGAAGACTGCATGAAGGAATGTTTTGGTGGAGAACGCACCTTGGTCAACTGCCACACAGATTCAAGCTGACCTTCAGACACAAGGTACGGCAGTTTCCACTCGCAAAATCCGTCGCCGACTCGATGAAAGGGGGTTACATGGTAGGAGACCCAGGAAGACCCCGCTGCTGAGAGAAAGACATAAAAAACCCTGACTGAATTTGCCTAAACACACCTGAACATGCCAAAATCCTTCTGGGAGAGAATGTTCTGTGGACAGATTAGACAAAATTTGAGCTTTTTGGTAAAGCACACCATCTCTATGTTTACAGAAAATAACACCTTCCCTACAGTCAAACATGAAGGAGGTTCAGTGATGTTTTGGGGTTGCTTTGCTGACTCTGGCACTGTGTGCCTTGTACATGTGCATGGCATCATGAAATCAGGAGAATACCAAGGCATTTTGGAGCGCAACGTCGGACCCAGAGTCAAAAAGCTGAGTCTCCGTCGAAGGTCATGGATCTTCCAGCAGGACAATGACCCCAAACACACTTCAAAAAGCACCCAGGAATGGTTCAAAGCAAAACACTGGACTGTTCTGAAGTGGCCAGCAATGAGTCCAGATCTAAATCCCATTGAAAACTTGCACAAGAGGAGTGGGCCAAACTGACAGTACAGCGGTGCAGGAAGCTCATCAATGGCTATAGGAAGCGCTTGAATGCAGTTATTTTGACCAAAGGCTGTGCTACCAAATATTAAGTCTAGGGTGTCAATAATTCTGTTAATGCCATTTTTGTTTATTTTCTGATTTAAATGGATATATTAAGTTCTGAATAAAAAACGAAGGTTCTGTAATATTAACAGTGAACAACAGAATTGTGGAGACCAAATACTTAGTTAAATGTCAACTTAGTTTTAGGGATAATTGTGAGTTACTTGAAAAAAGTGCACGGGTGCCAATATGTTTGTCCACGGCTGTATGTGTGGGGTACAGAGATTAGGTAGTCATTCAAAAATCATGTTAAACACTATTATTGCACACAGAATGAGTCCATGCAACTTATTGTGTAACTTGTTAAGCACATTTTTACTCCTGAACTTATTTAGGCTTGCCATGAGGAAGGGGTTGAATACTATATTGACTGAAGACATTTCAGCAACATTTTCATTTTTTGATTAATTTGTAAACATTTCTAAAAACATAATTCAATTTTTACCTTATGGGCTATTGTGTGTAGGCCAGAGACACAACATTTAATACATTTTAAATTCAGGCTGTAACACAACAAAATGTGGAAAAAATCAACGGGAGGAATGCTCACCATGCCTTTTACCCCTCTCAATGACCCCAAACGGAGAGGCAGACAGTTAATGTTTCTGGAGGAGCCATGAACCTGGAAAACCTCCCTGAGATCATTGAAGAATAGAAGAAGTGTAGTCAATGCTTTCCCATGATGCAACAGCAGCAACAGTAGCAGTGACAGCGATGGCAGAAACCCTGTGAGGCAGAGCATCAGCTAAACACATGTAAACAGCTGGGGTCTGGAACTAAGACCAAAAAGGAAATGCATCATTCATGTTTTTCTCTGTGGTGCATTTTAGCTGTACAAATTAAGCTGATTGATTGACCAAATATCCTTTTTGTTTCTTGTCAGTTTCACCATGAAACATAATTTTATTGTGCGCTGTCTGGGATGCTGAGGGGCATTAGAAATAATCATTAAACATGTCCACGTTAGCTTTGTTTTCTGCTTCCTTGAGGTAACTCATAAGATAGCAATATTGCTTCAGGCTTACATACAACGCTATAGGCTACATAATACTGCGTCACAATTCTATTTCAAGACCCTGCTTCCATTGGCTTTACTCAAACTATTGCCGGAATCCATTTAAACATAACATCACTGCATCATACTCTTCTATGTTATTGTTGATTGTTGTTTTTGATTGTTGATGTTTTTCTGGTGTGCATAGAATACAAGTCTGTTTCATCCCGCAATGTAAAAAAGACTATCCCTCTGTTGGTCAAGAAACTGTGTGAAAATAATCACTGGCTGGGATTAGAGTCCATTCAGCTCTCTCTCTCTCTCTCTTTCTCTCTCTCTCTCTCCCCCTCTCTCTCTCTCTCTCTCTGTGTGTGTGGGGGGCTTTGGGCTATTTTTCTGCTCTCTCTCTGCAGTTATTTGCACCCCCATGGCTGTGGCGGAGAGGAAATAACCTCTTATCAGAGGCCAGCACAATGGGATTGCCCTGCAGTCCTCCAGCTTTATCCACTGAGATAGCGGTGGGCAGACGAGATTTCAGTCACGAGGGCAGGGGCACGGGACCGGACGTGCCACAGAGCAGCACACAGCAAATGGATCTAGCTAGCCCATGTGGGAGAGGGGAGGAGGGAGGGGGTAGACCCCCACCTCTCCCCACTGGGTAGCACAGAGTGACACTTTAAGGGGCATTCCGCTGATAATGGTGCTGACTAGGGAAACCTTACTGCTGTTCTATGTTTCTGTCTGCACTTTTACAACTAAAACTTAAACTATGTAACCTAGTGATGAGGATGGAGGACAGCTAGAGGGTTGAAACACCCTCCAGAGGACCACATTGGTATTGCAGGCAGCAGACAGTCAGAGAAACATGGGTTGGATGATTATTTTTTCAGGGCATTTTGTGCCACTGCATTATCCAGCAGGTGGTGCTGCTGAGACAGGTCTGATCAATGTGCTCTTCAGCCAAGCATCAGCAGGTCTCCAGAGGATGGAGGAATGAGGAAGTGGAGGGGAACCCACATTAGGAGAATCCTCATAACTCTGGGTGTTTGGCATGCAGACAAGTGTGATGGCTGCTGTAAATCCAACATAAGAGAAAGAAGCCGTCATACAGGCTGCGGGGGAGACGAATCCCCTGCATTACTTTATGAAGGGGTCTCAGGGGGAAAGTGTTCTTTACTGCTCTGGGGGGGAGCCATACCTTATCATGACAACAGACAGACAGACAGGACTAATTTCAGCCAGTGCAGTTTGCGCTCCTCTGCCACCAAGAAAACCCATGGGTTACCACTGCCTTTTCATCTCACTTCTTCAGAGAGGAAACAACAATTTGTTTGTTACATACAAAGAAGAAACGTGTAGTTTTGTTCAACTTTTGTTAATTACACACTTTTTTTGTGATAAGTGAAATAAAATAGCATTCAACTGCATGAATAGCATGATAATCCATTAAACACCAGACATCGGAGCGTGAGATGAGATCCACACCAAGGTAATCTGTCAGATGGTGCTTGGCTGTGTGCTGCTTTGGGCGATACACTGCAGTGTCATTCATTATTCACACTTACAGACTGGAGGTAGCGGACTTGTAACAGCTCTTTGTCTCCTCCAGCTCTGGCTTCATGGCCCACTGATATACTCTATCTACCAGCTGGACATGTGTTTGCCGTGCCTTGTGGCGTATTGGAAGTTAAAGTTATTGGGGCATTGTGACTGTGTCTGTAAATAAAACTGTGGTTCAGCCGGTAGGAGGGGCCAAACTGTGGTGGAACTCAGGAGGAATCCCAGTAGCCCAGAGGTTGGCATAGGGAGGGGAGGGGGGTTGGCAGGGGGACAGTGGTGAAGGAGGGGGGGTTGGAGGTAATTGGGGACATGAGCAAAGTGGAAGCAGCAGATGGGTTTGGGTGTCCCATTAGCAGTGTCCCGTCAGTCAGAGCCAGCTGCCACTCTGTGTGCCCCTGAGAGGACTGCCATCGCCCCCAGAGGAGTCCCATCCAGCCCCAGACAATCCCAGCCTCCCCCAGCCCAGCCCCAGACAAACCCAGCCTCCTCAGACATGAACACATCTGCATTCAGCTTTATAGAGGGAAGAAGAACTGTTTGGGAATTTGGCTGAATTTTACATTATATAACACCGTGGCAGCGGGATTCCAACTTTATGTCGTACTTAAAACGGGCTGCTACAGGATGTTTTTATCGAACCGCCAAGTGCTGGCAAAATTTCTCACAAACTGAATGTGACATATTACATGACATTTTACTAATTAAAGCTAAAGTGCTTGATGAGTCATACCGAATATGTCATTGAATATTGATTGCGTTTTTGTATGGTTCTGGCGTTATTTGAGGGCCTTGTAATACAGTATATATCAAAGTCTAAAGCAGCAGGGATGTCAAACCAAACTCCTGGAGGGACGCAAACCTGCTGACATTCATCCTGGCCTTCGAATCAGAGTCTGAAAACCAGGCAAAAGTGTAACACTAATACATTAAGTGATATCACAATGTTGTCTATTCATTACTTGTTAAGGAAGGAACATAAAATCTATGTCACAGTCTTATGCATAATGACCTTTATATGTACTGTGTTCAGGACTGTACGCTACATACATAATGGACCATATACTGTACATGTAGTGATTTTGTTCATGGTATTCGAGTGTAAACCCAGATCAGTGCCATATAGTGGTTGAGTCCACCCTGCCATACCAGTGTGTGGGCCCAGCTGGGGCCCAGGAGGCAGTTCTACCCTGGCCAGACCCCAGAGTGTGTAGGCTCAGCTGGGGCCCAGGAGGCAGTGCTACCCTGGTCAGATCCCAGAGTATGTAGGCTCAGCTGGGGACCAGGAGGCAGTGCTACCCTGGTCAGACCCCAGAGTATGTAGGCTCAGCTGGGGCCCAGGAGGCAGTGCTACCCTGGTCAGACCCAAACGGCTCTGTAGCTTTAATAACTGGAAGTGGTAATTATGGGATTTGCCCAGACAAGCAGGTTGCTCCTGTCACTCAATCTGACCCATCGTTTTAAAGCAGAGCAGCTGTGTCACACTTCCCATACACACCATCACACACACATCATGTGTCCCCCCCTTTTCAACCCAGTCTTTACTTCTTCTCTCTTGTTTTAATAGCTCTTTGTTCTCTGCTATTTTTATCCCCCACGTTGAGATTTGCTCATCTCCATGGCAACTGTATTGAAAGCTTTAACTGTCTAATATGGTCCCTTTTTCAGCTTTATAAACCTTTGCGGTCCTTACTTAGGTGGAGATCAGTATTTTGCCACACTGTTTCATTTTAAGATGCTGTTTGAATGTCTTAAGTGTTCCTGTGCCTGCTGCCTCCCCTGCATCTCTCTCCATGCTGTCCCCCCTCTCCTCCCCTGCATCTCCCTCCATGCTGTCCCCCCTCTCCTCCCCTGCATCTCCCTCCATGCTGTCCCCCCTCTCCTCCCCTGCATCTCTCTCCATGCTGTCCCCCCTCTCCTCCCCTGCATATCCCTCCATGCTGCCCCCCCTCTCCTCCCCTGCATCTCTCTCCATGCTGTCCCCCCTCTCCTCCCCTGCATCTCCCTCCATGCTGTCCCTCCTCTCCTCCCCTGCATCTCTCTCCATGCTGTCCCCCCTCTCCTCCCCTGCATCTCCCTCCATGCTGTCCCTCCTCTCCTCCCCTGCATCTCTCTCCATGCTGTCCCCCCTCTCCTCCCCTGCATCTCCCTCCATGCTGTCCCTCCTCTCCTCCCCTGCATCTCTCTCCATGCTGTCCCCCCTCTCCTCCCCTGCATCTCTCTCCATGCTGTCCCCCTCTCCTCCACTGTATCTCTCTCCATGCTGCCCCCCCCCCCCCACATCTCTCTCCATGCTGTGTGCCCCCTCGACTCCCTCCTTCCCTCCAGGATAGGATTGAGCTGTCTTTACCTCTCTGAGCCAATGGGCGTGCTGTTGTAGAGTAAATCTGCACTATTCCGCGCCTCACTCAAGAGGACCAATCGGATGCCATGCATTTTGCGACCACTGTGAGGCCTACTTTTGTGAAACCAAAAATCTCAGTGTGTGCCTCAGTGCAGGGATTTCCCCGGTTTTAGAATTCCATCAATGTCTCCTGACACCTCCCCCCTCAGCAGAAACATGTCACTATGCGTCTAGTGACTCCCTTTCATCCGCCTCTGCGTGGATTGGATCAAATGCGTTGTGCAGTGCACCACCATGTCTCTGCTTGGATACCATATCTATGAGAGGAGGTAATGCCACTGCCACCTCGGGATATTTGATTAGTCAGGAGGTGGCAGTGTGTTCACCACTCTACTGCTGGTGCTCAGGCCATTAGTCATCCACCGGTCCTTTTGTTGTCTGCCATCTACTGAGTGTGTGCTCGTGGATACGTGTGTGTGCACCACAGGAGGGTGGTGGCACCTTAATTGGTGAGGACGGGCTTGTGGTAATGGCTAGAGCAGAATAGCAAAGTTATATGGGTTTGATGCCATTCCATTCGCTCCATTCCAGCCATTATTATGAGCCGTCCTCCCCTCACCAGCCTCCTTTCTCAAGGGTGCGTGCATGTGTACCCACTAACAGGGATCCTATCAGTCACATCCGTGCTGGACGACTACCATGGTCCAGCTGGACGACCACCATGGTCTAGCTGGTTATGCTGGCATACCAACCTTTGTTCTGTTTTTACTGGTAACCAGCCATAAGCTAAAGCAAAACCAGCATCAAGTCACATTATGCTGGCTTGCAAAGTGATGTTTGAATCTTATTGAAATCCAGCCAGAGTGGATTCCCACAATCCGCATTCCGAATGACTGCCAGGGTTAGAAAGATGAATAAATGAGACTACATAAACCATCTAAACTGGAACAACCATTTCAGTAACAGGTGCAAATAAGTCCAACTAACAGATTGGATTTGTTCTGAAAAATGTATGGTATTTCTTTGTGTAGCATGAGATAAAGTAATTCATTAATTAATCAAACTTCACTGGCATACCTCGCAGCCCCACACGGCATGGGGTCCACGAACAAGACAACATAAGACACACCGCCGATACACAACAACAATACCAACTGGTGAGTGAACATGGGAGAGTGACTTATAAAGGGGAGGAAACGATGAGAGTAATGGAGTCCAGGTGTGAATCATGCTCCTAATGACTTTATTTTATTGTTGCACTATCTAATCCTTGTATTTACATGTTTTAGTTTAATTCATGGTTAGAAAGTTTGCTAGCTGGCCTCATGCTAAGCACTATGCCACCTGTGTGATAATAAGGATTAGCCACAACAGCGGAATTAGCATTTTGCCTTCAAAATAAAAGTCCTGCATTGAAAGTGATTCAAATGGGAACCATGCCATATTTGCACTAGATAATACAAAACAAGGTCTGAATGTTGTTATATAATTAGTAACTTTTTCACAAAAAAAAGTATGTTGAAATCGCACTGTGGATGTGTTAGACTTTAGAATTGCATTGGATGCATACTTATATGCCTCCAGGTGGTAAGGTTAGGCAACAACACATCTGCCACGCTGATCCTCAACACTAGGGCCCTTTAGGGTGTGCATGCTTAGTCCTCTCCTGTACTCCCTGTTCACCCACGACTGCATGGGCAAGCACGACTCCAACACCATCATTACGTTTGCTGACGACACAACAGTGGTAGGCCTGATCACCGACAACGATGAGACAGCCTATAGGGAGGAGGTCAGAGACCTGGCAGTGTGGTGCCGGGACAACAACCTCTCCCTCAACGTGAGCAAGACAAAGGAGCTGATCGTGGACTACAGGAAAAGGTGGGCCGAACAGGCCCCCATTAACATAGAGTGGAGCGGATCGAGAATTTCAAGTTCGTTGGTGTCCACATTGCCAACAAATTATCATGGTCCAACACACCACGACAGTCGTGAAGAGGGCAAGACAACACCTTTTCCCCCTCAGGAGACTGAAAAGATTTGGCATGGATCCCCACATCCTCAAAAGTTTCTACAGCTGTACCATCGAGAGCATCCTGACCAGTTGCATTACCAACTGCTCTGCATCTGACCCTAAAGCGCTACAGAGGGTAGTGTGTATGGCCCAGTACCTCACTGGGGCCAAGCTTCCTGACATCCAGGACCTACAGTATATACTAGGCGGTGTCAGAGGGAGGCCCAAAAAATTGTCAAAGACTGTTCTCTCTGCTACCGCACAGCAAATCTAGGACCAAAAGGCTCCTTAACAGCTTCTACCCCGAAGCCATCAGACTTCTGAAAAATGTATCAAATGGCCACCCAGACTATTTACATTGACCCCCCACCCCATTTGTAGTCTTTTATTGAACTTATATAACAACATTCTGACCTTGTTCACCATTATCTAGTCCAAATATGGCATGATTCCAATTTTGTATCAGTTTGAATCACGGTGAAACGCAAATTCCACCGTTGCGGCTAACCCTTATTGTGTCTAGCGTCACACATGTCTACGTGCTTAGCTGTTCATGTATTTTACATTTAGCTGTAGCACGGCTAATGGGGTTCATTGTGGTCGTTTGTGTAGCATTGGTTAACATTATGTTTACACTGTTGGACAAACATACATACAAGTTGATGGTTTCACATGCTAGATAGCATACATTTGGCACTATTTGTAAGTGAATAGCCTTTTTATTTTGGTACAGATACTAATTAATTGAATAGCAATAGCTACATGTACTGTTAAAGAGACTGAACAAAGGATATGAAAGTGAATGTATATATTTTTTTATGTAATTATTTTTCTATTGATAATGACAACTGTGAATTTAGATTTTTCTACAAAGCAATTTTAATGAACCAGATAATTGACCCTTGACACTTCTGGAAAATATATGTTGATTCAATTCTATTGAGAGATATTTTCCTTAAACCAGCCAACTTTCTTTTGTCTCATAATTTCTCCTGTTTTACAGAAAACATATAATCTGTTTTCCTGGTCTCAATCCAGGGACCTGTAACAAACACGTCACAAGCCATTCTCTCATCCTCATGGCAAAATGTGTAAAATAGCTTGAGATTAGCTATAAAACTGCACATTTTTCTCTCTGTCCCATAACATGCTGTTGTTATGATAATGTTATTTGTTTTAGGACTGGCTAACGCTATCACACATTCATGGATGTTGCACATATTGTGTAGACCTGTGCTGGATTTATGGCATTTTTAGAGCTCTATGAATAATTCATTTTTTATATTGCACTGACGATTTTGAACCCCTGGTTAGATGAAACCTCTCTGGATGAAACAATTGATCAGTCATTCTCCTCCATGCTCACCTACAGGTACTCCTGGACGGATTAGTTTGAGCCAATGCAAACACCACACTATTTAGGATATCTAGTTCATTCTGTATACTGATTCACTTTTATTAGAAATCCTGATCATGCTGCGAAGCAATTGTAGTTCCACAAGGGACCCTGTTTATGGTATCTGTAGACTATCCAGGGCTTAAGAAAATATCTAAACATACTGTAACTACTAGACATTAACACAATTGTATTTATCTCACCTTTCATGCTACACCAACATTTTTCAAAACTAATCCAATCTGTTAGTTGGACTTATTGCACCCGTTACTGAAACGATTGTTCTACTTTAGATGGTTTAGGTAGTCTCATTTACTCATCTTTCTAACCCCGGAATGCAGATTGTGGGTGAATACAAGTTCCAATTTTTTTATATCCCCAGTCAGGCTGGATTCCAATAGGAATTAGACATCACTTTGCAAGCCAGCATAATGTGACTTGATGCTGGTTTTGCGGGTGACCAGCATACGTGTCCAAAACACAACAAAGGCTCTCTCCGTCTGTATGTCTCTCTCCGTCATGCTGGTCTATGCTGTTTTTATCAGCAGGGATGTTGTGGCTGCTGACTGGCAGTACAAAGGCTTCAGTGTAGCGAGGCATTAGAAACACAACAACACATCCACGCTGACGCGTACAAAATCACTGGAACGAGTACTGCACAGACACATTAGAGATTGGGAGGGTCAGAGGAGGTGTTCAAATGAAACACAAGCAAGACAGAAATAACTCTGGACCACTGAGGCTAATACTGCATGTGCAGACACACATCCACAGCAGGACCTGCCCACCACTGAGTCCTGTGGTAAAAAGTGTGAACGTGCATGCTTTTAAAAGCCAGTGAGATAATTAAGGTCAACATCAATTGCATCCTGTGCCGGTCTTCCCAGGTGAACGACTGACGGAGCTCACTACTCCTGAGGTACTAAACGCTCTCCCCCTGCTCTTCGCCTGCTCTCCCTGTGTTCTACCCCTGCTCTCCCCCTGCTCTCCCCGTGGTCCTCCTGGATGCCCCTAGGTGGCCCTGCCACTGGCCTTCTGTTCTCCATGGCGGCGGCCGGCCCCCAATACGTCACTTGCCAATGAGAGAGCAGGTGGACCCAGCAGGGCCAGCTGTGTGGGTAATGGCTTCACCTGCCACACCTGTCACACTTCCAGAACCATTACACACACATGTATGCGCACACACACACACACATACACACACACATATGCACAAGTCCAGAAATGTTCATTCAACTGAGGTTGCTAGGGTTCACATAACTGGCCTCTGCTTGAAACAGATTTAAACAAGCACTGTTCTCAAGTGCCATCTCCATAAGAATCTCACAGAGCATAGCTGGGGGCATCGTCTGGCCTAGCTGAGTCCAGTTGTATTTCACAACTAATTGAGTTTTTGAGACTACTAACTGTAAGATCTTTAGTGTACAATAAGGCTGTAATTTAACAAAATGTGGAAAAAGTTAAGGGGTCTGAATACTTTCCAATTACAGAGAGAGAGAGAGAGAGAGAGAGAGAGAGAGAGAGAGAGAGAGAGAGAGAGAGAGAGAGAGAGAGAGAGAGAGAGAGAGAGAGAGAGAGAGAGAGAGAGAGTGCACCTGAATAATCAAACAGAGTGCTTCTCGTGCGGGTGATATGGCAGCATCTAATACATTATGGGTGTTGGTGAGGGGGTGCGACCCCAAACTGGAGTGAGTGACAGTCAGGCAATCTGTAACAGTGTCTGAGGTCACAGCCGCCCACCCTGAAATACGACCCAATCAATATTGGCAATGAGAAGCGGTGTGACTAGTGATCTATCATTATCTCTGGCCAGAGGGAGGTAGATTCATAAATCAATCCTGTCCTTTAGGTCTTGCTTGTCCTGACACACTTACAATGGCAAGACAAGGCAGATACTGTATGTTAGCAGCTTGGGTTAAATTAGTTTTGTACAATTAGAAAATGGAAAAAAAAGTAACAATTGTTGCTAAAAAAAATATATACAGCGGGTGAAATAAGTATTGAACACGTCACCATTTTTCTCAGTAAATATATTTTCAAAGGTGCTATTGATGTTGGTAAAAACCCAAGTAATCCATACATACAAAGAAACCAAAACAAATAAGTTCAGAAATTAAGTTATGTGTAATAATGTGAAATGAAAGTATTGAACACATGAAGAAAGGGAGGTTCAAAAAGGCATGGAAAGCCAAGACAACAGCTGAAAACTATCAGTAATTAAAGAGCAATCCAGCCCCCTGTCAGTGCTAATTAATATCAGCTGGTTCAGTCCCAACTGATGGCCTACAAAAGGTCTCATTGCCAAGGTGTCACACAAGACACATCTCATGATGGGTAAAAGCAAAGAGCTGTCTCAAGACATTCGCAACCTAATTGTTGCAAAACATAATGATGGCATTGGTTCTAGGCGCATTTCTAAGCTTCTGAATGTTCCAGTGAGCACTGTTGGGGCCATAATACGGAAGTGGAAAGACAATCATTTCACCATAAATTTGCCTCGACCAGGTGCTCCTCGTAAATTTGCCCATTCATCCTTCCTTCAATTATTTGAAGTTTGCCAGTACCATTTGCTGAAAAGCAGCCCCACACCATGATGTTCCCACCTCCAAGCTTCACTGTTGGTATGATGTTTTTAGGGTGATGTGCAGTGCCATTTCTCCTCCAAACATGGTGTGTATTATGACATCCAAACAGTTCAATTTTGCTCTCATCTGACCACACTATATTCTCCCAGTACTTCACTGGCTTTTCCAAATGTTGTGCAGCAAACTTTAAACAAGCTTCAACATGCTTTTTTTCAGCAATGGAGTCTTGCGTGGTGAGCGTGCATACAGGCCATGGCGGTGGAGTGCATTACTTAATGTTTTCTTTGAGACAACAGTACCTGCTAATTGCAGGTCTTTTTGAAGCTCTCCACAAGTGGTCCTTGGCTCCTGGACAACTCTTCTGATTATTCTTTTCACTCCTCTGTCAGAAATCTTGCGAGGAGCACCTGGCGGAGGCAAATTTATGGTGAAATGATTGTCTTTCCACTTCCGTATTATGGCCCCAACAGTGCTCACTGGAACATTCAGAAGCTTAGAAATGCACCTATAACCAATGCCATCATTATGTTTTGCAACAATTAGGTTGCGAATGTCTTGAGACAGCTCTTTGCTTTTACCCATCATGAGATGTGTCTTGTGTGACACCTTGGCAATGAGACCTTTTTGTAGGCCATCAGTTGGGACTGAACCAGCTGATATTAATTTGCACTGACAGGGGGCTGGATTGCTTTTTAATTACTGATAGTTTTCAGCTGTTGTCTTGGCTTTCCATGCCTTTTTGAACCTCCCTTTCTTCATGTGTTCAATACTTTTTCCCTGTGTAATTTCACATAATTACACATAACTTAATTTCTGAACTTATTTGTTTTGGTTTCTTTGTATGTATGGATTACTTGGGTTGTTACCAACATCTGGTGAAAACTTCATGTCAATAGCACCTTTGAAAATATATTTACTGAGAAAAATGGTGACGTGTTCAATACTTATTTCACCCGCTGTATATATGTGTATATATATATATATATATATATATATATATATATAGATATATATTGTGTACATAAGTCAGTAGACCAATGAAATCATTACTGCTGAACCGGCACAAAACTAACTTCTATAAGGCAGCACTTTATAAACTATTGACACACCAGACAGACTGCTTTTGAACAAGGAAATGACATTGATGGAGTATGGCATGATACTAAACTACTGGACAATGAAGAGCACTTCATGTACTGCTATGTGACAAAAATGATCAATTCCACGTGCCGTGAAACGTACAAGTTGCCATTCTTTATTTTTTCCCCTCTCTTGGCTTTGATTACTATCGCTCACCTTTTAGTGCATGATAAATGTGGAGACAGACAGTTGTGCGTCACCTCTGTACTGGCGGTTTGTGGGGAATGATTTATTGGGTTCTGATGCCCTCTACCTGAGGAGAAATAGAACCAACGTGAGGCTGTGTCCCTCCTCTCTCCCACTCTGTAAACATCTCCATGGGCCATCTCTCACAGTTCTCAGATGGCCCAGGATACTTTTCAGTCTCACTGTCTCCTCTCAAGTTGCCAAGGGCAGGTATATAAGACAAATAGGAAGGAAAATTGAATATCTGCTAATTTCTTTAACAATAAAAGCACATAAAAACAGAAATGCAGGCATTAGCAAGACTTGTGAACAACATTGGATTAAGCATTATTTTAATTCCATACAGCAGGAAGGTGTCAGCTGCTGAACTGCTTGTGCTTTGATAGGATGTACTCACTGCACATATGAATATGATAATAAATCCATCAGGGTAAATCACAGAAATCCACACGTTGACACAGCACACGCGTGGCCAATTCTATGTCATGTGATACTTGTTCCCAGCTTGTTGTGTTGGTTCTCTCACCCCAGAAGAACAAAGATCTGGAAAGGACACAGCACCCATGTGCAGCCTGAACAACAGACTTGTGGAAAATTCATTATTGTCTTGATGTGGATGAGTAAGATCTTGCAGCTTACAGTATCTACGCCTAGGGTCCTTTGTCTGTCTATTTTGTCTCTCTGTCTCTCTCTGTCTGTATGTCTCTGTCTGTATGTCTCTCTCTGTCTGTATGTCTCTCTCTGTCTGTATGTATGTCTCTCTCTGTCTGTATGTCTTGCTCTGTCTTTCTGTCTGTATGTCTCTCTCCGTCTGTATGTCTCTCTCTGTCTGTATGTCTCTCTCTGTCTGTATGTCTTGCTCTGTCTTTCTGTCTGTATGTCTCTCTCTGTCTGTATGTCTCTGTCTGTATGTCTCTCTCTGTCTGTATGTCTCTCTCTCTGTATGTATGTCTCTCTCTGTCTGTATGTCTTGCTCTGTCTTTCTGTCTGTATGTCTCTCTCCGTCTGTATGTCTCTCTCTGTCTGTATGTCTCTCTCTGTCTGTATGTCTTGCTCTGTCTTTCTGTCTGTATGTCTCTCTATGTCTCTCTGTCTCTCTCTATCTGTACGTCTCTTTCTGCCTGTATGTCTCCATCTGTCTGTATGTCTCTCTCTGTCTCTCTCTGTCTGTATGTCTCTGTCTGTATGTCTCTCTCTGCCTGTATGTCTCTCTCTGTCTGTATGTCTCTCTCTGTCTGTATGTGTCTCTCTGTCTGTATGTCTTTCTCTGTCTCTCTCTGTCTGTGTCTCTCTCTGTCTGTATGTCTCTCTCTGTATGTCTCTCTCCGTCTGTATGTCTCTCTCCGTCTGTATGTCTCTCTCCGTCTGTATGTCTCTCTCCGTCTGTATGTCTCTCTCTCTCTGTATGTCTCTCTCCGTCTGTATGTCTCTCTCCGTCTGTATGTCTCTCTCTGTCTGTATGTCTCTCTCCGTCTGTATGTCTCTCTCTGTCTGTATGTCTCTCTCTGTCTGTATGTCTCTCTCCGTCTGTATGTCTCTCTCCATCTGTATGTCTCTCTCTGTCTGTATGTCTCTCTCTCTCTTTGTATGTCTCTCTCCGTCTGTATGCCTCTCTCTGTCTGTATGCCTCTCTCTGTTTATTTTTGTCTCTGCCTCTCTTTCTGTTTCTGTTTTTGTCTGTCTGTCTTTCTTTATCTCTGTCTCTAGTCTGTCTGTCTCTATATTTCTCTCTGTCTCTAGTCCGTCTGTCTCTATATTTCTCTCTGTCTCTAGTCTGTCTCTATATTTCCCTCTGTCTCTAGTCTGTCTGCCTCTTCGTTCTCTCTGTCTCTAGTCTGTCTGCCTCTTCGTTCTCTCTGTCTCTAGTCTGTCTGCCTCTTCGTTCTCTCTGTCTCTAGTCTGTCTGCCTCTTCGTTCTCTCTGTCTCTAGTCTGTCTGCCTCTTCGTTCTCTCTGTCTCTAGTCTGTCTGCCTCTTCGTTCTCTCTGTCTCTAGTCTGTCTGCCTCTTCGTTCTCTCTGTCTCTAGTCTGTCTGCCTCTTCGTTCTCTCTGTCTCTAGTCTGTCTGCCTCTTCGTTCTCTCTGTCTCTAGTCTGTCTGTCATTGCTTGCTTTGCTTCTACATACTCCATTATTTCCCTTTCACTTAGTTTTGATGACCCTTGAGTAGGCTCTCATCTCCACACTGCTTTATATATGATTAGTTCCCCCTGGGCCTTACAGGCATGCAGAATACTGAGCCCATTTAAGTTGACAGATTAGTATACATTTTACACCACAAGAGAAGGGCTTGTGGTGCCTGCAGTGAGGACTGCTGCATTCTGGGTTGGTTTATTCTGTGTAGAAGAATGCCCTGCTAACAGGAAGAGGAAGGTCCAAACCTTGACCCGGCAGGACCTGCCTATGGGTTCAGAACCCATGTCTCTGAAAATATTAAATGAATCATATATATGGGAGTTTATATACCAAGTAAAGCAGAAATAAGCCCTGCGGAAAGTACTGCTACCAAATTAGTGGTCACTGAAGGCTGCATTACGGAAGAATGCATAATCAGGCTTCAAGAGCACCTAATTCAACACTGACCATCTTTGAAAGGAATCTCTCTCTGTGCGTGTGTGGGTGTGGGTGTGTGTGTGTGTGGGTTATTTATTTATCTGTGAGTATGCAAGAATCTGTTTGTGCTCATTTCAGGAATAAGTATTTTACCATGAGTTCAATCGCATTTTCAATTGCATAGATGCAGTAGCAGAAATCTAAACTTAATGTGTGCTGTTTACATGTGATAAATAATTTCCCATCTCTGTGTTGCCATCTATAAAAGTGTAGCGCAGCTGCTCTGAGACAGCTCAGGTCCCTTGGCTGAACCCCTCCTCCCCCTGTTCTTTCCCCCTGGTATGGGCACTCCAGCTGTTCCTGTTGGGGAAACCGGGTGGTTTGGACCACCAGGGCTAGAACTAAGTCTACAGGAATGTGACTAAAACTACAAGGCCTAAGGCTGCAGGCATGAATATTTACTCAGACTAAAGCGGCGGCCATCTTGTTTAGGTAGTTGTGGGCTGCACCTTCAGAATAGGCTACTATAAGTGGTAGAGATACAGCTCCAGACCAGGGTAAGGCATTCCATCAGCTGTCCCATGTGTCTATACTAAACATAGATTTGACCAATGCATGCTTTCCAAAATGTAAAGAGATCCTATTTGTAGGATCTTCAGATTAGACATTTACTCCTGCATTACAATCCCGTGGGCCAGTTAAAAGCAGAAAGCCTCTCAGTCCATGTTCTCGTTCAAAAATAGATGGTGCCATTCATGCAGAGATTCTTTTCCAAATCAGTGATTCCTATATGCAACATATTGTTGTTTGATTTCCTAACAGTATGACCTGAATGCAATCTGAGTGAAGGTTGGCTCCCTAATGAGTCTTTAATTGACTCAAACTGGAGCTTCCTGAGGATGTCAATGCAGAGGGAATGAAAAGCCCTTAGATTCATCATCCAGGACCTTGTAGTTAATGACTTAAGGAGACGGCTAAACAAAGAACATACAGCGGCCAATGTTTAAATGCTTCACTGAATACTGAACAGTCAGGCACAGAACGATTGGTCAAATTCAACCCATGGCTTCACTTCACCACTGTTGATTATTCTGGCAACAAATTAGAATGTTTCACATCACAAGACAATATTGTATATTTCTACCATGGCATTGTTGAATACTCGTTTGTGATTGGCTTGAAGGGCATTCTAGAGAGTGCACCTAGTTCATTCTTACATGTTCTATGTTTGAGCTGCTTTTGAAAGCAAAAGTCGAATTGAAAACAATATTGCCATTTTTTAATTAGATTTTCATAATAGAAAGCTAGGACTGATGGTTTGGTTAGCTAAACTAGCAAGTCTGTTTGTGTGTTTACCAAGGCAACTATTGTAGCTATCTAGAAAACTAGCTGCTACCTACAGGACTTCAGTAGATGCTGAACACATTTCTACCTGCAAATGAACACATTTTTAGCGGCAAGTGTGTTAAATTATAGCCATGGTATAAAAGTGATAATCAACTCGTGGCTCTCTATGCGTTCTCTTGGAAATAATGCAACTCTGTGGAAGGTCAGTTCTTTTTTTCATTTTTCAGAGAACACATAGCCCGTCGTTGATTATCCCATGCATATTATGTATAGTTATGTTGAATTGAGACCCCTGAGTTTGCCTGCGTCCTTTTACAGTGAATTTCCCCATCCCCATCCCCATCCTCTTCCTCTAACCTTGTCCAAAAATCCAATCCCTCACGCCAAACATTTGGAAAAACATGGGAAAGCACGTGTCATTTCCCACATACCTGTGTGATGTGAACAGTGACCAAAGAACGCTCTCCTGTCCCCTTTCTATTTTTATAACAATATTATGCAGAGTGATTTTTCTTGGGGACTTTAATTGACCTTAGGCAAGGTCCCAGTAAGATGAATGCGGCAGAACGCTCGATGGGCCAGTGTGTGTCGAGGACTCTCAGAGGACTCTACATGCTGAGTCTGTACATCAGAACGCCTCGCCTCGGCCTCACACACACACACACACACACATGGCGGAGCCTGGCATGGTGTCACTGTCCCTCTCACCTGGCAGGGTCCCTGGTGCTGCTCTGCTGGGGTACCTGCCTCATCCACTCTGTCTTCTGACGTGAACACAAAACCTGGTGGACATTTCCCTCGTCTTGAAGTTGTTGCTGGATCGTGGAAAAATTTTAAAAAGCGCTATTGTTTACTGCGTGAAGTGGTTCCCAGTTCTCGCAGGGAGGAGGATCATCATTGAGGAGGATCACTGACTGAAATGTAGTTAGCTAGAAATGATAGCAAAACCATCACAGAACAACAACACAGTATGAAATGTAGGGTTGAGAATCTCCCTGCCTTATGCTAGACCGATGCAGAGCCCGTGTGGACTTAGACCGCCTTGTATTCCTCCTCCGATAATCATTGAATATCACACCTTTGGAAATACATAGTTTGGCATTATGAGAGTGTTGTTATTAGTATACCAAACTGTTCCAGTTGAATTTCAATCCCATCACCATCGCTGTATGTAAACACTGCACGGCGACATTTGGAAAGCCATTAGTTTGATTGAGTAGGAATATGTCGCTCATTCACATTATTTGTTGACGTTTTACACTGCACTTGAGGGCTGTTTCGAGGAAGATGGGCTTCTTCCACCATAAAACAAAAATACAAATAAAATGCTTTCTCTTTCCTCATCGATATGCTAGCTGTGCCCAACACAGACTGTGATTGTTTTGTGTAATCCATCCTGGCTCTGCATGGCCTGTCATATGAATGAATCATCAGTCATCAGGTATTATGGGAGAAGATCAGGCCTGTTTAACTACCCCCTCACCCCCCCCCCACCCCCCAATCTATCAGTGTATTGATTCAACTGTGATGAACGTGGCCAATGAAGCATAGACAGTACAGTAAATAGACCAGGTTAAAAACTGTCTGAATTCATTTAGGAGCCTCTCTGACAAAAGAGTCGTTGTATCAGTGGCTCTGACCGTTCTACAGTCCACCTAGGCTAGCTGTGATGGATAGCCCCTGCCCCTCCATCTCACCCCACCAACCCCCCCCCCCGTCCCCCCCCCGCCCCACACACATCCAGAGCGCCACAGAGAAATGTGAAAAGCATGTCATCCCTGAGTAACATCTCCAAATATAGCAAAGCTCACTATGGAAGCAGATGCATGGATAGAAATCCTTGGCTGTGCTTTCCTACATGACCCTACCAAGGAAAATATGAGATTCTCAAGATTGGTTGTTTTACATGCTGTATTTTCTGATCTCGTGATAGTGCACCAATGGAACAGTTTCATTTCCCAAAGAGATTGTAGACATGGTAACCGTATCACCTTGGAATTTTCACATTTGCTGTACTTTTTCATAGCCTGTTTTGATTAAGCTATAAAGCAAAGTTATTGGGCATTACTGTAGGAGACAACATTATATTTGAGACCATACATTGAACAGTAAAGAACTGCACACACTGCACTCCTGCCAACAGAACAGAGACCCTGCAAACACAAACGGTATAAATGTTTATGTTCATCTGCACTTGTTAAAAAAATACCAGGCCTCAAATCTAGACGTACAGCACATTTGCTGGACAACAATAAGTACAACATTTTTCAATATGCTGTCCTTCATCTACCGACAAATAAGTCCAGATGGATATTTTATGATTATGGCAATTTACAACAGAAGAGAAAATTGAATATTATTCTGATCTACGATTTCTGGCAAGGTCATGACAAATAATGAGATTACTTTTGTGTCAGGGTAACCTTGCTGGGCTGTAAATGTATAAAGTGATTCATGACTAAATAAAAAAACAGGCTGAGTTTAGTATACATCTACTATGGTAGTTAAGTGTCTGTTTTAAATATATGACTAGGACAATTAAGTCTCCCCTCCCTCCTCTTATAGTTTATTCCATCCTCATTTAACGAACACTAAAATCCGACTGCAAATTATGGGGGGCCCAGTGGAGGTCTTAGACCCCCTGAATGAGACATATTTATAATTGATACATTTGTACTTCTACAGTGGTAAATATAAAAATGTAAGCTTATTCAAAATTAAACGAACACCCCCACCTCTGTGTTATGTTTTTTTTTTTTATCCATATGGCTGCACCCAGGACAGTCCTGTGTCTCTGCCCTTTTTCAGGTGTCCCAACTTTTCTTTCTACAAAAAAGGTAAGTTTGTCAGCAAGACACATCAATTAATTTAGGCTACAAGAGTGCAGACCCAAATACTATTGCCGAATGGCATTACACTGTTTTGTAATAGGTGTCTCTTTCCATTCATCAAATGGCGCAAGTGCACAGTGCACTGCTTGGATGCTGGAATTATTTTGGAGTGAACGAACATGCGCAAGTAGCCTACTTTTTGAAGTGATTTGTTTGACAATAAGTGACTGGCTGTGATCATGGCAATTAAATGGAAATGTTTTAAAAATACAGTTGAAGTCCTAAGTTTACATACAATTAGGTGGAATAACTTATTTTTCAACCACTCCACAAATTTCATGTTAACAAACTATAGTTTTGGCAAGTCGGTTAGGACATCTACTTTATCCATGACACAAGTAATTCTTCCAACATTTGTTTACAGACAGATTATTTCACTATATCACAATTCCAGTGGGTCAGAAGTTTACATACACTAAGTTCCTGAAAATGATGTCATGGCTTTAGAAGCTTCTGATAGGCTAATTGACATCATTTCAGTCAATTGGAGGTGTACCTTTGGATGTATTCAAGGCCTACCTTCAAACTCAGTGCCTCTTTGCTCGACATCATGGGAAAATCAAAAGAAATCAGCCAAGACCTCAGGAAAAACAATTGTAGACCTCCACAAGTCTGGTTCATTCTTGGGAGCAATTTCCAAACGCCTGAAGGTGCCACGTACATCTGTACAAACAATAGTACGCAAGTATAAACACCATGGGACCACGCAGCCGTCATACCGCTCAGGAAGGAGACGCGTTCTGTCTCCTAGAGATAGAGAACGTACTTTGGTGCGAAAAGTGCAAATCAATCCAAGAACAACAGCAAAGGACCTTGTGAAGATGCTGGAGGAAACAGGTACAAAAGTATCTATATCCACAGTAAAACGAGTTCTATATCGATATAATCTGAAAGGCCGCTCAGCAAGAAAGAAGCCACTGCTCCAAAACCGCCATAAAAAAAGACAGACTACGGTTTGCAACTGCACATGGGGACAAAGATCGTACTTTTTGGGGAAATGTCCTCTGGTCTGATGAAACAAAAATAGAACTGTTTGGCCATAATGACCATCATTATGTTTGGAGGAAAAAGGGGGAGGCTTATTATTGTGGGAAGCTTGTGGAAGGCTTCCCAAAACGTTTGACCCAAGTTAAACAATTTAAAGGCAATGCTAACAAATACTAACTTAATGTATGTAAACTTCTGACCCACTGGGAATGTGAAGAAAGAAAAAAAACTGAAAGAAAAAATTCTCTCTACTATTATTCTGACATCTCACATTCTTAAAATAAAGTGGTGATCCTAACCGACCTAAGACAGGGAATTTTTACTGTGATTAAATGTCAGGAATTGTGAAAAACTGAGTTTAAGTGTATTTGGCTAAGGTGTATGTAAACTTCAGACTTCAACTGTGTAACGAATGCCCCGCGCAGAGCACCGGTCCCTCCTCCTCTCCAGCGATCATCCTCGCCGGCGTTCTAACCGGCGGTCGGGGGAAGATGGTAGCAACACCCTGATGACCCACACCTGTTCCTCATCGGTCATCAGGGTCACTATTTAACTCCATGTTTTTCTGTTCAACCCTTGCGGGTTATTAGTCTTTCTTTGTGTATTGCTGTCTTTCATGTTTATTAAATCTTATCTACGTCTATTTCCTCTTTCTCGTTCATTCTTAGCCTCATCACTCACTTTCACCCCTCGCAATATCACAGAATAACCCGCCGAACCAGAGGCACCTTTTATTTTTTTTTCACCTACCTGTTGTCGTCTTCACCGTTAACTCTCTTTTCTTTTCTCACGCATATCCCTAGGTCTCCATGGACGGGCACGGAGGGGGAGCTGGGGCACCCGGCAGGTCACCAGAGCTGGAGGAGAGGCTCCAAGCCATGGAGGCACAGGTCGCCGGGTTGGTTACTGCTCTCGTGGATCTGATGTCTCTCATGGCGGCACGATCGAGCGGGGAACCCCCGGTGACTTCACAGGGAGCCACTGCGCCCCCGGCACCCGATCGTGTGGAGTCTCGGCACGTCCCGAGAGGAGAACTCCGGAGAGCCACCCCAGACAAGTATGATGGCAATCCGGAGGGTTGTCGTGGGTTCCTTCTTCAGTGCGAGCTGTATTTGGGCGATCAGCCAGTGCCGGACTCGGAGAAGGTCCACACGATGATCACTCTCCTCACGGGGCGTGCACTCGAGTGGGCAACGTCACTGTGGGAGAGCGGATCCGAAGAGTTACGGTCGGTTCCTAAATTCGTCGCTCAGTTCCGAGCTGTATTTGACCATCCAGCGGAGGGGAGAGATGCGGGCGAGCGGATTATGCGCCTTGCCCAGGGGAGGGGCACGGCCTCGGAGTATGCTCTGTCATTCCGGACGCTGGCGGCGTCCAGTGGATGGAACGAGCCGGCTCTTAGGACCGCCTTCCGGAGGGGGCTACGGGTGGAGGTCCAAATGGAGCTGGCCTGTGTGAGTCAGTCCATGCCCCTGGACGCCTACATCGCCCGGGCCATTGCCATCGACGGTCAGCTCCGAGACCGTGACCAACTGGCGCGCCGCGCGCATTCTCCCCTTCCTCGATCCGAGCCGGAACATGAGCCGATGGAGGTGGGGATCACGAGACTCTCCGCGGAGGAGAGAGAGCGACGGAGTTGTCAGGGGCTTTGTCTGTACTGCGGGGAGAGGGGTCATGTCAGGAGGGCATGCCCCTCTGTGCCAGCAGGACGCAGGAAAGGGGTAAGTGGCCGGATGGCCCAGGTTGGCACAGTAAGTGTTTTACGGGCCGAAAAAATCGCCAGACCTTTCTGCTGTTCAGTTGTGCTGTCTGGTGACTTCCCCGATCATGTGTCCATAGCCCTGATTGACTCCGGAGCGGCGGGGAGTTTCATTGACCAGACTTTAGTAGACGCTCTCCGGCTGCCGTTGCGCCGTTTGAGGTCCTCCCTGCCAGTTCAAGCTCTGGATGGGCGGCCGGTGGGTTCCGGTTCCATTACCCACGTTACCCGTCCAGTCACCCTCACCATACACGGCTGCCATCGAGAGAGACTGGAATTGCTGGTGATCTCGTCATCCATACATCCGGTCATCTTGGGACTTCCCTGGCTCCAGCAGCACAACCCTACCATCAGCTGGAGCGCACGGAGGATTCTGGGATGGTCGGATAAATGTAGGAAGACCTGTATTACAACGACGGTAGGGGCTACATCAGTGGAGAGTCCGGAGAGTGCCCTCCCGGGGAACATTCCGCCCGAATATGAAGAGCTACGCGGGGTGTTCTCCAAAGAAAAAGCCAAATGTCTCCCTCCACACCGTGCTTGGGACTGTGCCATCGACCTGATGCCTAGGGGCGTGCCTCCCCGGAAACGTATATATCCGCTCTCTATGGTCGAAACGGATAATATGGAGACGTATATCCGAGAGGCACTGGAGCAGGGGCATATTCGCCATTCTACGTCCCCTGCTTCAGCTAGCTTTTTTTTTGTAAAAAAGAGGGACGGGGGATTAAGGCCGTGCATTGACTATCGCGGACTAAATGAGGTGACAACGAAGTTCCGATATCCAATGCCCCTCGTTCCTGCGGCCATAGAGCAGCTACGGGGAGCGCGTTTCTTCACCAAGCTAGACCTCCGGAGTGCATACAACCTATACGAATCCGGGAGGGAGATGAGTGGAAGACCGCATTTAGCACGGCGTCAGGTCACTATGAATACCTAGTGATGCCATACGGACTCGCCAATGCCCCAGCGGTATTCCAGTCTTTTCTGAATGAGGTATTTCGAGATATGTCGGGGAGGTATATAGTCGTATATATCGATGATATCCTAGTGTACTCCCCGACGTTCTCAGAACACGTGACGCACGTTCGTGCTGTCCTCCGCCGTCTATTACAGAATCAGCTGTATGTCAAGGAGGAAAAATGCGCCTTCCACCAAACGGCCGTCTCCTTCCTCGGGTACCGTATTTCTCCGGAGGGGGTGAAGGTGGAGGAGTTGAAGGTGGAGGCAGTCAGGTCATGGCCAGTCCCTCGGGACATTAAAGGGCTCCAAAGCTTCCTTGGTTTCGCCAACTTTTACCGCCGGTTTATCAAGGGCTATAGCTCCATCGCAGCGCCACTCACGTCGTTGTTGAAAGGAAACCCTCAACGCCTCACCTGGACCCCGAGTGCCGAGAAGGCATTTCTCGACCTGAAGGGCCGATTCACCACCGCTCCTCTGCTCCGCCACCCAGATCCGCTGAAGCCCTTCACGGTCGAGGTAGACGCATCGGAGGTCGGGGTAGGGGCGGTCCTCTCCCAGCAGCAGGGGAACCCTCCCCTGCTATACCCCTGTGCGTACTTTTCCAAAAAGCTGACTGCTGCGGAGAGGAACTACGACGTGGGTGACCGAGAGCTACTGGCGGTAAAGTTGGCATTGGAGGAGTGGAGACACTGGCTAAACGGCTCGTGAGCCGTTCACTGTCCTGACGGATCATCGGAACCTGGAGTACGTCAGGGCAGCCCGGCGCCTTAACCCCCGACAGGCCCGCTGGACTTTGTTTTTTGAGCGCTTCCAGTTCACCCTGACCTATCGCCCGGGAACAAAAAATGGCAGGGCGGACGCACTCTCCCGCATCCACGACCGGGGGGCAGAGACGAGGCAGGACATCCCGATCCTGCCTCCATCATGTATTGTAGATCCTACCCCAGCAACCTGCCCTCTGGGGAAGGTTTACGTTCCAAGGAGAGTGCGGGGAAGGCTGGTAACCTGGGCACACACAACACTTGCCACCGGGCACCCAGGTATCAGTCGGACCCTGGAGGCGCTCCAGGAGAAGTATTGGTGGCCGGGCATGGGGAGGACTGTGCGTCATTATGTACTGTCTTGTGTGGTGTGCGCACAGTCCAAGGCGCCGAGAACGGCTCCAACAGGAAAGCTCCATCCCCTACCAGTACCTCAGCGGCCGTGGACTCACATCGCGGTAGATTTCCTCACAGATCTACCGCCAGCAGAGGGGAAAACCACCATCGCCGTGGTAGTGGACAGGTTCTCTAAGATGGTACGCTTCATACCACTACCCGGCCTCCCCTCTGCTCTCCAGTTTGCTGAGGTGCTTTTTCAACAGGTCTTCCGACAGTATGGACTTCCGGAGGACATCGTATCTGACCGGGGTCCCCAGTTCACCTCTCGTGTGTGGAAGGCGTTCATGTCCAAACTGGGGGTCGCGGTCAGTCTCACATCCGGGTACCACCCTCAGGCGAATGGGCAAGCGGAGCGCACCAACCAAGAACTGGGGAGGTTCCTTCGGGCGTATTGCATGGAACAGCCAGGTGAGTGGACCCGTTTCCTTCCCTGGGCGGAATACGCTCAGAACTCCCTGCGCCACGCCTCCACTGGTCTGACCCCCTTCCAGGTGGTACTGGGTTTTCAGCCCCGTTTGTGCCCCTGGGGGAGGGGTTCTGCTGAAGTTCAGGCGGTGGAGGAGTGGTTTGGGAGGGCTGAGGGAGTCTGGTCCGCTGCTAGGGTCCGTCTGCAGGAGGCGGTTCAGCAGCAAAAAACACAAGCGGACAGGCGGCGGAGTGAGGCTCCAGTGTTCCACCCAGGGGATAAAGCCTGGCTGTCCACGAGGAACCTCCAGCTCCGTTTGCCCAGTCATAAGCTAGAACCCCGGTATGTGGGACCATTCACGGTCCTTCGGAGAGTGATCGAGGTCACCTATAGGTTGAGACTCGCACCACCTTATAACAACCTGTCTCCCTCTTTCCATGTCTCTCTCCTCAGACCGGTGGTTCCTGGTCCACTAGGGGGGTCCGGACCTGCAGTGGCGCCTCCACCACCAACGGAGGTAGCTGGGGGTCTGGCATATCGAGTGGACAAGGTGCTGGACTCTCGGCTACGGCAGGGTCGGATCCAGTACCTGGTGGACTAGGCGGGATACGGCCCTGAGGAGCGTAGCTGGGTTCGGGCGGCGGACATCTGCGATCCGTCGCTTACCACAGAGTTCCATGCTCGCCGTCCGGATCGACCAGCACCTCGCCCTCGGGGTCGTCCAGGACGCCGGCGAGTGGCGACGTCGGGAGCCGCGCCTAGGTAGGGGGGTACTGTAACGAATGCCCCGCGCAGAGCACCGGTCCCTCCTCCTCTCCAGCGATCATCCTCGCCGGCGTTCTAACCGGCGGTCGGGGGAAGATGGTAGCAACACCCTGATGACCCACACCTGTTCCTCATCGGTCATCAGGGTCACTATTTAACTCCACGTTTTTCTGTTCAACCCTTGCGGGTTATTAGTCTTTCTTTGTGTATTGCTGTCTTTCATGTTTATTAAATCTTATCTACGTCTATTTCCTCTTTCTCGTTCATTCTTAGCCTCATCACTCACTTTCACCCCTCGCAATATCACAAACTGTACCTTAAAATGACGTCTTTACTACAATACAAAATTGATACCCCCCCCGAATGTCACGGTATAATTCGCACTCTGACTAAGATGTTTGTGGATATACACCGTATGTGATTCCTGTTGACCTATGTGACCTCTTTATGGCTGCCCTGAGGGATGACCAGATGTCTGATCAGGGGATGCATGCTGGTCTTGATTGCACATATGATGATGCAATTTCCCTCTCTTACACGATCATAAACTGAAGGCACAGGGATGTTTTCTACTGTAGCTCTGTCAAACGTCCAATTAATAACGTGAACAATGTTCACTGTACAGAGAACCTATCTTACCCCCACCTTCCCCTACCGAACATTCCCCAATTGTCCCGTAAATGTTTCCATACAGGAAACACACTCATACATCATCATGACAGTACGAGCCGCTGTATGGTCTTTACAACCTACAGTAGACTGTCAGCTCTCTACAGACTAATAGGAGGAGCCTTAGGTTCCTTGTTTCTCTGGACCTTATGATAATGGCTAGTGGTTATCACATCATACACTCTTAGAAACAAAGGTGCTATCTAGAACCTAAAAGGGTTCTTCCCCATAGGACCCTTTCCACAGAGGGTTCTTCACCTGGAACCAAAAAGGGTTCTCCTACGGGGACAGCCGAAGAAACCTTTCGGAACCCCTTTTTCTAATGGTGTAGGCCTACGGTAGCTGCCCGACAATGTCACAGAGCATCTCTCTCGTTTGATGCACTGCTCTGTTCACAGCACCGCCACGATAAGCCCCGATAGCAACCTAATCTTGTAACACAGGGTAGCGATGAGCGATCTCGTCAATTAGAAATTCCCACATGAGGATGGGATCCCAAAAGAAACTCTAGCGAGTGATTAACCCATTGTGGCCTGCCGGCAGCGCTGTAATTATGCCTTCCCAGAGTTCTCTCCTAATGTGTGTCGGAGGCAGATGCTGAAATCCATCCCTTCCTAATTAACCTCGGCTGACACGGCTCAGAAACAGATATAATGGACCATTTCACAGCTGACGCGCTGGCCTGGGCTCAAGTCATGAATCGACTGATCCACAGTGAAATTGTGACATTTATTTGCTGATTGCAATCGATATTTGATACTTTCTTTCTAAAGAGAGATGAACAACAAACATGATAGTGATGTCCTTTGTGTCATTTCGCTGTGTGCGCGCGTGGATGTGTGTACATGTACACTATGTATTCACACCTCCTCATTTTGACATAGCAGGCTTTATTGTCACAAAGAATCAGGTGGAAGGTTAGGAATGTGATGGAATGTTAGGAATGTGGTGGAATGTTAGGAATGTGGTGGAATGTTAGGAAGGTGGTGGGATGTTAGGAATGTGGTGGAATGTTAGGAATGTGGTGGAATGTTAGGAAGGTGGTGGGATGTTAGGAATGTGGTGGAATGTTAGGAATTAGGTGGAATGTTAGGAATGTGGTGGAAGGTTAGGAATGTGGTGGGATGTTAGGAATGTGGTGGAATGTTAGGAATGTGGTGGAATGTTAGGAATGTGGTTGGGCCACATAGTGAATTCCTTGGGTCAGGGTTAGAATAGGAGGGGATAGCAAGGTGCGGACCCTAAACCTAACCCCTTTAGTCCTCACTTATGGACAGAAAGCCCTGTCAATGGAGCTATGCAAGTCACCAGAGGAAAGGGTTTTTACACAGAACACACTGTGCTCTGTCCCCTCTCTCTAACCCACAAACCCATGCTTTGCCAAACATTAGTAGTCCCTATGGATCTAAAAAGCTTTTAAATTCATATCAAAATATTTATGAATCCAAATACATATATATTGCTGTAGCGTCTAAGTACTGTATCAACGGTGAATGCTGTAAAAACCTGACTTGCAGATTGAAGCATAAAAGTCCATTTGGGAAGCACTAGATATGATTAACATGCCATTGGCACGGAAGGTACTTAAATGCACTGAAAATTGAAAAATGTGTTCGTCTGCCTGGACACGGTACCAGGTTAGATGGTTATTACAGTCCTCATGTTTCTTTGGTATTTACTTGATGTGATGTATGGCACATGAAACACACATTCAAGACGTTCAAAATCCCCACGGGACTGTCAACTCTGGACTCAGAGGTCATCACAGACCTCCATCTCACCGCCCCCCTTCACTCACTCTGACTGCTAGGCACATTCCCTAACGTCTCCTCCATGGCCTGTGAATTAATTTATCTATCAAGTATTCTGTTATTATTGGGCATGTGTATGAACGCTGTAATTCCACAGCCTATAGTATGCCCACAGAATATAGAACAATGCATTATGTCCCACCTACTTCTCCACTGCCTGGACCTCGTATTGTGAATACACATTGGGTATCTCCATGGTTATCCCCACATGCAGCTCCAGTCCCAGTCACACTCCTCTGAATCTGAAAGAGACAGAGATGGAGATGGGGGGAGGAGGACAGGAGGAGATGGGCTGATGCTTCTGAGGTTTATTTTTTCTTCTTAAATGCAGTTATGTGTGCTGGAAAGCCTATGCTCACTGAATTTTAAAATTCCTCCAGCACCATTGTTTTTTTCCTCCTGTGTGTACCGAATACAAGCTGCAAGCAGTCAGCAGCTGTTTCCATGGCAATATCTATCTGTGAGAGGAATTCATTAACCCTTTCTTGCAAGAATACAGTTAGGCAAACAGTAGGCAGGGACGCTTCTATTTACAGAAGCCTTATTTTGATACGTTCTAGTAAATCTTTACATGCTTAATTTTTGGGCATGACACATATTGTTGACTTACATTGTTTTCATCAATTTACATTATATTAGCATATACATGCCTTGATTAATTTGTTCAAATTCAAGCTTGAGCTGGAAAGAGAGCTTGTTAGGTGTCACGAGTATAAATGTGATGGAAAAAAATAGAGAGAGACTGAGACTGAGAGAGACAGAGATAGTGAGAGACAGAGAGAGAGAGATAGAGAGAGAGAGAGAGAGAGAGAGAGAGAGAGAGAGAGAGACTGACAGAGAAGAGAGAGATGAGAGAGACTGAGATAGAGAGGGAGAGAGACTGAGATAGAGGGGAGTGAGACTGAGCGAGAAAGGGAGAGAGACAAAGAGAGCGGGAGAGAGACTGAGAGAGAGGAGAGAGACTGAGAGAGAGAGAAAGAAGAGAGAGAGAGAGAGAGAGAGAGAGAGAGAGAGAGAGAGAGAGAGAGACTGAGAGAGACTGAGAGAGAGAAGAGAGTGACAGAGAGAGAGGAGCGAGATTGAGAGAGAGAGAGAGAGAGAGAGAGAGATGAGAGAGAGAGAGAGAGAGAGAGAGAGAGAGAGAGAGAGAGAGACTGAGAGAGAGACTGAGAGAGAGACTGAGAGAGAGGAGTGAGACTGAGTGAGAAAGGGAGAGAGACTGAACGAGAGAGGGAGAGAGACTGAGATAGAGGGAGAGAAACTGAGAGAGAGGAAGAGAGACTGAGAGAGAGAAAGAGAGACTGAGAGAGAGGAGCGAGATTGAGAGAGAGAGGGAGAGAAAAATATGTCCACAGGCACCCACGCAGTTAGGTATGTACCCACACACACACACAAAAACACACACACACACACACACACATCTGCGACTTCACTGATTGTGTAGCAGTCCCCTGCTTGTGTGTGTGTGTGTGTGTGTGTGTGTGTGTGTGTGTGTGTGTGTGTGTGTGTGTGTGTGTGTGTGTGTGTGTGTGTGTGTGTGTGTGTGTGTGTGTGTGTGTGTGTGTGTGTGTGTGTGTGTGTGTGTGTGTGTGTGTGGGTGGGTGGGTGGGTGGGTGGGTGTACACATTTATATTTTGCATTTGTGCCTGTGTGCACATGTGTGAAGTAATTTAACATTAATTCACTTAGTGCTTGTACCATTGTACAAAACAACATTCTCCATCGACACAACGTTGACTTCTCTGAATACAAATGCTTAATTATTCATGTGTTTTGAATGAATGGGTGTCATATCTGTATAACGAAAGGTTCATAAATTGAGAGGGAACAGGGTTGAGTAAAGGGAAGAGCCCACAGACATACCATTCTGTTTGCATTGTCTTACTCATTCTCTGTCACTAACAATAATCAAGTGTTAGGCTGTCCCAGCTCATTTCTGGAGTAGGTCACATGTCACGTGATGCTGTGAGATGTGCAGTGTCCTGGCACAGAGGACAGCTGAGTGTTTGAGGCCAGGTAGTGAGCTGCTTGTAGGGAGCTTGGGCCTTTGGGTCATGCAGGTATGGGGAAGTACAGGTAGACAAAATGGTGTCTGGAGGGAGCTGGGCCTGTATGGGGGTAATTGATCACATCACAATAATAACATTCAGGGTTCTCCCCAGAATTTATTTTAAAGGTGGTGTTGTTGAGTACGGCCAGGGGGGGACACACAGAGAGATTTTTGCATTTTTGAACACCTGTAACTGCCATTTCCTGCAATATTGAGCAAAACATTGCCTTATATGATAACAAATAAAGTAAAAAAATTTAATAAAACATTGATTTGAGTGAGTGGTGACAGCATCAGCACATACTTCTATGTGCTTGACATATACTGTATGTTTCTTCAGTGACAACGTTGCAGTTTATTGGCCTCATTGCTCTTCCAGTATTTGTAAAGACAAAATGTTACACATTCAAAAAGAAAGTTCAAAGATAAAATAGCATTTTTAATGACGCCATGTTTTTTGTGCTCCCATTTGGAGTGTGTTGAAATGATTTGCGATAGCATGGTAGTTGAACAAACCAATGAGTGAGATAGCATGGTAGTTTAACAAATGAATGAGTGAGGTCGCATGGTAGTTGAAGAAATGAACTAGATAGCATGGTAGTTTAACAAATGAATGAGTGAGGTCGCATGGTAGTTGAACAAAGTAATGATGTGAGATCTGAAGGCCTCATAACGCATGATTGGCTGCACCCAGGGTTTTTATTTGTTGTTCTCCCTGACTATTTCATTCATTACCCTTTCTGTTCATGCTTTGTCAAGACTTGCTCATCCATTTGGTTCAGATCTACTGTATCTCCCTGTCTCTGACCAACATTAGCCTAACATAATGACAGTAACAACGTACCTACTATAACTATATGCAATCTAATGATGTGGCCTAAATGGCTGTGTTAAATGTCTGTCAACGCAGCTTTAAATGGCCGTTGTGGATCTACATGGATGGGAACCCCTAATCGAGTCACATTGTTTGCCTCATTAAGACTATTCACAGTAACTGTACATGACGCTTGACGCCCAAGTAGCATCTCATAACGTATTAAATAACACTGTTATAATACACTGTGGAAATGTCATGTTATTATTCAGATTCAGTCCTCAAAAGGCAATTAATTTTGCAGCAGTCAAAGTACATACAGACAAGTATCTAAAGTAATTTTCTCTGTATCATTTTGCTTCTTTATTCACACTATACGTTTTACCATACCATTGCATTTATAGTACTCAAACAAATGACCTGATTCTAAACCTCTTCAAAGCGAGTTTTAATGTTACAGTTACAATGAACTCCCATTTAGAGCAGAACCCTATGGGGGATTCAACTGGCTGTGGCTGTCATAGGGTTGGCCTACAGTACAACACATCGTTTATTACTGGCCTTTAAGATTTCTGTTCCGTCTAAATATAGTGAACTGAACCCCTCGTGTCCCATCCGGCCTTGCCACAGGGACCAGGGAGAGACTAGCAGAGGGTCAGTGAGTGCATGTAGAAACTCATCAGTGAGATAATACCCAGAGCAGAAAACCCAGAGCATTCATCAATTATACAACCATTGATTTTCACATTACTTTCTTTCTTCCGCCCAGGCGCTAGTTGTCAGGTGTGACTTGAGGAAAAGCAGTATTATTCAATCCCTGTTGCTCCATAGGCTTTCTGGAACTCTATGTTCCCTATGGAGGAAAGAAAACAGGACGAAAATTATGGTCTAGCCCTGGAGAGATGGACTAGAGCCCTTCACCCAACAATGTCACCCTCCGATCCCTCTATCGGGCCAATGTGACCCTCCCAAAACAGATGTGTCACACAAATCATTGAGTGGCTTGAAAGAGAACATTAACAAAAGTTTATCTGTGCTGTTTGTGGGAAAGGGAAGAAAATTATAGCTTTTGAACGAATCAAAGACAGTCTGTAGAAATGTCACCTAAGCATGACCAAGGGACCTCTCTGTAAGGAATGAGATGGAGTAGCATGTAGATGTCGCCTAGTTTAAAGGCCCAGTGTAGTCAAAATTTGGTTTTGCCTGTGATCAGTGTTGTTTCCTCGTAGTTGCTGGTTGAAAATACAATTTAATTTACACAGGACCTTCTAATCAGCAGGTTTTACATGTTTGCATGTGTTTTGGCTTGGCTGCTGGTGACATATCACCAGGCAATATAAGTTATTAGACCAATAACAAAGAGAGTTTCCAAACCTCTCTGCCAATAACAACTAGTTTTCAGGTTACATATCCCTCCCATTATGCCCCTCCAATTAGGTCCCTCACTCAGACCACTCCCAGACAGTCCTAGCAAAATTCTTAATGAGAAATTGTTTTTCACTAGAAAAGCTTTTCTTTTTTTTTTTGCTACTTGGCCATTTTAATGGAAAACTTAATTGTTACCCAGAAATTGTTTGATATTGATATGAAAACGGCTGCCTTATACCTTTAAAAACATTATGGAAGAAATGTATTCCCTGTTATTTACAATTCAAAAGATGAACGTTAGAAATCCATATAGATGACACAGGCTAGAAAATTCAAAGTTCATGGGAAGCCTTTCCCTTCGATCTTGCTTCTTCCTTCCTGATTAGGCGGTCCTGTATTTATTTACATGTATTCTTGGCTGCGCTTAGACGTCGCTGTCCATTATCTTGTGGTGCTGAAATGCAGGATTCCTATTCTGGCGCTGTCCATGGTGCTGAATTGCCGATCGCCGCTATATACTGTTTGTTCCCTTTAGCGTAGCGCCTTCGGGACTTTTTCTCTTGTTACAGTCACCAGCGCTAATCCCACGGAAACATTGTAATTGAATAGTTTATAGAGGAACACGCCACAGTAAAGGAGATGTTAAGAGAGAAGTGCAACGTAGTTTTAGGAATTTCATTATGCCCAGGATATATGTTAAGTGCAATTAGAAAAACATTCATTCCACAGCTTCAATATTTCATTAAGATGTTGTTTGTGCTGTTTTGGTGTGGTTTGAATGTTTGGAAGAGATGAATAAAAATATAAAAAAAGAGCAAGCGAGTGACTGGAAGGCCGCAATGCATTAAGCATGTGATACTATTTATATCGGAGGAGTAGGGGTGACCCAGTAACTCACATGCCTTATGCAAAATATGAGAGAAGGAGAAAAAGAGCAGAGAGCATACATATCTCGAGGCTTGGATGGCCCTACCACAAAAGCCAATGAGAGCCATGTCCTGTGGTCAGGTGACACCGGAGCCCAGGGTTCCAGGGTGCATGGGTGGGCTTGCGGGGAAAGACAAGTGGACAGAGGCGTTGATATTGTGTCCCCCAGAGACGATGCCAAGGGGGATTCGTCTGCTCTTTCGCTTTTTCTGCGTACTAGCGCTCCAGCTAAACTGACCCTCGACTTTCCTCTGCCACAACACACAACCCAGCCTGCTGAAGACCTGTTAAGGGTTGTCTGAAAGGACATAAAAGGAAAATCTATTTAAGTTCATTTTAAATAGTTATTTTCCACCAATATAATTTTTCAATGAACTAATCATCTCCTTGCAAGATATCATGGAATATTCTGTAGCAAAATGACACAAATCTTTATTTTTAACATATAGCTTACTATATGCCAGCCCTAACCATATACCAGCACATACAGTAGTAAGAAACTCATAGGCCTAATATGAGTTTCTTTCTCAGTCTCTCTCTCAGTCTCAGTCTCAGTCTCTCTCTCTCTCTCTCTCTCTCTCTC
Organism: Thymallus thymallus; assembly: GCA_023634145.1. NCBI lineage: Eukaryota > Metazoa > Chordata > Actinopteri > Salmoniformes > Salmonidae > Thymallus > Thymallus thymallus. The sequence continues at coordinate 11,178,149 of CM042404.1, forward strand.
TCTCTCTCTCTCTATTTCTCTCTCTCTCTCTTTCTCTCTCTCTTGCTCTCTCTCTCTTAAATGTATATTTTTACAATCATACAGGAAAATGAATGAATTAAATGGAATTATAAAAAATATACATATTCAACATCTTGCACTCTTCAAGACTGTATATTTGAATTGAATTGTTCATGCCAAAAATATAATTAACTTTTAAAATGTAAATATAGAGGCTGAAATGAGAAGTGAATGAAATGTTTCCAGGTGTATTGCCGTGGATTAAGATCTCCGTCAGTTATTGACACATCTGACAATGCGCAGTCCACCACAGAAGGCTGCTGAGGGAAGAACGGCTCACAATAATGTCCGAAACGGAGCAAATGGAATGGCATCAAACACCTGGAAACCATGTGTTTGATGCATTTGATACCCTTCCACCTATTCCGCTCCAGTCATTAACATGAGCCCCTTCTCCCGAATTAAGGTGCCACCAACCTCCTGTGCGGTCCACTGATATTGATTAGCTGTTTAAACAGTTTTTGTTGTGCAAATGTGTACTTTATCATCACCAAACAAGTTGATGATGCAGAGAAAGCCCAAATAGTGACTGTTTTGACCTCAATATAAATCAATCCAGCACCACTGACAGAGTGGCTCTCTAGCACAGAGGTTCAATACACACTCTTGTCCTGCTTGGTGTGTACATAAGTTACAGTAAGTTTGTTTTATTATTTATGTTCTATTTCAAACCTTCCCCCCCAGATTGTATTACACTATGTTACTGTCATGATGATGATAATGAGGTGAGGCGTGGTGGGGAGTTACAAAATGTTGGTAGCCATAACAGGGGAGGCCAACTAAGTTAATTATTGTGCAGTCAGAAAACTAGAGTGTGGTGAGATTTGAAAACAAAAAGGTGATTGAAACTGTAGCCATCGCCGGGGAGGCCAACATTTGTGAATTACTGCGCAGTGGGAAAGCAAGTTTGTCTCTGTTAAAACACTGACAAAGATAACAAGATCTAATGAAATGAAAATATAATTCATAATGTATTCCTGATCCATCACATCACTGAACCCTAATTATTAGTTCAGATATATGTTAACATTTGGAAGTATGGTTCACACATGGGCCTGTACATCAGCCAACGTCTTCACCTCTGTCCCAGAGACCCCACAGTAGTGGCAGTGGTCCTTTAAACGAGCTTTTGCACATAGCCTTCAAAACACCACAACTGCATCAGTGGTTGCTGGGTTGCTTAGCAACTGGACAGCACATAAGATCCCTGCAGAAAGCCTACTCTTCTGTATAAAATACATATTGTCTGATTGTAACGTGTGGTGTGCATATGAGTAATGATATGATTATCTTTCAAATAAATACTTTATAAAAAATAGTTTCCTGCTATTCAAATTATTGACGCTCAAGTGGCTGCAGGAGTGTGCATGTGTGTGTGTGTTTCCTTCAGTGAGTAGCCTATGAGTGTTGCTGTGTGTTCATATATGTGGTAAAGTGGTGTAAACGCATCGGGACACACTCGCAGCATTCTAATGGGTTGCAGGGGGAATATAATCATATGGGTATAATTTCTCTTCATTCCTTGGCGATTCAGTGGATAGGCTGCTGCTGAAATTTCTCCTTCGATATCAGATTTTTTTTATTTCATTAAACATTAGCATTTTATACAAGGCATTAGGCAGAACTTATTTCCAACGAAATATTGTAGGCTACAAGGGAATTTCAACACTTGTTTTCACCACCAATGCTCTTGCGGGTGTTTTTCAGTCTGTGTCATTATTTGCTCAGCGCTTCGAGGAGAAGATGAACGAAACACGTTAAGGTATTCAATCGAGAGATAAGGTTGGACAACGGAGACGACTGGGCTTTTCAGTAGGTTATCCTCTTTGACATTAAATCCAATGTCGTGATACATGCATTGGCCGATATATATGACGGGTCATCCATATTTCTCTGTGTCTAATTTTTCACCAGAGGGGTGATATAGCCTGCTCTGACGTCTGCATTAGATATTGCCCAGTGCATGTTTTATGTGCATTTTTGTCCTCCGTGACTTTGAGTTGAGAGAAGCAACTCTACATCATCATCAGCAACCAAAAGAGAATGAAGATTTCATTTGTCATTTTTTTGACCCTCCGTTGCCCCTCACCCCCCAACGTTTACAGCTAAAACAAATCCTTAAACACATCATAGCCTACATTGTGGAACAATTTATAGAGCCGGAGCACCGCTGGAACCATGTCTCTTCCGCAGGTTTGGACTGGGAAATTGCAACTGCCAATTTAATCAACAAGGCTCTGCTGTTCTTTATCAAACGTCTCTAATTTTTGTCGGACTTTTTATTTTTTTAAGGAAGACGACTTGTTTTCACTTTTTGAAAGTCTTCTGTAGGCAGTTTTGAGCAAGATGTCGGATCTTCTGGTGTTGGTTGAGGGGGTCTGTGACCTGCACGGATTTCCATAGCTTGGGAAAACAGCTGGGAGCAATTACGAGGTTTAAACACACGCATGTTTTTTATAAAGCCATTACATGACCAAATGTATCATATATGTTTTCCAGCAATTTCTTTGAATTGCTTTTTTAAAACTTTATTTTCACAATTTTCTTTGGACCACAGGCGGTTGGATTATTGAAACTATATAAGGATTTGTGGAAATGTTGGGTCCTCAAGAAGATAAATTATGTGGAATTTTCTCTGCTTTGGCGGCTCTGTCCTTCGTTTGCTTTGCTCAAAGGTAAGAGAACATTCTAACATGTATCTCCAGTAAAAAAAACACACTGAAATCAATGTTTCTCGACACCGACATTAAGGCGACATTACTCATATTTCACTTTTACGAAATCCTTTTCTGCGGCGCACGCGCCTGTGTGTGGGAGCAAGAGGCGCGCGTGCATTATGTCTATTGTAAAATGCACTCGTTGATTCAAATAGTAAATAGCGGCTAATTGGCTAGGGCGAGTATCAATCCTATTAATAAGATAGTCGTACTGGACATACCCGATAATTAGGCAGTATTAAGGCTGGATCCATTACATTAGCCATATCATTGATCAATCAGCATGACTAGTTGTTTATTGGATGTTAGCCAGAAGAATGTAAGCCACGTCCTTACATTCATTCAAGACATTAAATATAGACTGTATAGGCATACTACCGATTCATAATTGATCAGCAGGAGAAAATCTAACCAAAACGCCTGTCAGTCATTTAAAGTAGGTCATCATCATTACAACACATAAGGAGTTTTTTAATTAGATTCAATATGTTAAATGCAATATTCACCCTACTCTTCAGTCCTTCAATATTGTGTATTTTGATCACCTGCAACCGCCCTAGGGGAGATGGTGAAGTAGGCTTAGCTATAGATGGACGACTTCTTGACCAATATAGGCTTTGTCATGTTTAGTGTAAATGAAGACGTGCATGTAGGCCGAGAAGAATAAGGTTTATATTCACCACGTTACTATGGTATATTCCCAGCTGGGCTACATTGCGTTATATTTTAAAGAGACTGACAACATTCTCCCGTTAATCAAGTAGAGTGGGCCCCAAACTGGGTCTTCCATTTTGACATTTTGATTTCATAGTGGCCTATCGTGACAGGAAATATACGCTTTAATTACACTTCATGCGCCTACAAGCATTGAAAAATCTGCTCTTTGATGTCATAAGTGTTAACTGCCTTATGAATCATGTGGTTAATGACAATGTTATTCAATGTTAACATACCAGGCCTTTCCTTTAATTAGAGCTATCACCTCAATATACTTCTGTTTTCTCAATGTCCTACTGACACTGACATGCATTTAGACAAGATAGAGGTGAATAAGTGGTGGATCTTTAGCACGCCAGGTGAAGCCTAATTCAGATCCCCTCAACACAACATGCTTACCAATTAGAAATGTCAGAAATATTGAAATGTCACATTTTGAGCATGTTGAATGCTACAAGTGTAATGTGAAACATATTCAAAAGTAGGCTAAATGAGCTTCAAGTTCAGTTTCCGCTCAAGGCTCTTGACAGACTCTTAAAACTGTGATCTCTTTCCACAGCACCTCCACTGGACAAACTGGAATATCTGTGGCCAAGGCCACCGTGGACAAGTTGCTGAAGGGCTATGACATCCGTCTAAGGCCTGATTTTGGAGGTATGTGAGATATACTGTACCTGTGCTGTGCTTGAAACTGATACCCCACTCCTCCTTCATCAACGATGTAGGCTATTGGTCATTATTTTCCTGAATCCAGTTGAAATGTTAGCCTTTGGAACAGCAAAGGCAGATGCTTTGAGGTGACTGCACCCATCTCATTGCTAGGCATCTATTCACTACCACATATGGAAGATGGATTCTTCTCTAGAGGTGGGCCACAGGCATAGAGAATCAGTTGAACACTTGATTTCTTGGCGTGCAGCTGTATTGAAGGATTGTGAACCAAGGGTTGTGCTAGTACACAAAGTCTTTGGAATAGAACACTGGTATAACCATAGAGCTCAACATAATGGGTTGAAACACTAGTCTCTCTCTCTTTTTCTCTCTCTCTTTTTCTCTCTCTCTTTTTCTCTTTTTCGCTCCCTCTATCTCAGTCTCTCTCCCTCTCTCGTTCAGTCTCTCTCCCTTTCTCACTCAGTCTCACTCCTCTATCTCTCAGTCTCTCTCTCAGTCTCTCTCTCAGTCTCTATCTCTCAATCTATCTCTCTGTCTCTCTCTCTGTCTCTCTCTCAGTCTCTCTCTCAGTCTCTCTCTCTCTCTCTCTCTCTCTCTCTCTCTCTCTCTCTCTCTCTCTCTCTCTCTCTCTCTCTCTCTCTCGCTCTTTCACTCTTTCACTCTCTCTCTCATTAAGCCTGCTGGTCATTAGTGGGAGCACAGCCTTTGAATGATGCTTTGCTTAATGGTCTACACTTGAGATCACCATGAAAACAGTGCAGGAAGCTTTTTCTCGTCCAGCTCTCTCCCTGCTTTGCAGCCCTAGTCAGTTCGCATTGCTCCTCCACACTGCAGCACATTAAGTTGTTAGTCTGAGTGTCCCGGGCAGGCAGCGGCAGCGCCTCTTCCTCCAGCCGCGGCTCCCTCAGGCCAGGGAGCAGTAGTCCATCACATCCTGATAACTTCATCATCAGTCAGCCACTTCTGTCCTGACACAACTGCTGACCAACTTCAGCTCCGGAGAGCCAAAAGAACAAGGGCTGCCTTTTAATTGGTGCACCATGCTGGACTCTGACATTGTGGCTATTGTGCTGTAAGTCTGAACCAGAACAGAGGAAATTGGCCCAGAACGTTATCCTTGTTGAGGATAGAGGCTGTAGTTTAAACGGTTGCCCAGGGTGGTGCCGTGGGAACCAGTTGCTGTGTGGTGGCCTTAACTCTGATGGCTCCGCATGAAAAGCCCAGGCGGCACTCACTCCACACAGCCCCTTGTCCTCTCTCCTCTTCATTGATCTCTGAGCCAAACTGGAATTCAACTGGCAGAGTCCTAAAATGGTCAACACAGCCCAACGCCAGTCTTTCACACACTATCCCCCCACCACCACCCCAACAACCACCTACCTCCACCACTCAGGGGGATCCTATACAATGGGATTTCATCCTCTATGCTTTTGTTTTAGGACAAACAAGTGAACCTTTACGCTGTAGCGTGAATGGTAACTGTAAGGGTGAAGGGCCACTGTGACTTTTCTCCATCCGTATCTGGGGCCAGTTTTACAGTTTATTTACGTACAGTCCAGAGTATGATCAGCGAGGAAAGTAAAATGGTGAGCCCACAGCATGCTAAGAAAATATTGTGACACGGCCTAGAAACATCACACGGGTGGTACTGCTTGTCTCTAATGAAACAATGAAGACGTAGCTTTTCCAACCCACTGTACTCTCCTCTGCTATGCTCCTGTAGTGTTCAGGGTTGGGTTGTTTGCCAACGGTGATTCCTTGTATTTCTCATCTCTTATACTCCTTTAATTTTGTTTGGGGTGTAGATGATTGGCTTTGACTCTTACATCTCAACAAATAGCCCATGGATGGTGTGTACTGTCTGACTGAGAAAGAGCCTGGGATAAGCAGAATCTGATTATGCTTTGAGGTAACTAGACAGACAAACAGCGCCGGAAAAAGAATACATCAAAGTGTTTGATGATGATGGCCATGGTGGTAAGGTCAGTGGTTGGTTTATAGATGGCGTTACATTCCTTATATTGCTATATTTCTGTAAAATGTTCTTGCTTTGGCTTTGGCTAATGTTACTGGACAATAGGAAGAAATGTGTAGAGAAGGAAATGAAAGAAAGCGATAAGGAGAGAGAGAGTTTATGATGGTGATCATCTCTTTTCTCTGTTCCTTCTTAGAGTAGGAGCAAAAGTCAAATGCATTTTTGGAATGTTGTTTATTTGGTGTTTATTTGTGTTGTTTCAAGCCTCTTCATTGCCTTTTTAAAATGCTACCAAGTCCATGGGTTATTTGTTTTCACTCAACCGTAAATGCTGTTGTGTAGTCAATATGCAAATGTGGGGCATTGTCAACTGCTGTTTTACATTTAGACAAGAATCTCTTAAATCATAAAGTACACTGCCATCTCTAATTGAACAAATGTTTTTATGCACTTATGGACAGATATTGTATAGATTTATATAAAATTCCCACCATAAAAATGAAATGGAATCAGCTATTGTCCCAGCGATGCTGCCTCTAAGTGATTACCTTCTATAAAGGCTTTATTTACAACCTCTATTATCATGTCAGCTTTCGACAACCTTGATTTTTAAGAGATTGTGGTTTCTCATTTGGAGTCAGGCCTTTCTACAAAGACAGCCCTGTGTGGCCCCACACACTGGCGGTCTCATGACGACGGAGCCCATTTAAGGTCATCTCATATAGAACATTTCCCAAAGTTTAATTAGCAAAACTGAGAAGGGAAGCAGTTGCCTGGATACGCAACATGTCACACCCAAGGCCAGGATACACAAAGTGGGATTTTCTCCCCTTTCGTTTTGTGGTTTGAAAATAGGGTCTGTGAGAAAGATGTGGTGTGATTTCAGCAGTGACTAATGTGTTGCACTTGAATTTGTTTTAATTTCAACGATGTGAGGACACATCATCATCCCTCTGTCACTGCAGGGAAGTCACATTGCTGGGAGCATGTGGACAATACTAAAGCCCCTCCCACATAAACGCAGGCACGCTCACTCACTCACTCACTCACTCACTCACTCACTCACTCACTCACTCACTCACTCACTCACTCACTCACTCACTCACTCACTCACACAGAACTAACAGTCTTATTCTAACCCTTTTCATCCCCATCTTAGTCACCATACCATGCATGCATACACACTCCCTCATACACACTCCCTCATACACTCTTCCACACACACACTCCCTCATACACACTCCCTCATACATACTCCCTCATACACACTCCCTCATACACACTCCCTCATACACACTCCCTCATACACACTCCCTCATACACACTCCCTCATACACACTCCCTCATACACACTCCCTCATACACACTCCCTCATACACACTCCCTCATACATACTCCCTCATACACACTCCCTCATACATACTCCTGACCACTTTCTCCATCACACACATGCCACTCACGCAGAGAAGCACACACATGCATACACGCACGCACGCACACATGCACAGACACACACAGACACACGCACAGACACACGCACACACACACACACACACACACACACACACACATACACACACACAAGCAAGCTCAGACTGAATGAGAGTCTGCCTATCTCTTTACATCAGATGATCATTTTGTAGTGAGATCCCTATCCTAGTCATCATGATTAGAATGTAGTGAGATCCCTATCCTAGTCACCATCCTATCCTAGTCCTATCCTAGTCCTGTCCTAGTCACCATCCTATCCTAGTCCTATCCTAGTTCTGTCCTAGTAACCATCCTATCCTAGTCCTGTCCTAGTCACCTTCCTATCCTAGTCCTATCCTAGTCCTAACCTCGTCACCATCCTATCCTAGTCCTATCCTAGTCCTAACCTCGTCACCATCCTATCCTAGTCCTATCCTAGTCACCATCCTATCATTTTCCTATCATTGTCCTATCCTAGTCCTATCCTGGTCCTAACCGTGTCACCATCCTATCCGAGTCCTATCCTAGTCACCATTCTATCATTTTCCTATCCTAGTCCTATCCTAGTCACCATGAATAGAATGTAAAGTGCACATCTCAGACGGCACCTTAATCAGGGGGATAGAATACTAGCTGCTGAAGTACAGTACATGCTGTCTTTGGGTGGTTTTAAAATATGTTATGATAAGACCCACAATGCAAGTTCAATAATGTTAGACAGACATGACATCTGACAAACCATTAAGCTTGTAGACTTTTTTTTTAAATAAAAAATTAGAACCTTGACATTGTCTCATAGTCGATTATAACATGATGACCACTTAGTAGTACATTATAATCATTTTGTCTTACACATTTTTCCAAACAAGGTTGTCTAGTCTGCCAATGTGACCACAGTGGTCAGGTGGTCATATCAGGAAATAAGTGCTGAATAATTAAGGTGGTGGTTAAATAGGGAGATCCCATAGAAATGACACCATGAGCTGAAAACCGCTAATTACATTATCTTTGAGCAGCTCACCATTTGGAGTTTTAAGTGGCCTCAACGGACTGTGTGAAATCTAATAAAAACCAGTGGTCTGTAAATTGTATCAGTAAGTGTTTTTCTCTATGTTAGGTACATCCTCTACCGTTTGAGCGCCATTGGCAGTTACTTTTAAAAGCTTTGTCAAAATTTTATTGGCAAATTTGTTTTAAAAGGGAGAATTATTGCAATTGCATTTCACTCTGTCTACATGTCCATCTTGAATATCATTATGTGTAGACAGCCTTCTGTGTAACAGTGTGTAGGAATGGATATGGAATTCCGTTACTGTAGTACTTTTTGTCAATTTGATTTTGCTGCAGGGTTTAGCTGGAGGTTGTTGAACATCTTCGTCTATTGTAGTAATATGGGTGTGTTTATAGAAATGTGTTGTACTATACTTCATGCTGCCATATACTGTAGAGTACTGTGTACTACTATCTCAAGGTTGAATTAAGAACTTAAACAAGGTGTGGTCCATACGCATCTGATTATTTATATGCTAATTTACATTGCAGGGCCTATATATAAGTGGAATGGACACTGTGTCTCAGACAAATGGCAGCATTCGACAGCCTGAGGGGAGCAGAACTCGTTAGTGATGTGATTTAACAGCCCTAGCCACAGACAGGGGCGGCCAGTCCACAGAACAACACTGACCCAGGGCTTCTGGTTCCTCCTGGTTCTGACTGGCCCCTTCCCACCATGCATCTGTAACACATATGAGACACCTTTATAAAGCATTAATAATTTATAAGGCATTATAAAGCACATGGATGTATTGTATTCATATTTATTGTGCATTATACATGCCAAATGCAACCTATATACAGTAGCATATACACTACCTTTCAAAAGTTTGGGGTCACTTAGAAATGTCCTTGTTTTTTAAAGAAAAGCACATTTTTTGTCGATTTAAATAACATCAAATTGATCAGAAATACAGTGTAGACATTGTTAATGTTGTAAATGACTATTGTAGCTGGAAACGGCAGATTTTTTATGGAATATCTACATAGGCATACAGAGGCCCATTATCAGCAACCATCACTCCTGTGTTCCAGTGGCACGTTGTGTTAGCTAATCCAAGTTTATCATTTTAAAAGGCTAATTGATCATTAGAAAACCTATTTGCAATTATGTTAGCACAGCTGAAAAGTGTTGTGCTGATTAAAGGAGCAATACAACTGCCTCTTGTCTCTGACGCCGTCATTGATTTGGGCAGGGGTGCAGTGCTCTGGAACCTACCGAGGGGAATTCAGTGTAATGATATCTCACAAGAGTTGCAAAACAAAAAGCGAAGCCGCGGCTGAGTCAGTGCCAAGTGGCGAGAGCGCCCAGCTTTACAGTCACCTCCGTCCCACACCCCTCCCCCCAGGAGAACGCTCTTTAAATCTGGCTGTCATCACTGCTGAAATGGGTTTTATGGTCTAGGCTTCCACCATTAACAAAGCTTGAAATGGGGGTGACATATCACTGGTGCTGTGAACATGCCCCTCTCGCCCCTGGGTCCAGAGCTAGGCATCCCTGTGTGTGTGTGTGTGTGTGTGTGTGTGTGTGTGTGTGTGTTGGTGGGGGAGGTAGGTAGGTTACCTTCATATATGAGAGCGGACATTGGAATGAAAGTTATGCCAAATAGAGTAGCATTGTCTTTAGACAAACAATGACAAAATGGCGTGAAAGACTGTGATATTTGGTGGAAGTTCAGTACAGGCCCAAGGGGGTTACTATGTTGGATTTGTCAGCATGCCCATCCTAAGTTTTCATCCCTAAAACTGAAAGGTTGTGGGGATGACACGCTCTCTTCCTGTGTAGGTGCCTCTGGTACGTCCTGTTGCCCGGCTGGGCCTCCAATGGAACCAGATTCACAAGCTGCCGTGTAGCAAACCTTCTTTGATGACTCCCCTAAGCCTGTCCTGGGGGTTGGTCACAGTCTACTGTAAAGCTCCTGTCCTGGGGGTTAGTCACAGTCTACTGTAAATGTCCTGTCCTGGGGGTTAGTCACAGTCTACTGTAAATGTCCTGTCCTGGGGGTTGGTCCCAGTCTACTGTAAATGTCCTGGCCATTAGTGTTATTGGTTCCAGTCCAAACACCAGTTCCAGGACCCTGTACAGTGTGGAGCGCGGTGAGGGGCCACAGCCATGTGGAGTAGGAGTCTGAGAAGTCACCCTGCCTGACGCACAATCCAGCCATAACCACAAGCACCTGGGCTCCCACTATGGGTGGCCAGGCACACACTCCAACACTCTAACACTCTCAGTGCCAGTTCACCCCTCGGCCATGGCATCAGAGCACGGCCACCAGTCAGTCCCCCTCCTCCCACACGCAGCCCTCTTTTTACTGATCTCATTCCCCATTGAGCCGTAATGAGTCCCAGCTGCAGCCTGATCTTATTTGTAATGGCAGAGCAGTAAATGTAGTCATGAAACAGCACAGTCATTGCAGTGACATTGACGCTCCATATAGTACAGTATTCATGTGCATCTCACTGACCGAATGCGAAAGTTGTTTATGAGATTCAAGCGTGTCTTCCATCTGAGAAGGCGAGGGCTAGCAATGATAATAGCTGTTGTTCCTCTTCAGTATCCAATAAAACACGCACCCTCAAGTCTGTTTATGAAAGCAGAATGGCTCACACAGAACATTTACTCTTTACGTACAGTATGTCAAGAGAGTGATTCCCATGCTTTGAAATGTGTCCATTATAAACATATAGTTAATGCGTGCAAGCCCATCCGTATAAACCTACAGTGCCAGTCAAACGTTTGGATACACCTACTCATTCTAGGGTTTTTCTTTATTTTGACTATTTTCTACATTGTAATATAATAGTGAAGACATAAAAACTATGAAAGTATCCACCCTTTGCCTTGATGACAGCTTTGCACACTCTTGGCATTCTCTCAACCAGCTTCATGAGTTAGTCACCTGAAATACATTTCAATTAAAAGGTATGGCTTGTTAATTTGTGGAATTTCTTTCCTTCTTAATGCGTTTGAGACAATCAGTTGTGTTGTGAGAAGGCAGGGTTGGTATACAGAAGATAGCCCTATTTGGTAAAAGTCCATATTATAGCAAGAAGAGCTCAAATAAGCAAAGAGAAACAACAGTCCATCATAACTTTAAGACATGAAGGTCAGTCTATACGGAACACTTCAAGAACTTTCTTCAAGTGCTGTCGCAAAAACCATCAAGTTACCTCTACTGCAGAGGATAAGTTCATTAGAGTTACCAGCCTCAGAAATTGCAGCCCAAATAAATGCTTCACAGAGTCCAAGTAACAGACACATATCAACATCAACTGTTCAGAGGAGACTGTGCGAATCAGGCCTTCATGGTCGAAATGCTGCAAAGAAACCACTACTAAAGGACACCAATAATAAGAGACTTGCTTGGGCCAAGAAACACGAGCAATGGACATTAGACCGGTGGAAATGTGTCCTTTTGGATCCAACCGCCGTGTCTTTGTGAGACGCAGAGTAGGTGAACAGATGTTCTCCGCATGTGAGGTTCACACCGTGAAGCATGGAGGAGGAGGTGGGATGGTGCTTTGCTGGTGACACTGTCTGTGATTTATTTAGAATTGAAGGCACACTTAACCAGCATGGCTACCACAGCATTCTGCAGCAATACGCCATCCCATCTGGTTTGCGCTTAGTGGGACTATCATTTGTTTTTCAACAGGACAATGACCCAACACAGCTCCAGGCTGTGTAAAGCTATTTGACCAAGAAAGAGAGTGATAGAGTGCTGCATCAGATGACATGGCCTCCACAATCACCCGACCTCAATTGAGAGGGTTTGGAATGAGTTGGACCGCAGAGTGAAGGAAAAACAGCCAACAAGTGCAGCATATGTGGGAACTCCTTCAAGACTGTTGGAAAAGCATTCCAGGTGAAGCTGGTTGAGAGAATGCCAAGAGTGTGCAAAGCTGTTATTAAGGCAAAGGCAATTCTACTTTGAAGAATTTCAAATATATTTTGATTTGTTTAACATATTTGTTTGTTGGTTAATACATTATTCCATATGTGCTATTTCATAGTTTTGATGTCTTCACTATTATTCTACAATGTAGAACATTTTAAAAATAAAGAAAAACCCTGAGTGAGTAAGTGTGTCCAAACTTTTGACTGGTACTGTACATATATCGGCCACAGCCCTGAATGTTTTATGCGTATTTTCCCATGATGCTCCGATCTAAATTTCACCCAACACCTCTAGCATGTTGGAGGCAATCTGTTCTTGGTGTGTCGCCACGTTAAATGATGGGTGAACTGTAACAGTGCAAAACGAATGCCCATTCAGCACAAAACAGGAGTGTGTTGTCAGAACAGCAGGATGGATGTTCGGGTTTGCAGGAATAAAATCTATCCTGATGAAGAGAGAACAGAAAATGATTCATTACAAAGGGATGAAAAGGTGAAAAGGGGTGGGGGGGCATGGGTGAGGGTCAGGGGTGGGGGTGGGGGTCAGGGGTGGGGGTCAGGGATGGGAGGTGCTTCATCTTCAAATTCAGCAACTTTGAACTGGAGAGAGAAAAAAAGCGCTGATGGAAATTACACCCAAATGCATCCCAGCGGACTGCAAAGTACAGAAACCAAACGTGGCACACTGCCAAGGCATCTTGCACGCAGGGCTATTTTTTTTCCCTTTTCGACTCCCCTCCTCATGCCCCCAGTGACACCCTTTTTTTACCCCCAGTGATTGATGGGAGATGTGTACTTGAGCGGGCCGGGAGGGACCGGCCAAGGGCGGGATGCGGCTATCCAATTGTTTAGATAGATAAACAAGGAAAGAAATTTCATTTATGGTACCTAGAGATTGATGCCTCCAGCCCCAATGCCAGGAAGCATGTCTAAAAGCCCATCTCATTACTGAAACTCAGCTTTCTGGAGTCATCGGATGGTTTTGTTGGATGGGGCCACCTTTCTATCTCTCTCTCCCTCTCTCTTTCTCATGTACTCTCTCTTCACTTTGCCCTCTATGTCTGACATCACTATATAACTAGTGAAATGATCTTGTTTCATCCATTCATGATCGTGTCAACTCAGAAAGCTATTTCATTAGCATTAGTTACGTTATTTCTATGTCTGATCTCTGTGCCTCTGATGAGACAATGTAGTATTTTGGTTTACTAATGCAGTAATAAGTCTGCTTTCCCAGACCCAGATTAAAGAACAGATGCAGGATCTTAATTTGACCTGTTTTGCACAGTTAGAAAATAATCCTGCAACAACAGGAAATGTTACTTATTGTGTGTATTATAATGAATGGAATTTTTTTAGGGGTTGATTTGTTTTTAGTTAGGGCAAATAAAGTCTGACATTTGTAAGTAAAAATTATACTGCGCAGGACATTTCCTGAATTCAACATGGTAATCTAATTAAGATCCTGTATCTTGCAGACTAGGGGCTTCTCAACCACAGGTGTGTCGCAGACAGAAGTTCTGTTACCATAAATGGTTGAGGAAAGCAATGAACATTGTATGAGGGGGCCTCATTTGAAGACATGCTTTCCAGCATGTATTATATATATTTCTTTATTTAACTAGGCAAGGCAGTTAAGAACAAATTCTTATTTACAATGACGGCCTACACTGGCCAAACTCGGACAACGCTGGGCCAATTGTGCGTCGCCCTACATTGAGAACTCCACTGTCAGCTGCCACTACCACTACAGCTCAGCTTTCACTACTGCATCAACTGTCACTACTGCTACTACTGGTAATCATAACCACTACATCATGATAATAACCACAATGCGGTTGAAAAATGACGATGTGGACTAATTATTACATACGATTCCGTATATAAGTACGGTGCTCTTTATAGTTTGGCTCTTTCCGATGACTATTAAAGCGAAACGAGCCAACCCTTAATTATGACTCATAGCTTCCAGCTACACATATTGGAAATGTCAACAATCTGTTGATGATGACAAATATCAGGTTAGAGGGATATAAAAAATATTTGAGTTACTTCCCTTGTCTCAAATTAGGCAGTGGACTATGTGTCGGAAGAGTATACATGTTGGCACACGACCATAAAGTCATACATTAGATGCATGAAAAGCATCGAATAGCAACACAGCATGCGGGTTTATTGGTTTATTGTCTCAAGAAGGAGCTTACATGACAGCAGTGGCCATTGAACACAAAAGTGAGTCCAAATTCAACACAACGTATGTAAAGCACGTTGCTTCCCTTGTAATGTTATAGTGAGAATGCTGCGCAGTTGCCATGGAACCCTCTGTTGCTAAGCAATGAGTCAATTATTCGTTTTTTATGTCAGAGGCAGAGTGGTATTTTTCTGTGCAATGGCGTTATCCAGCAAATGTGTTTTCAGTGTTCAATTGACTGCGTCTATGGAATAACATGATCGACACAAACCTCACAAATAATGCAATTACACCAGAGTAACATGAAATGGGCACAAAGCCAAAGTGCAACAATATCAACATCCTTATCTACAAAGAGTACTACTGCAGTCACCACCTGAGAAATAGCAGTGTGATGACACACTTCAAAGTAATCCCCTATGTATACAGTAGTTGTATTCTTTGTAAGGCATTATACTACACAGTCCTTTTCCGGTGATCAACAGCAAAACTGAGGGTAGAGGCAGCGAAAAGCCAGTAGAGGGCACTTCATGGTGTGTACTGTATGTGTGTGTAGCCATGGGCTCCTGACTTTGTCTGAAAGTGGGGGTGCCAAAAAAATATATCTACTAATTAGTAATTATTTATCTATTTTTTTTACAATTTCTTCACAGGGGGAATTTCTATTCATGGTTTTGCCACAATAATTTTTTTCACGCAAGGCCCGAAAAAATATGGGCACATTTATTTATATGCCAACAGTGCGCAACAATGCCTAATTTATCATAACCATTACAGATAAAAAATCCTAATTGATAAATTGCCCCATATACAGTATATTCACTCAATAAAAAAATGAGTGTAATTTAAGATTGATTTATTGAAACCGTAATATCAACTGGTTATATTATATTATGGAACACAGACCTCACCTCAGCAGTGACACTTGGCACTGCAATGGCATGGCCTTGTTTTGTTAATTTTACAGACGAGACACTCTTATTTCCCGAGCCCCTATCACAGTCAAGACCCGCCTAAGTGATGCGCATCTCACGAGTCTTGGACAGTTATTCTCAAAGTGTGATCATTTGAAACGTGACTCAATTTGGCGAGTTGAGAGACCATTTTTTTCAGGGTTACAAACCAAAATCTGTCTTCTTTTCCATATATAGACGTTCAATTTAGTTTATTCTGCCTGTTCTTTAGAATTTTCTAAAGCGAAAATTCCACATTGAACACTGCATGATGGTAAATTATGGCCACAACATCTGACTAGGCCTCGGCTTAATGATTCTGATGAAAATAAGCTCTTTGTCTTTATCAAACTAAAGTGTTTTCATATTTTCAGTGAACTTTGCGAACTGCTAGTGCCTATGTTTAGGGGGGTTATAGCCTAGCCCTAGGCTAACCAATTCTAAATGGCACTAGCAGTTCGCAAAGTAGCCTAGGCGGAAAATAGACAGGATGCAATTATTCCCTACTTCAATCAACTAGTCCATTTTGCATTTGTCATAAACTGTTGTCATTTGGCAAGGAATGTAGTTTTGTATCCCATAAGTTAGATATGTTTTTATAGGCATTTATATCTGTAGGCATAACAGGAGCTTGTGTTAGCACTCGTTGTAAAGGGAGCAGTCAGAATGCAATTCAGTGAGTGAGACACAGAGGGGAAAGGGAATTTAGGGAGATGTACTGCGTGACGCTTGGCTTGGTTTCTTTTTTCGTTTGTAGGCCTACAAATGGAACACTGGAGTCAAAGCAAATGAGCGCTGTGAGCGTCTATTCAGTGCGTCGTGGGAGGTGTGGGCTTTTGTCCTGACGCGTTTACGTCCTGACATTCTAATTTCACTATATCTTATCGCCAACATACATTCCAGCTCCACCACTCGCCCCAGCTCTACTTCGATAATTAGGGTCATGAATCTTACCTGAGCTACTGCAAAACCAGCACTTTCTCTAGCATGCAGTTCCTACCGCGAGTGATTCCCTCTACGTCGCCAACCTCCTACTGTTAAGCAATTTGAGATCGTTATTATCTTCTTTACCTGTACGACAGAAAACACTGCCACATCAGGGATCAAAACAAACTGAGAGAGGATTGTCGGCCCTGAAGAGGGAGCCATTCTAAACGGCCCCATCCACCTGAGGTATTCCTGAAAACACTAGGTCTGTGTTCTATGTTTGGTTATTGTGAAGATAATTCGCAGGGGCACTGTAATATCGTATTTTATAACTTAGCTGGTCATGTTGGCAATACGACAAGCTTTTCAAATGATGCCCACCTGACCCAGATTGCGATTTATAATGGACCGTTTTTGGATTGCATAGACAACAACAGTAATTGTGTGATGGCGGGGATGCAGGGTTGTGTTCCAATTTAAACAACTACAAGTGTGCTTGGTCTAGTTTTTCAACGGCACAACTAGGAGAGCTCAAAAAAGCACCTTGTAGTTGAAGACCCTTCTTTTAGTCATAAAAGTGCATTGAAATTACTTAGGAACTGTGTGGCGACTTGGAGACACCAGTTGGAGACACCTGTCACTCAATTTATTTTGTCTTATTTTGCACCTACCCCATATTTTCCAGAAATAGTCTTATTGTGTTACCAAATGTATCCAGAGTCTTTTCTGATTTCGTTATCAACAAATTGCGGCAAAAAGTACACCAAATGTAAAAGGCACATCAAATCAACAGTGTAATGGTTGGATCCAGTCTTGTGTCAGGTGAACTATTATGTCCTCACCTTTTGGTCTAATAATTTTCAGATAATCTCCAAACTCTTCTCTTTCAATTGCCACCATGGTTATGCATATGGTTTTCACATTTCTTCTGTAAGTAACATTTCAATGGAGCCGTATCCATAGAGGCCAATTCCCACAAGTGTAAAGGGTTAATGAAACCCAAACCCAGGCACTCCAGTGATGCCAACTGCTTCACCTTTGTCATTTAAATATGGACACAGGTGATGGGGCCATCTGGCTGCTAAGTGATAAAATGGTGGAAAATAAGTGAAGTTTTGAGGAAGCAGTGGATCTGCTCAGAGAAGCCCAAGAGCACAACATAAATAGAGAGAGTGCAGAGGCAAAATGTCAAACATAGAAAGGCAGAGAGGAGTGAGGAATCTGTGTGCTATGGCTTGGAGGGGTCTAGAATGCAGCAGCTCTATTGACAAACAAACATGTGTTTTTCATTCGCTGGTGCTGTCCATAGATGATTTCTGTTCAGTGGCAGACACAGGAATGTAGTGCCAATGTTTTCTTCCTACGTTATCATTGTATGTTCGTGAACTGCGGATGTGTTATTGAAATATTTTGGAAATTACCCATGCTTTTTTCAATGTTGCTGACAGGATTGGTGAACATTTTAATGTTGTTGTCTGTGTCTGCTTTAGAGTTGATACTAACCTCAGTGGTAAATTGAGTTACAGGTTGTGCACTTACTATGCTTCTTACTGTATGGACCGCACTCACCTATGCCAATAGCTGCATCAGATACTCACAGCCACTATCAAAGACTCTGGGATAAACAACCGTAAACCGCGGATTAAGAACATACATTTGTCTACTGTTCAAGATTTAAATCAAAAGTATGGCCAAGTGGTAGAATTTGTTCGGTTCCTCAGAGGGCTGTGTCCTCCTTGGCAGGGGGAGATCAGAGAGGAGAGAGGAGACTGGCAGACAATCAAAGATCAGGAGATGAAGAGCTTGGATGCTGGACGTTGGATCCAAGCCTGACTTTATTAAGACTCTTTTCTATACTCCACACTCCTTTAATGTGCCACGTCAATACCTGGCAAGTTATGAGACTCAGCTGGAAGTAGTCCCTACTCTGGGAGATCAGGTCAGAGTTTGATGTCGGGAACAGCATCAGGTCACAGCAGTCAGTGGCTTAGATGCGGCTTATTGGGAAAGCAGTGGAAAGTGCTGACACACTCTGATGTGATAATTGCTAATAGTAGTTGGGGTTTGGCTCTGGACATTGCTATACCCACATCTCACTCACACACATACATTAGCATAAACACACACACACACTCACACACAGATGGATGCACACGCACACACTAGCACATACTTATCTGATTTAATATCCTGCTTGTTCTATTTTCAGATACCACTTATGTACAAATATTTTTATTTTTTTTCTCAAATGTGTTCCAATGAGAACACGTGAATTGATAAAAACAGACATATCTGAGCCTCTCAGGCTGCTGTTGCTGAAGCGATATTTCCTTACAGCTCGCAAAAGTGCAGCTGCAGGTAAGTGCTTTTATTTTGAGAAAGCCACGGTGGCAAAGTGGATCCCTCTGTTTCATTGAAGCAGGGTAAAAAATATGAGAGAGAGAGAGAGAGAGAGAGAGAGAGATCCTGGTGCTTTCTGTTTACAACCAGCGAACGAATGTACTTTGACATCTCGGGGGGAATATTGTTACTGGTTGCCTTCACAAATCGCAATGGAAAATGGCCCCGCATTTTCCTTTTTTTCCCTTTTATTTTTCTCAGAAAGAGATGGGTCAGGGAATATGACAAAGCTGCAGGGCGTTGAAGAGAGAGGTGGGCTGCCTTGTCATGGCAGCTGGAGGGGGAAAGAAAATTGGATGACAAAGAAAAGAGGAGAGATGCACTCTAAGTCAAGTGCTGTGCTGGTTAATATTTCAGTGCCAGTATTTTGAGAAACATGGTGATTGCCAGATGGTTCCAGAGTAGGCCGGACCGGGAGTCATCTGCAGATTATCTGAAAGAAGGAACGAGAGTACACATAAACGACGGTAATGGATTTGAGACCGACTCAGAAAATCACTGTTTTGAAAAATGAGCACAAATCGAAAGACGTTGAATTGAAAGGCATTCTGAGATGCCGTTACAGTAGCCGTACTCTTAGGTACATATTTCACACAGTTCTCTCTCTCTGTTTCTTTGTCTGTGTGTTGTCTCTGGAGGGAAGGTGGAATACCTTTTGCTGGATGGGTCTCCTTTGCCTGGCGTAGTTTGAGAGATTATTTTGCTCAATGCCCAATATTGCAGTACTTGTCCTGTTGTGTGTAAACCACCTCTGAAATATTAATGCAACTAAAAAAAACATTGCTGTTGTTGGCAAGCCAGCCATTTCAAAAGCCTGCAGGGAGCTTGTTTCTCATAAGCAAATCTGCGACTCTGTGAACAAAACCCACCCGATGAAGTAGACAGTGCCAAGGTAACTGTTCAAGCAACTCTCCCAAGCACTGGTCTGTGGGAAAAAATCAGATTTTTCCTAATATCAAAGAATGAACTTACTGGGCCATATTGGCTACTTTGGAAGCTCTTGGTTGTGGAAACGATAACGAAAGATAATTGAAACAGATGTTGAATACTTCAATTGATTGTTTAGGTCCTTACTGTAACGGCTTCTCTGCTTATTTGTAATTGCACGGTACATTACATGTACATAGCTACATACTAGCTGTATGCCTCTTTTACTTACATCACTCTTAGCTCAATTAAATAGTAGTTTACCTTAAATATACTGCTGTAATAAACTTGCATTGAACCCAGTGGTTGAGAAGGTTCTTCTCCAGCCACTGCTAGAAACAAGGGTCCCGTAACAAAAGGTTGGATGTTACTCTCAGCCTTTTCTGTGTGCGTCCGGTCATTGTTTTTGTGGTTACACTTCCTTTCTCCTTCACTTGATCATCATGATTCAGGGGTCTGCTAGTTGAGGTAATTGAGGTAATGTGTACATGTAGGTAGAGCTAACATGACTATGCATAGATAATAAACAGAGAGTAGCAGCAGCATAATCAAATGGGTAGCCATTTGATTAGCTGTTCAGGAGTCTTCTGTCTTGAGGGTAGAAGCTGTTAAGAAGCCTTTTGGACCTAGACTTGGTGCTCCGGTACTGCTTGCCATGCAGTAGCAGAGAGAACAGTCTATGACTAGGGTGACTGGAGTCTTTGACAATTTTTAGGGCCTTCCTCTGACACTGCCTGGTATAGAGGTCCTGGATGGCAGGAAGCTTGGCCCTCAGTGATGTACTGGGCCGTACGCACTACCCTCTGTAATGCCTTGCAGTCGGAGGCCAAGCAGTTACCATACCAATCAGGGATGCAACCGGTCAGGATGCTCTTGATGGTGCAGCTGTAGAACATTTTGAGGATCTGGGGACCCATTTCAGTCTCCTGAGGGGGAATAGGCTTTGTCGTGCCCTCTTCACAACTGTCTTGGTGTGTTTGGACCATAATAGTTTGTTGGTGATGTGGACACCAAGGAACTTGAAGCTCTCAACCTGCTCGACTACAGCCCCGTCGATGAGAATGGGGGCGTGCTCAGTCCTCTTTTTCCTTTAGTCCACAATCATCTCCTTTGTCTTGATCACTTTAAGGGAGAGGTCGAACTTAATGATGGTGTTGGAGATGTGCCTGGCCATGCAGTCATGGGTGAACAGGGAGTACAGGAGGGGACTGAGCTCGTACCCCTGAGGGGCCCCTGAGTTGGGGATCAGCTTGGCAGATGTGTTGTTACCTACCCTTACCACCTGGGGGCGGCCCGTCAGAAAGTCCAGGATCCAGTTGCAGAGGGAGGTGTTTAGTCCCAGGGTCCTTAGCTTAGTGATGAGCTTTGAGGGCAGTATGGTGTTGAACGCTGAGCTGTAATGAATAGCATTCTCACATAGGTGTTCCTTTTGTTCAGGTGGGAAAGAGCAGTGTGGAGTGCAATAGAGATTGCATCATCTGTGGATCTTTTTTTATTATTTTTTTTTATTTAACTAGGCAAGTCAGTTACGAACAAATTCTTATTTACAATGACGGCCTAACCCGGCAAAACCCAGGAGGCCGTTGGGCGCCACCCTATGGGACTCCCAATCACAGCCTGTTTTGATACAGCCTGGAATCGAACCAGGGTCTGTAGCTGCGCCACCCTAGAGCCCCACCCAGGATCTGTTGGTGTGGTATGCAAATTGGAGTGGGTCTAGGGTTTCTGGTATAATGGTGTTGATGTGAGTCATGACCAGCTTTTCAAAGCACTTCATGACTACAGTTGTGAGTGCTACGGGTCGGTAGTCATTTAGGCAGGTTACCTTAGTGCTCTTGGGCACAGGGACTATGGTGGTCTGCTTAAAACATGTTGGTATTACAGACTCAGTCAGGGACAGGTTGAAAATGTCAGTGAAGACACTTGCCAGTTGGTCAGCGTATGCTTGGAGTACCCGTCCTGGTAATCTGTCTGGCCCTGCGGCCTTGTGAATGTTGACCTGTTTAAAGGTCTTACTCACATCGGCAAAGGAGAGCGTGATCACACAGTCATCTGGACCAGCTGATGCTCTCATGCATGCTTCGGTGTTGCTTGCCTCAAAGCAAGCATAGAAGTAATTTAGCTTGTTTGGGAGGCTCGTGTCACTGGGCAGCTCACGGCTGTGCTTCCCTTGGTAGTCTGTAATAGTTTGCATGCCCTGCCACATCCGACGAGTCTCGGAGCCAGTTTAGTACGATTCTATCTTAGTCCTGTATTGCCGCTTTGCCTGTTTGATGGTTTGTCGGAGGGCATAGCGGGATTTCTTATAAACGTCAGGGTTAGAGTCCCACTCCACACTTTCACCTGTGGAGTAAAGGTGAAAGCGGCAGCTCTACCCTTTAGCTCAGTGCGGATGTTGCCTGTAATCCATGGCTTCTGATTGGGGTACGTACGGTCACTGTGGGGTCGACGTCATCGATGCACTTATTGATGAAGCCAGTGACTGATGTGGTGTACTCCTCAATGCCATCGGAAGAATCCCGTAACATATTCCAGTCTGTGCTAGCAAAACAGTCCTGTAGCTTAGCATCTGCGTCATCTGACCACTTCTTTATTGACTGAGTCACTGGTGCTTCCTGCTTTAGTTTTTGCTTGTAAGCAGGAATCAGAAGGATGGAATTATGGTCAGATTTGCCAAATGGAGGGTGAGGGAGATCATTAAAGTCCCCGGCCACTAGGAGTGCCGCCTCTGCATGAGCATTTTCAAGTTTTTGGGACTCAAAGATTTTACAGCTGTTGACTTGCAAGAGGTACTGGCGACGGAAGATCCGCCCTCCCAGGGTTCCCTTGAACCTGTGTAGGGATCAGATTTTTATTTATTTATGTAGTTGAACATGATTTTTTTTTGTAATCTTTTTATTTACATTTTTTTGTTCCATTTTGGGGGAATTCTTGTTCCATCCCGTATAGTAGGTGGCGCAATTCACATTACATTTTGTGATTGCCAATATACAATAGAAGAAGAAGAAGAAGAAGAGTGCGGTCTTAGTGCCAGCATCGGTTTGTGGTGGTAAATAGACAGCTACGAAAGATATAGATGAAAACTCTTGGTAAATAGTGTGGTCTACAGCTATCATAAGATACTCAAGACTTCCTTAATATTAGATTTCGTGCACCAGCTGTTGTTTACAAATATACACAGACCGCCACCCCTTGTCTTACCGGAGTCAGTTGTTCTCTCCTGCCGGTGTAGCGTATATCCCACCAGCTGTATGTTATCTATGTCGTCGTTCAGCCACGACTCTGTGAAACATAAGATATTACAGTTTTCAATGTCCCGTTGGTTGGATATTCTTGATCATACTTCGTCTAATTTATTATCCAATGATTGTATGTTGGCTAATAGGACTGATGGTAAAGGCAGATTGGCCATTTCTCTGTCTCTTTCTCATGCAAATGACAGGGATTTGGAATTTGTCGGGTGTCTGAAGAATGTAATTTGCGTCCGACTCGTTAAAGAAAAAATATTTGTCCATTACGAGGTGAGTAATCGCTGTCCTAATATCCAAAACTATTTTCTGTCACAAGAGACTGTGGCAGACACATTATGTACAAAATAAGTTACAAATAACGTGAAAAAACACACACAATAGCACAATTGGTTAGGGACCCGTAAAACAGCAGCCATCTCCTTGGGTGCCAAACTGTATCCTCATTTATGTTAATTGATTAAGCAGATGCTCCTATCCAGAGATATTCACAAGTTAAGTAACATTCAGAATACCCTCATCTTCAGCTCTTACAGTATAATTTACATTTTAGCAGACACTTTTCTCCAGAGAAATGAGGGTTAAGTGCTTTGCTTAAGTGTACATTGACAGACTTTACACATAGTCAGCTCAGGGATTTGAACCAGCAATCTTTTGATACTGGCCCAACACTCTTAACCACTAGGCTACCTGTCAACTGTGGCACCTTGACCATCCCACTATTTGAGTATCATTCTTTGACACAACCTCTCAACCTTGTAGGTGGTGCAACAGTGTATGGACAGGTGTTAAATATGCACACATTTTCAAATAAATTATTAATTGAACACAAGATTATACACAAGATGTGCAGTCATGTATCTGTCTTTTGTGTACTTTCGTTGTGGCATTTTGCACCTGCCCTGTGTTTTTTGTTGTAGCTGCTTGATAATGAAATTTCCCCCCCGGGGGATCAATAAAGTACCTATCTATCTTCTATCTATCTATCTATCTATCTATCTATCTATCTATCTATCTATCTATCTATCTATCTATCTATCTATCTATCTATCTATCTATCTATCTATCTATCTATCTATCTATCTATCTATCTATCTATCTATCTATCTATCTATCTATCTATCTATCTATCTATCTATCTATCTATCTATCTATCTATCTATCTATCTATCTATCTATCTATCTATCTATCTATCTATCTATCTATCTCGCGCCCTGCAGTCACATGTTTAGCACAGCACTTCTTAAAATCAAAGATTCAACATTAGCTTTGACGAAAACACAATGACAACTGCTATTTCTTATGGGAGCAAAGGTCTCTCAACCTGTTTCTTCTAATATCCTTGATTTGAACTAAGGTTAAAGCACTCCCCGGGTCAAGGCGCTTAAGAGGGCTGTCTAACTCCTCACTACTAAGACAAAGGCCAAACTGAGTAAATGAGTCATAGACAGTAGTTGAGTATATTTGTGGCAAATTTTCAACCTTTTTTTGACCTGCCATTTACTATGACTAGGTCCACTAGGTGCACGTACATAATGCCGTTTTTATTTGTTCTTTTAACTGACTCAACACAGATCTACAGTCTGTTATAGAATCCTATAACTAATAGCTATATCTGAATATGACTAAAACTGAAGGAACATTCTCTTTTATTATTCACTTTGACATTGGTGAATATCAACACACTTTGACTTCCCTTTCACTTCAATGTTTCAGTTTCTACTAAGGAGAAAGAGGACGAGATAATACGATTACATGATTTGGGGGGCGAGAACATTGAGCGTGAAATTAGCATGATGTACCTGAATGTCATAGGGATTCAAATTTGATGAAGATTAAAGAAAGATTTAGTCCGATTTTACATGGCTGTTTAAACACAGTGACCCTAAAGATACGCTCTTTCCTCCTAAAAATGTGATTTTACAATTCATTAGCCTCCTCTGCATTTTAGTATTTTATGCCACATTATTTTTACTTTAAAGACTGCTGCCCTTTTGGCCACTTTCCACATACTGTATGAGAAAGGTAAATGGGTTTAAGGTTTAAGTAATGCTGGTCTGTTTTCTTCACCCTTTCCTCCTGTGTCTCCTCTTGTCTGTCTCGCTACCATCGATGGTCTACTCCTGCTCATATGAGGCTTGTTTCCACAGTGACGCATTTAGGACAGTTTTCTGAGAATGTTTGATTCACGGATACTCTCTCCCACATCGGAAATGTCCAGTTCTGGGTCTCATGCATGGAAAAAAAGCTATATCACAGTACATATGCAGTAATATCATGATCATTCGCTGAGATAACCCAGAATGTGAAGAGAATTGGATTAGTTTCTAATCTTAACATTAGAACGTCATTATTGCTTATTGCATACTACTTATGCACATAAAGTACAATATAATGTGTGAATGTGTTTTCCGACATTGTGTTCTCTCAGGTGCCCCAGTCATCGTAGGAATGAGCATCAACATCGCCAGCATTGACTCAATCTCAGAAGTGAACATGGTGAGTTACAAAAACAAACCTTCTCTTACAGTAGCACTGTCCATATAGTACATGACTCAATATTTAAATTCTTATTTATAAGAGTACCTAGTTGATGCACCCTTTCATAAAACACCATTAGGGGTAATGTATTGCATATACTGTATATATATGGTATACAGTATACCCCATATGCGACCCGCGATAAAACAGTGCAGATAATATCAACAAAGCCTATTAAAATGTCTACAATCTGACCCCATAAAGATGATTTAGCAATGTGCAAGAGACTCTAGTCGAGTTACAGTAATATCATCTGTTCTGCTTATTATATGCAGTTAACTTGTGTTCATTAGAGAGTGGTGAGAAATCAGGGCACAGTGTTGTCCATCTTTAAAGAAGACAATATGGCTGGTGTCTCAGCAATGACATCATTCTGTCGCTCTCCTCTCCCTTAATAATTGTATTCATTGTGGCACAGTCACACTCAGAGTTCACTCCACCCACAAGCCAGAAGAGCTTTGCTATTGTGTTTTGGGTTTGTTGTCCCTGCAACACTGCCATTTGGGGTCACTAGAGGATTTTCATCCGTTTTCAAGTGACAGCAGATTTTTCTTTTTTGTTAGAGGTCAAATCAAATCAAATGTTATTGGTTACGTACACGTGTTTAGCAGATGTTATTGCAGGTGTAGCGAAATGCCTGTAGTCAATAATGTATAAAGTCTTGTATTCACTAATATATAATGAAATGCTTATAGTCACTAATGTATAAAGTCACTAATGTATAAAACTGTTCTCGAGGCTCTTTGATTTTATTCATCTTGAAGTTATTGCAGAGGTTTATTTTGTACTCTGGTTTACAACTTTTAGCTTATGTTGTATGTTATTTTGGTTTCCCTGTTGAAAAAAGTTCCCGTCAACAAAGACAGAAAACAATATGACATTGTCAACTTGGAACGCCTATGTTAGCTGTTCGTTTTTTTCTCATTTGTCAGCCAGCCAACATAGTCATAGCAAAAGAAAAACAAATTTCAATCAAACGAAAGCCATGTAAATCAAAGTTACTTTGTGTTAATATTTCATTTAATTCTATGTTTCTCATGATGCTGCAAATATATATATTTTTATGTAAAATATGGAATAGCCTTTTCATAGGGTAAGACTGAGAGAATGTAGGTCACGTCCAGCTGAATAACCACTCAGATTAGCTCTCAGCCTGCTTATAAAATGTGACGTACATTATGGTTCACTTGTATGTTAAGACAATTATATAGAGATTTCGGGACACTGAGGTTCCCGTAATAATTGGCAGCATTTATCATGCAAAATTCAGAAATACTGTACTGTCATTGGAGGACGAATGAATCTTAACTTGGCCTTTAAATCACTTCCCTGTAAGTCTTTCCTTTTCATCATGGTTCCGTTGTATCCTAGAAAATCACTGTTAATGCTTTCTGATATTCTGTGCACATAATGATTATGATAATAAATGCAATGGCTGATACGTTTATGCACATTAGGTAGTAAAGGGTAACGTGTACTTCCCATAGTTGGAGCTTTGTTAATGCATAACAACTACTTCTTCTCAATCTGACAGTGCTGTTTCCCCTTTTTCAACAGGATTACACCATCACAATGTATTTCCAGCAAAGTTGGCGAGACAAGCGGTTGGCATACGCTGAGCTCCCCCTCAACCTGACTCTGGATAACCGCGTGGCGGACCAGCTGTGGCTCCCAGACACCTACTTCCTTAACGACAAGAAGTCCTTCCTGCATGGTGTGACGGTAAAGAACCGTATGATTCGACTGCATCCTGATGGCACCGTGTTATATGGACTCAGGTAAAGCTAACTTTCATTGGAATTCTACTGTACCTAAACTGGTTAAAACCTGGCCTGTCAGACAGGAACAGTGAGGCATGGGAGGAACTAGGTCTGTGTCTAAATAGTATCACAACCCTCCTGCCTTTTCACGTTCCTTCCTTACAAGAAAATAAAAAGTCCTGAGAATTACTGATGAAACCACAAATAACTTGAGTTATTTTGCTGAATTGCTGAAGCCAGAATTCAATTGCAAGTAGTTATAGCCTACCTTGCCAATGACATGACATGACATGCTAATACCTGACATACTATATACAGACAGGTCCATAAAGATGAGCAAAGAAGACTGAATTAAATAAATACTATAAATGCTGAGCTATATTGTATGCTAAAAAAAACATGATATTATATTATTTTATACTATTTTGTTTGTATTATTTGTTAAAAAAAATCCTTTTATCTGAGCAAATAAGACAAATATTGAGCTATATTGTATGCAAAAAAAAAAGGGATATTACATTATTTTTAACTAATACAATTGCTCAGAGAAATGGATTTGTTTAACAAATAATACAAAAAATCTAAAAAAGATAGGGGGCAAAAGTATTGCCACCCCTGTTTTCAGTACTCTAGCATTCAGCCCTTGCGAGGATAACGACACTGAGCCTTTTTCTAAAACGTTTTATGAGATTCCTCCATACAGAATCTTTCCAGATCCTTGAAATCCTATTTTACCGTAGGTATGAGATACTTTTCTGCATATGCTTCCGTGTTTCCATGTCATCTGACCATAGCACCGACTGGAGTTTAATAAATGCCATTGGCACTTGGATTGGAACCGGTGCTATGGTCAGACAACATGAAAATAGTGCTCTTTGGCCACACACACCAGTGGTGGGTTTGTTGATGAAAAACAGAAGCATACGCAGAAAAGTACATCATACCGATGGTAAAATATGGTGGTGGATCTTTGATGTTATGGGGCTGTTTTTTTTCCGCTGGTCATGGGGCTCTTGTTAAGGTCGACTGCATCATTAACTTTATCAAGTACCTGGACATTTTAGCCGAAAACCTGGTTGACTCTGCAAGGATTCTGTATGGCAGAATGGTCTAAGACCCTCCCAACGTGTTCTTCAATCTCATAAAACATTTTAGAAAAAGGCTCAGTGTCGTTATCCTCGCAAGGGCTGAATGCTAGAGTACTGAAAACAGGGGTGGCAATACTTTTGCCCCCTATCTTTTTTAGATTTTTTGTATTATTTGTTAAACAAATCCCTTTCTCCGAGCAATTTTCTTGAGTCTACAATATAGCTCAGTATTTGTATAATTTATTTTATACAGTATTTTTTGCGCATTTTTATCAAGGGTGTCAATAATTATGGACCTGACTGTACATAGTGTGCACATGTTTGTGTTTTTAAATCAATTAATTTCAATTAACTCTATTTCTGGTGCATCATTTAGAGGACAAGACAGAGAGTCAGTACTCTTTGGATTATATAATGCTGATGTGCTTTGGCCAATGATGTTTGTTGATTTGTTCCACAGGGCAGTCCCGTTTTGAAATGTTTCAAAGCTAAAAACACATTCAGCTGCAAATGTTAATTATAGGAAGCTTACAGCTAAATGCACAGATGCTGCTGAAATGGCTACATGACTATGTTATGCCACTGCTATTACCTCATTCCACTCCACAATCAGTGGAGATGGCATTTGGCTCTTGTCGTGTGCTTTCCTTATTGTCTAGAATATTAAATATATCTTAGGTAAGCCTCTGGAATAGGATTTTGTTATTTTCAAGAATGGGGGACTTTGCCCATTGATATGAAATATCATGATAGCATTATCATTGTCTGAAAGATATGGCAGTCGTCTACATTCCCACATGAAAAAATACTATAGTATGCAATGGTATAAATACGATAGTATACAATGGTGAAAATACTATAGTATAGTAATGAGTGAATACTGTAGTATTTACTGTAGTATACTGTAGTATTTACAGTTAACTATAGTATAAATACTTTAGTAAAAGAAAACTGTAGTATATATTGTAGTAATTAATGTAGTGTTTATGCATACTGTACTATACTGTGGTATTTACTGTAGTGTTTTTGCGGACTGTGGTGTACTGTAGGATGCGGACATTACTGTAGTATTTGCTATAATGTTTTAGTTCTATTATCTTTTACATAGAAGTGGAGGCTTTCTTCTTGAGGAAACATAATGGAGAAATACTAAAAGAACAAATGTTCCATAACCTGTCGGTAGGTAGGTAGTTAGGTCGGTAGGCCGGAAGGCAGTCAGGCAGGCAGGCAGGCAGGCAGGCAGGCAGGTAGGTAGGACAGGGGTCTGAACGGATAGTTTAGAGCGTCTGCTTATTTATATAACCTGTAGCAAACACAATCTATACTTGGCATGTAGGTTTCTCACTTATGGGTGGCACAAATTGGGACGTAGGGGAGTAGGATGGGCGGGGTATATGCAAATTAAATACTGTAGTATATACAGTGCCTTCAGAAAGTATTCACACACCTTGACTTATTCCACATTTTGTTGTGTTACAAGGTGGGATATAAATGGATTTAATTGTAATTATTTGTCAACGATCTACACAAAATACTCTCTACTGCCAAAGTGGAAGAATTCTAACATAAAAATCAAATTTAAATAAAAAACAAATATATATTTATATATCTTGATAACATAAGTATTCAAGCCCCTGAGTCAATACATGTTAGAATCACCTTTGGCAGTGATTACAGCTGTCTTTCTGGGTAAGTCTCTAAAAGCTTTGCACACCTGGATTGTACAATATTTGCACATTATTCTTTTTAAAATGCATCATGCTCTGTCAAGTTGGTTGTTGATCATTGCCAGACTGGCATTTTCAAGTCTACCATAGATTTTCAAGCCGATTTAAGTCAAACTGTAACTCTGCCACTCAGGAATATTCAATGTCGTCTTGGTAAGCAACTCCAGTGTATATTTTGCCTTGTGTTTTACAGTAGGTTATTGTCCTGAAAGGTGAATTTGTCTCCCAGTGTCTTTTGGAAAGCAGACTGAACCAGATATTCCTCTATGATTGTGCCTGTGCTTATAGCTCTATTCTGTATATATTTTTTGTTCCCCCCAAAAACTCCCTAGTTAGTGCCGATGACAAACATACCCATAACATGATAAAGCCGTCCCCATTCTTGAAAATACGACCAGTGGTCCTGTACAGTGCCTTTGGAAAGTATTCAGAACCCTTGACTTTTTCCCCATTTTGTTATGTTACAGCCTTATTCTAAAATGAATTAAATAATTAAAAATTAAAAATCCTCAGCAATCTACACACAATACCCCATAATCACAAAGCAAAAACAGGTTTTTCGAAATTTTAGAAAATGTATAAAAAATCTCAAACTAAATACCTTATTTACATAAAATTGAGCTCAGGTGCATCATGTTTCCATTGATCATCCTTGAGATGTTTCTACAACTTGATTGGAGTCCACCTTTGGTAAATTCAATTGATTGGACATGATTTGGAATGGCACACACCTATACAGTGCATTCTCAAAGTATTCAGACCCCTTGACGTTTTCCACATTTTGTTACGTTACAGCCTTATTCTAAAATAGATTCAGTTGTTTTTTTTCCTCATCAATCTACACACAATACCCCATAATGACAAAGCAAAATCAGGTTTTTAGAAATGTTTGCAAATACTGTAAGTATTAAGACCCATTGGCAGCAACTACAGCCTCGAGTCTTCTTGGGTTTGACACTACAAGCTTGGCACGCCTGTATTTAGGGAGTTTCTCCCATTCTTCTCTGCAGATCCTCTCCAGCACTGTTAGGTTGGATGGGGAGTGTCCCTGCACAGCTATTTTCAGGTCTCTGCAGAGATATTTGACCGGGTTCAGGTCCAGTCTCTGGCTGGGCCACTCAAGGACATTCAGAGACTTGTCCCGAAGCCACTCCTGCCTGGTCTTGGCTGTGTGCTTAGGGTCGTTGCCCTTTTGGAAGGGGAACCTTCGCCCCAGTCTGAGGTCCTGAGTGCTCTGCAGCAGGTTTTCATAAAAGATCTCTCTGTACTTTGCTCTGTTCATCTTAGCCTCTATCCTGACTAGTCGCTGATATACATCCCCACAGCATGATGCTGCCACCACCATGCTTCACCGTAGGGATGGTGACAGGTTTCCTCCAGATGTGACGCTTGGCATTCCGATCAAAGAGTTCAATCTTGGTTCCATCAGACCAGAGAATCTTGTTTCTCATAGTCTGAGAGTCTTTAGGTGCCTTTTGGCAATCTCCAAATGGGCTGTCATGTGCCTTTTCCTGGCCATAAAGACCTGATTGGTTGAGTGCTGCAGAGACGATTGTCCTTTTGGAAGGTTCTCCTTTCTCCACAGAGGAACTCTGGAGTTCTGTCAGATTGACCATTGGGTTCTTGGTCAATTCCCTGACCAAGGCCCTTCTCCCCTGATTGCTCAGTTTGGCCGGGCGGCCAGCTCTAGCAAAAGTCTTGGTGGTTCCAAACTTGTTCCATTTAATGATGGAGGCCACTGTGTTCTTGGGGACCCTTGTTTTGGTACCCTTCCCCAGATCTGTGCCTCGACACAATCCTATCTCTGAGCTCTACAGACAATTCCTTCGACCCCATTGCTTGGTTTTTGCTCTGACATGCACTGTCCCTGAACGATACACCATCCAAAGTTTAATTAATAACTTCACCATGCTCAAAGGGATATTTCATGTCGGCCAATAGGTCTACCTCCCTAGTCTTTGTGGTTGAATCTGTGTTTGAAATTCACTGCTCGACTGAGGGACCTTACAGACAATTGTACGTGTGGGGTACAGAGATTACGTAGTCATTCAAAAATCATGTTAAACACTGTTATTGTGAGACCACACAACTTATTATGTGACTTAGCAAGCACATTTTTATTCATTTTACTTATTTAGGCTTGCCATAGCAAAGGGGTTGAATACTTATTGACTCAAGACATTTCAGCTTTTCATTTGTATTAATTTGTGTGTAGGCCAGTGACAATTTAAATCTCAATTGAATCCATTTTAAATTCAGACTGTAACACAACAAAATGTGGAAAATGTCAAGGGGTTTGAATACTTTCTGAAGTCACTGTACTATAGTAATTACTGTAGTGTTTTTTTCAGACTACAGTGTTTTTGCTGGCATTTCTGTAGTATTTACTGTAGTGTTTTTTCGGCCTGTAGTATGCTGTAGTATTTACTATAGTATTCTACAGTTTACTAAATAATTCTATAGTAAGTACTGT
Organism: Thymallus thymallus; assembly: GCA_023634145.1. NCBI lineage: Eukaryota > Metazoa > Chordata > Actinopteri > Salmoniformes > Salmonidae > Thymallus > Thymallus thymallus. The sequence goes on from CM042404.1 coordinate 11,210,947, forward strand.
TTGTTTTCTATATATAGAAAAATGTAGTACTTTTTCATGTGGGGACTTTAGTATTAATGAGAGAGTTTGATGATGTTTGGAAGTGAGATGGGGAACTAATGGGCTGGTAAATGCTTACTTAATATGTCTCTTGGTGGAATAAGCTGTCGGTGCAGGGGAGGGAGGGATGGAGGGGTGGAAGTGGTAGCAGCTTCTCTTGCTGCCCAGAGGGAGTTGGTGAAAAGGTGGAGAGATTAATTGAGGACAGAATCATAAAGTGAGGACAGAATCATGCCTGTGTTGAGTACAGACTGACTGTAGGGCCAAATTTAAAATTTAAATACATTTAAAAAATGGAGTGTGGGGTATTAGGAGCACACATTATTTTATGGGACTATATACAAACTTTTTGAGAAAGATAATTTGAAGAAGAAAATGTTATTGAGTAAATGTATTTATTGGTTCTCTTAATTTTGATAAGAGAGAGGAAATGTAAGGAATTGAAGGTTATTCGTTAAGATTTGGGGTGAGGTGAGCCTCTGTGACTTATCGTATAGACCATGACCCCTTTACCATTCACGGGGAGACATATTCATGCTTTTTGTTGTTGTATTCCTGTTAATTGGATTGATTGACGTGAGCTTCTCTTACAGTGTAAGCCTGGAGTGTTTTCAGCAGACATGACACAGGGACGCAACATTCTTTTGATTGTGCAACAGAACGAATGTAGTAGTCACTATTGTACTGCACAAGACAAACAAATATAACACACCACTTATTCCTGTTTATTTTGTTTGGCTGGGATGTGAGGAGGAGGAGACGCACTTCCCATCCAGAATTCTGTGCCCCAGAAAAAAAGCAACAAAAACCCTTCTAATCCCTCATCACCACAATGTCCCAGTTTCATCAATGAACCAGCCCAGACAGTGAGTCTGCAGTGAGGTTCTCACAGGGACCCACCCAGATGAATGGGGGGATGCTGGGGGGAGAGGAGCATCCTGGGGCCCTTTCAAAGCAACACAGCAGCCGGAGCCCCAGTGGCCACAGGCTTTGTTTCTTCCCCCAACATGTTGTAGCTTTGCTTTACAGGAGTCATGTACAGTAAAGTTGTGAGATAGAAAGCAATGTGCAGTGCAGAGTGAAATGCCATTGGTCTATGATAAAGCCATAGGGGAGTGGTAATGAGGTTATGTTGTGTTGGGCCTTGGGGAGAGTCAGAATACCTTTGCTCTGGCATTGTGCCTTAAAACACCAAAGTGAAGATAGTGGAAAAAGTATGTCACTACAAAAAGTGACTGATTGTATGCAAATGTGTTCTGTTTTCATCATGGTTGTATAGCCCTTGCAGAAAACCCTCCACATTGTTTTTCTATTGCACTCTATACACTTCACCAGTACCGGTGTATGTGTTTGACAGTAGTTGTAGTGGCTTGTATTACCCTGCACACTGCGAACCTCTTGCTATGTGCTGAATTGTCCAGAAGCCTGGAAGACAGCATGGACTCAGGCATCTTAAATTATGGATCGTAAATGTAAAATATGCTTTTGTAAAGTGTAAACTTCCCGAACACTCCCCCCCCCCGCCCCCTAAAACACACAAACACACAAACTGTGTACCTATCAAACTCTCTCCGTGAATGTGGCAGTTCATCTGACACACAGGGGTGATGAGTTGTAACTCAATTACTTTTTCCATTCAGACAAACCAGTGAGCTCCCTATTTCATTTAAACAAGAAGCCTGAAAGCAGTCGAAAGCTGGTATAATTTAACAGAACAGATGTAATTATTAAAATGTGCTGCACTGGTAAATATATCAGTTAAACACCATAGACTCACACACAAATAATATGTAACCAGTGTGATTTTCCTGTGCTTCTGGATTTATTGATATTGAAAAGAATGAATATATGTGTATATATATGTAGTGTGAGATTAAAGCACATACTCAATGCACAGGTGCTAACATTTAGCAACGTTTTTCAACTTATTCAATGTATCCCAAGGGAATAAAACAAGCTTGTTAAATTGCATTTGATTGTTGGCTTATGGGCTTGAATTTATTAGATGTTTACAATCAACATTAAGGATGTACCTATGGTTTTGTTTGAAGTTAGTGGTTTAACAGTTTGAATTCATTCAAGAGGTTTCTATGGGTGGAAGTACAAATGTAAAGTGAACATCTCCAGTGTTTAAGGTTGCTGTCACAACATAGATTAAGGCTGTCATAAAGCCTATGTGAGCACAAAAATGCTACTCACTGAGACACATTCATTTCGTATTCCAACCTCTCTTTGGAATCCACTTGCCTCAGTCAGAACACATTCCCAACAACCTCACCTTCTGCTATTTCATTCATCTAAAATTCATAAAGAGCTGACCACGGCTATTATGGAAGGTCTCAAACATTTGGCCACATTATGAGAAACAAACCCACATGTATTTTTTTGTCCTTCCCCCTTCCTCGCTCCTAAGAAATAAACCTTGGGCTGGTTTGTATGCAACACTAGTCTGCCAGTGATTGCATTTCCTTTTTCCTTTTTTTCAATGCGAGACAACTGCCTAACATTACTCATTTAAAGATTCACATCGTGCAGTCAAGGCTAAGCTACGATTTCTTAAAGGTTACCAAGGTAACAACGGTTCTCTCTACCCCCCCTTTCTCTCTATGTCTCTGCTCTCCTTTTTTTTCTCCAGAATAACCACCACAGCAGCTTGCATGATGGACTTGAGGAGGTACCCGCTCGACGAACAGAACTGCACCCTGGAAATCGAAAGCTGTAGGTGGACTTAATACAAATGTCTTCACCCCCATCCCTCCCCCCTATCCCTCTCTCCCACAACTGCCTGCCAGGGCTTCTCAAAGATCTCAGCAGGAATGTCATCCTGACATTTTTACTGGGTAACACAGCGAGGGACAGCCCATGATTGCAGGCAGTTAGTGTTTTTTTATAATTCAGCTCTATACATTTAAAGCAAACGCCAACCCTTAGATCTGCCATACGGTACTGTATGTCTCTTGTAGTCTTTTGAATTTCATGTTGTTTACCTCATGTTGTTTCTGTCAATATTTACAAACCATATTTGGAATTTAACCTTTTGCAGTATGGGTTGCAGATGGGTAATTCACATATTTTCTGAAACGAGAAGTCTTACAATGCATTATAACTGCATCATAATGTGCTATACCTGCACTTTAGGTGTTAGGTGTTAAATTCTCCTTACAGTCTAACTTCACCCTCTAGCTTAGACTCCCTAGTGATTCTGATGTAGCTTAGACTCCCTGGTGATTCGGATGTAGCTTTGACTCCCTGGTGATTCGGATGTAGCTTTGACTCCCTGGTGATTCTAATGTAGCTTAGACTTCCTGGTGATTCTGATGTAGCTTAGACTCCCTGGTGATTCGGCTGTAGCTTTGACTCTCTGGTGATTCGGCTGTAGCTTTGACTCTCTGGTGATTCGGATGTAGCTTTGATCTGGGGTGGTTTAGGTCTGGGCAGGGCTGGTGTAGCTTTGACTCTGGGGTGATTCTGTTTGCAGTCCTCAGAGGCCTGCTCTCAGCAGATGTGATCATTATCGATCATTTAAAGCAGGATTGGCCAGCGTTATTGGCATCACTGACTCGGAATGCCATTTCTTATAGATGCTTTAACTCCAAGGGCAATGACTGCATTGACGGAAGCAGGTGAAATGTAAAATGCTTGTATTTCAATTAGAAGTCGTTACGTATTGACCACTGAATGCAACTCGAGCGGACAGATGGACCCACTCTGTTGTAACAACATCAATGCTCCTTTCATGGCAAAGCAGCACACAGACATGGCATTGGATGGATTTCTTTCTTCGACCCAAAAACACGATTCACAAACAAATATTTATCACATCCTAACATATACAAATGTGAAACCAGCAAATCAGACGGCCCGATTCAGACATAGGAAATGTACGCCTTTCCTATGCGCGCCTTTCCTACACACTTCTCAGTAGTTGGTATTCAGACTTACATTAATGCATGTGCGTAACAGGCTTTGCAGGAGTAGAATTTTGTCGACAGTTTGTCACAATATGAGCCACCAGGAACAACTACACTACTTTACTGTGGAAAAGGGGGCAACAATACATGTCATGTTGATATGATTTTCAGTTTGCTTATAAATATGACTGGTTTCACATTTGTCTCCAGGGATCATAAGGACATTTTTTTGAAAACAATTGCTATGTGCCAAAACATGTTAAATTCATAGTTATAGTTCCTGGACCTCTAACTTATATTTAAAAGTAGATGAATTGCTGTCCGGGGCTTGCTGCTGTATGACCCTGGAAAGAGAGCTGGCACAGCCAGAAGGCAGAAGAGGGGTAATTCAATGTATAATACCGTAACCCTAACCTATATATATATATATATATATTTATTATTTTTAATTTAACCTTTATTTTACTAGGCAAATCAGTTAAGAACAAATTCTTATTTACAATGACGGCCTAGGAACAGTGGGTTAACTGCCTTGTTCAGGGGCAGAACGACAGATTTTTACCTTGTCAGCTCAGGGATTTGATCCTGCAACCTTTCAGTTACGGGCCCAACACTCTAAACACTAGGCTACCTGCCGCCCCAAATAGCCAAGGAATGTAATTGCAGTGAGGTTTAACTTTACAGTGAATGTGTGAGGCAGCATATCGCCTGAACTGCACTACATAAATCTATCTCATACTTCTCACTTTGATTCCACTGGCATTGTGATGGAGCCCCGGAGACACTGGCGGACTCACCACTAGGCAGAAGAGGCAATTGCCTCAGGCCTCACATCATCATGAGCTGGGCCCCTTGATGATACTGTATATAAAAATATTAAAATAATTTCTCTGCTTGGGCCCCCCCATTGCTCCGTTCGAGACATAATAAACAATAAATAAATAAAAATTCCCCATCAAAATGTGTCAGTTTAAGCTAGAGATATCTGTTTTGCATGGGCTGCGTCTCATTCCACCGCATCCGCAAATGTTGGCCTTCCACATCTGCGGTGGAAGGTGGCAGATCTATAGCAGTGTTTGTCAGAAGAGGAGACATCTCGAAAATCGGTCTTCTCATGAAAACATCTGTAGCGTCCAAACGGTTTGAACTAGAAATTAATATGATCTCTATGGAAAGATGGGACTATCATAGACACGATAGAGGTAATCCGTTACTGGGCCAAAATATGAATGGAAGTGAATAGGGCATTTCCACGTCAAAGGTATACAGGTAACTCCACAGTAAAAAAAACGACTGTCTGTTTTTCCATGTATGAATCTGTTATTCAATGTGTTTCTATGGGCTAATCTGACCATAACTCTATCCTCCTGATTCCTGCTTACAAGTAAAAACTCAAACAGGAAATACCAGTGACGTACTCAATACGGATGTGGACCGATGAAGCGGATGCCTAGCTACAGGACTGTTTCGCTTGCACAAACTGGAATATATTCCGGGATTCATCCGATGGTATTGAGGAGTTTACCACATTAATAAATCCATCGACAACATCATCCCCACAGTGACCGTACATACATATCCCAAACAGAAGCCATGGATTACAGGCAGAATCTGCACTGTGTTAAAGGCTAGAGCTGCCGCTTTCAAGGAGCGGGACACTAATCCGGACAATTATAAGAAATCCCGCTACGCGCTCCAACAAACCATCAAACAGGCAATGCTTCTATACAGGACTAAGATCGAATCCTACTACACCAGCTCTGGCGCTCATTGGATGGGGCTTGCAAACTATCACGGATTACAAAGAGAAACCCAGCCGTGAGCTGCCCAGTGACGAGAGCCTACCAGACAAGCAAAATGCCTTCTATGTTTGCTTCGAGGCTAGCTACACTGAACCATGCATGAGAGCACCAGCTGTTCCGGACGACTGTGTGATCACACTCTCAGTAACTGATGTGAGTAAGACCTTTAACAGGTTTAACATTCAGAAGGCCGCAAGGACAGACGGATTACCAGGACGCGTACTCAGAGCATGCGCTGACCAGCTGGCAAGTGTCTTCACTGGCATATTCAAACTCTCCCTGACCCAGTCTGTAATACCTACATTATTCAAGCAGACCACCATAGTCCCTGTGCCTAAGAACGCCAAGGTAGGCAACAACACGTGCCACGCTAACCCTCAACTAGTAGGCTCCTCAGGGATACGTGCTTAGTCCCCTCCTGTACTCCATGGCAGCGCACACCTCCAACACATTCATTGCAGATAACACGACGGTGTGTAGGCCTGAACACTGACGACAATGATACCGCCTACAGGGAGGAAGTCAGAGACCTGGGAGTGTGGTGCCAGGACAACAACCTCTCCCTCAACGTCAGCAAGAAAAAAAGAGCTGATCGTGGACTACAGGAAACAGAGACTGCAGAACAGTTAATCAAATGGCTATTTGCATTGACCCCCTTTTTATTTGCACTGACTCTCTTGCACCAGCTTTATGCACACTCACTGAGACTCTATAACACACATACACACACACACACACACACACACACTACATACTCTCACACAAAACACACACACACACACATGCACGTTGACAAACACACTCACACATAGACACACTTTCACACACAGACACGCTGCTGCTACTCTGTGTATTATCTACCCTGATTGCCTGGTCACTTTTACCCCTACCTACATGTACATATTATCTCAATAACCTCAACTATCTCGTACCCCTTCACATTGACTCAGTACCGGTACTCCTTGTATATGGCCTTGGGATTGTTATTTGATTATGTTACTATTTCCTTTTTTATTTGTTGCAAATAGTTCTTACATTTTATCTCAGCATTGTTGGGAATGGACTCACAAGTAAGCATTTCACAGTAAAGTCTATACCTGTTCTATACGGTGCATGTGACAAATACAGTTGGATTTGATTTGTTCTCATACAGTTTAGCTAAATGGGTGGCAAAAGTCTAGACCATGTTATATACAGTACCAAGGGACTGAAGGCCTATTTTCCTCTGCTTTGGTCCATTCTGCTTCCCTAATGTCAAAGGTGAGAGATTCTACCAGTACTGAACCTGTTCATTCTCCTCTCATCCCCGCCACCCATTCCCTGTAACCTGAGACAGATGGGTATACCACAGACGACATTGTGTTCTACTGGCACGGAGGGGACACTGCGGTGACGGGGGTGGATAAGCTGGAGCTTCCTCAGTTCTCCATCGTAGCACTTCGCCTGGTGTCCAGGGAGGTCAGGTTTACCACAGGTAAGACCTCCAGACCTCATATCTGTGCTGAAGAAAATATGCAGAAATACAGTACCAGTCAAACGTTTGGACACACCTACACATTCCAGGGTTGGGTTTTACTTTATTTTTTACTATTTTCTACATTGTAGAATAATACTGAAGACATCAAAACTATCACATATGGAATCATTTATTAACTAAAAAAGTGTTAAACAAATCAATATATACAGTTGAGGTCTGAAGTTTACATACACCTTATACATTTAAACTCAGTTTTTCACAATTCCTGACATTTAATCCTAGTAAACATTCCCTGTCTTTTTATTTTTATTTTTATTTAACCTTTATTTTACTAGGCAAGTCCGTTAAGAACAAATTCTTATTTACAATGACGGCCTAGGAACAGTGGGTTAACTGCCTTGTTCAGGGGCAGAACGGCAGATTTTTACCTTGTCAGCTCGGGGATTCGATCTGGCAACCTTTCAGTTACAGGACCAACACAACACTTTATTTTAAGAATGTAAAATGTCAGAATAATAGTAGAGAGAATGATTTATTTCAGCTTTTATTTCTTTCATCACATTCCCAGTGGGTCAGAAGTTTACATACACTCAATTAGTATTTGGTAGCATTGCCTTTAAATTGTTTAACATAGGTCAAACGTTTCGGGTAGCCTTCCAGAAGCTTCCCACAATAATCTGGGTGAATTTTGGCCCATTCCTCCTAACAGAACTGGTGTAACTGAGTCAGGTTTGTAGGCCTCCTTGCTCTCACACACTTTTTCAGTTCTGCCCACAACTTTTCTATAGGATTGAGGTCAGGGCTTTGTGATGGACTTTGTTGTCCTTAAGCCATTTTGCCACAACTTTGGAAGTATGCTTGGGGTCATTGTCCATTTGGAAGACCCATTTGCAACCAAGCTTTAACTTCCTGACTGATGTCTTGAGATGTTGCTTCAATATATCCACATTATTTTCCTTCCTCATGATGCCATCTATTTTGTGAAGTGCACCAGTCCCTCCTGCAGCAAAGCACCCCCACAACATGATGCTGCCACCCCTGTGCTTCACGGTTGGGATGGTGTTCTTCAGCTTGCAAGCCTCCCCCTTTTTCCTCCAAACATAACGATGGTCATTATGGCTAAACAGTTCTATTTTTGTTTCATCATACCAGAGGACATTTCTCCAAAAAGTACAATCTTTGTCCCCATGGGCAGTTGCAAACCGTAGTATTGCTTTTTTATGGCGGTTTTGGAGCAGTGGCTTCTTCCTTGCTGAGTGGCCTTTCAGGTTATGTCGATATAGGACTCATTTTACTGTGGATATAGATACTTTTGTACCTGTTTCCTCCAGCATCGTCACAAAGTCCTTTGTTGTTGTTTTGGGATTGATTTGCACTTTTCACAACAAAGTACATTCATTTCTAGGAGACAGAACTTGTCTCCTTCCTGAACGGTATGACGGCTGCGTGGTCCCATGGTGTTGATACTTGCGTAATATTGTTTGTACAGATGAACATGGTATCTTCAGGCGTTTGGAAATTGCTCCCAAGGATGAACCAGACTTGTGGTCTACAATTTTTTTTTTTAGGTAGGCCTTGAAATACATCCACAGGTACACCTCCAATTGGCTCAAATTATGTCAATTAGTCAATCAGAAGCTTCTAATGCCATGACATAATTTTCTGGAATTTTCCAAGCTGTTTAAAAGCACAGTCAACTTAGTCTATGTAAACTTCTGACCCACTGGAATTGTGATATAGTGAATTATAAGTGAAATAATCTGTCTGTAAACAATTGTTGCACAAAGTAGATGTCCTAACCGACTTGCCAAAACTATAGTTTGTTAACATGAAATCTGTGGAGTGGTTGAAAAATGAGTTTTAATGACTTCAGCCTAAGTGTATGTAAACTTCAACTGTATATTTTTTATATTTGAGATTCTTCAAAGTAGCCACCCTTTGCCTTGATGATAGCTTTGCACACTCTTGGCATTCTCTCAACCAGCTTCATGAGGTAGTCACCTGGAATGCATTTCAATTAACAGGTGTGCTTTGTTAAAAGTTCATTTGTGGAATTTCTTTCCTTATTAATGCTTTTAAGCCAATCAGTTGTGTTGTGACAAGATAGCGGTGGCATACAGAAGATAACCCTATTTGGTAAAATACCAAGTCCATATTATGGCAAGAACAGCTCAAATAAGCAAAGAGAAACGACAGTCCATCATTACTTTAAGACATAAAGGTCAGTCAATCCGGAAAATGTTCTTCAAGTGCATTCGCAAAAATCATCAAGGAAAGGAAGACCCAGAGTTACCTCAGCTGCAGAAGATAAGTTAATTAGACTTAACTGCACCTCAGATTGCAGCCCAAATAAATGCTTAACAGAGTTCAAGTAACAGACACATCAACATCAACTGTTAAGAGGAGACTGTGTGAATCAGGCCTTCATGGTCGAATTGCTGCAAAGAAATCTGTCCTTTAGTCTGATGAGTTCTAATTTGAGATTTTTGGTTCCAACCACTGTGTCTTTGTGAGACGCAGAGTAGATGAACGGATGATATCCGCATGTGTGGTTCCCTCCGTGAAGGATGGAGGAGGAGGTGTGATGGTGTGGGGGTGCTTTGCTGGTGACACTGTCAGTACAAATATTTAGATTTGTTTAACACTTTTTTTGTTACTACATGATTCCATATGTGTTATTTCATAGTTTTGATGTCTTCACTATTATTCTACAATGTAGAAAATAGTAAAAATAAAGAAAACACTTGAATGACTAGGTGTTTCCAATCTTTTCACAGATACTGTACTTTTTAATGGTCCTGTATGTATATATTAGTTCTTTTTCAATTTAAAAATGATAGAATGTAGGCTTGCTTGTAGGATGAGTTAAATTGTCAGTCCAGTTCCACTCACTGTTTTGTGTTATTTATGTTATTCCAATGGGTAGCACATTCAACTAGCTGTTTATCAATTCAGAGAACGTTGCCTGCAGAATATTTAAAGTCATCTCCATGTGACAGTTAACTTGAGTTAGTTTAGTAGTCTAGTCTTTAAGTAGTCTTGCCCTTGTGTGTGCACTTGTTTATTTAGATTCACGAGGTATAGCATGAAGGGGTAAAATATGTATGCCCGGATATTGAATCATTGAAAGATTTACCGGACCAGGGAGATGAAAGGGTAATTTCTCATTGTGTGTAGCACACAGTCAATTGCCTTTCAAATTAAAACCATCATGGCTATCTTAGGCCCTTTCTCTCATTTTGATAAAGTGGTCATACAAACTCCCTTGAGGGAATTAGATATGCATTCATAGCGGTAAACATTTCTCTCTAGCTGAAGTAGAGGAAGGTCAAAGCCACAGGGGAATATCTTTCGCATTAACAACTTGCTGTTGAGCTTGTTTGAATAATCAATACATTCAATGCAACTAATTAATGTCTCATCATAATGAGCTGACATTTTTCTCTGCAACGTGCATTAATGTTAAGCGCCATAGGTTCACCCCACTAGCTACATCATAGTCTCATGTGAGTTCCTCCTCCTCACTTGAGTAGTGAGAAGACGTGCTCTCCAATTACGGGCCTTTTTAAATCCCCCTTTTGGTGATATTTAGAGGACAGAGAAAGTGCTAAACAGAGAAAAACACAGCAGTTCTCCGTGACAATTCTCAGAGGGATGCTGGAGCTGACTGCTGAGATGGGGGGGTTGCAGAAAAATCTGCTGTGTTTGCGACTTTCTGCCATGTTTAATTGGAATCGAACTTGTCCCTGGAAAGGAATCCATTGCTTTGGGGAAATGAAGTGCTCATTCTGAACGAATGGAGAAATGACTACCCCGCGCATTGTCAAAGTGCAGACTTTGGAACTCATAAGTTGTGCCAGCGGTTCTAGCTTTTCTGCACTGATGTGTTTCCTCTGCCCCTCTCCGTCACTCCATCCTCTCTCATTCTCTCTTGTTCTCTGTGAAAGGCTCCTATCCCAGGCTATCGTTGAGTTTCAGGATTAAAAGGAACATAGGCTACTTCATCCTGCAGACATACATGCCCTCCATCCTGATCACCATCCTCTCCTGGGTCTCCTTCTGGATCAACTACGATGCCTCTGCAGCTCGGGTGGCCCTGGGTAAGACTCCATCTCCACTGCAATGTTTCAGCAACGCAGAGTATTCCCAGTGAACACGGTGGACAAAGTTGTCTTCAACGTTTCTCACAAGGTTGCGCCAAAATTGCAGTAACTTATGTTGCTGTTGCAGTACAAAATGCTATGCACAGCACAATTTTGAATCGTCATAAACAGATTAGTGGCCATCTTCCACTTACACAATGAGCCGTTACTACCACTCATAATTAGCACTTTCCATTGAAAACAGAAAGCTACGAATCTACCCAGCAGGAGCAATGTTTAGAGGCGAACAAACTTCCATGACCTTGCATTTTGGTTTTCCTAATGACCAACCACTTTACTTCAATGGTGATGACTACTGATTTATATCTAATAACAATGTATTTACATTTGTGTTTGCAATTTCCAGGTGTTACTACGGTGCTCACCATGACAACCATTAACACCCACCTTAGGGAGACCCTCCCAAAGATCCCGTATGTGAAAGCCATCGACGTCTACCTCATGGGCTGTTTCGTGTTTGTGTTCCTGGCCCTGCTTGAATACGCCTTCGTAAACTACGTGTTCTTTGGCCGGGGCCCCCAGCAACAGAAGAAAATCCACGAGCGGCTGAACAAAACCAATAACGAGCGCCTGCGATACGAAGAGAAGCGCCTGAGGGAACAGGTTTGCATATTCAGCTGCCTTCTTTCTCTCTGTATCAGAATCAGAAACCTAGCGTAAAACAACTTGTCGTTTTTTTTTGGGGGGGGGGGGGAATCCCTAGCACGGACATCTGTTATTTTCACAAGGCTGCGAAATATGCATTCCTCTATGTTGGTTTGACATAAGACAGTACTTCCACAAGCCTATAGATGCTACCTCCAGCAGATACATATCCAACAACCATCCTTCATTGCTTTTCCTCCAGTACTGACTCTTTGATTTTAATGAACATGATTTTTTTTTGGCGTTGAGATATACTGTAGCTGTTTTTGCTGTGGACTTGATTCAGTCTTACCACTGTGCCGTCCTGGGAGTTGCATTTTTACCAACGTTCACCCACTTTTGACACATTTTAATGTGTATGCAGCCAGAAGCATTAGTATTCAAGGGAAAATGCTAAAACGGTCCGACTGAATGAAGCCCCTTGTCTCTGTGTCTGAAATATGACATGCCGTATTTATGCAAAGTTGTTCTTGTTAACCTTATGTTTCTGCATTCTGTATTTTTGAGATGTGCTTAATTGTCAGTGTTTTATAGGCGTTTAATGCTCTCTTCATTCTTTTTTTTTTCATTGCAAGGACTCCATCGCCACGCCGTTTCAAACCAACACCCTCAGGTCATATACACAGAGAAGAAATCTGTACCTCGAGGAGCAAAGAAAAGTTGGGGTACATGCATTTAGAAATCATATGAGCTGTGGGACTGCAGCCTAATAGAGGTCTGATAAAATGGTTGATAGAGTGATGGCAATTAATTTGCGTCAATTTAGTCTCAGTGAAAAAGCACCGTAAGGCACTAGCTATAAGGGAGAAAATGGGAAAAGTGCATAAATTCAGAATTCTTTAAAGAGGCATGAAAAGATGATATGTCCTTCCACATCATCATTACATTTGCTTTAGCTCGAAAATTGGAAATGAAAATGAAAAGCTGGGTGGGTGTAGATGAATATTATTAGGGCAGTTTGGGGTAAAGTCACCGTGTTCTGCTTTTTCCTGACGTTCTCTCTCTCCCCTCCTCTGTCCTCCAAGGTGGACGCTTACGGGAACATCCTGCTCACCACGCTGGAGATGAATAATGAGGTGATGCCGTCAGACGTGGGAAGTAGTGTCAATGACTCCAGGAATTCAGTGATGTCATTCGACAGCTCCGGGGTCCAGTTCAGGAAGCCCCTGGCTCCCCGTGATGGCTTCAGCCACCACTCACTGGATCGCAGCGCCATGCGCAGCAGGGCCAACTGTCGGCTACGACGGCGCTCCTCCAAGCTCAAGCTGAAAATCCCTAACCTGGCAGACGTCAGCACCATTGACAAATGGTCCCGGGTCCTTTTCCCCATCATGTTTGGATTTTTCAACCTAATCTACTGGCTGTACTATGTGAATTGATGTGCATCCCACTAGGAATCATGGGCCATATTTTGAGAGCACATTATATTGGCTTTGATACAGTTGGAAAATATGTATACACATGTACAAGTTGATACATATGTATATGCATATTTCTATATATTATATTTCTATATACACATGTGCGTGTGTAAATCTGAAGGACTTTTCTCCTGTATAAAGCATTATTAGAATGACTTGAATGTTTAAGAATAATTGCGAGAGAAACATTTCAAGCCTTTGAATTTTCTCCTGAAACAAACTAACTAACTAACTAACTAACTAACTAACTAACAAACAACCATCAAATCCCTTTGGGGGATTTTGGAACTAAAGACTGCATGATATTTTTGCTAAAAAGAAAGTGAAAGCTCTTGAGAGAAGAGATGTCTCATTGGCTTTTTATTGATACGTACTGTAATCAGCATCCTCTACTGCAGCTCATCAAAACAGAGGTGGCTTGTGGGTTCAGGCATCGGCAGAGTCAAGTCCCTAATATCCAGCTTTTACCCTCCATCTCCCATGGCTAACATGCACCGAATTCTCCAGTTCTACTCTGTACAGAAACCTTGTTTGGATTATGTGTCGTTCCTTGGATTTTTTTGAGTGGCATTGTTCTCTTTATGGGACATCAGCTCTGGTACAATGCTGGTCTACGTTGGGGCCTATCAGGGTGGGATGTTAGACCACTGTATTCCTGCCCAGAGTCATTGCAAACGTATCTTAATTTCTCTTCTCATGTTTGTTTTTAGAGCAGTTCTTTGGGGTATTTTCATTATGGTTATAAAGATGATGATTATTGTAATTATTATTTTGTCTTGAAAATACTGTGTTTTTGGGAGAGTCACTTGTTCTAGAGTTAGTGCATTATTAGAAAAAGAGTCACAGGTATGAATTACTCATTTTGATTGTTTGAAAAAAAGACATATACTGTACATTTTGTCATCCAGTATCCTCACGGACATAGTTGGCAAATATAATTGTACTCTTTCTTTAACTTCCTGTGCTTGATTCATCTGTAGATACAGTATTCATTGCCTCATATCCAGCTTTGTGTTCTGTAAGGAAGAAAGGACACCTATAGTGAATGATTTAAAGTTATTCCACTATAAAGATGTGAGAGAAGAAAGATTGTGTATTAAAAAAAGAGGTATCGCCATTGTTTATTTGTTTAATATTGAAATCAACATTCTATCCCATTGTTTATTTGTTTGATATTGACATCAACATTCTATGCCATTGTTTATTTGTTTAATCTTGAAATCAACATTCTATCCCATTGTTTATTTGTTTGATATTGACATCAACATTCTATGCCATTGTTTATTTGTTTGATATTGACATCAACATTCTATGCCATTGTTTATTTGTTTGATATTAACATTAGCATTCTATCCCATTGTTTATTTGTTTGATATTGAAATCAACATTCCATCCCATTGTTTATTTGTTTGATATTGAAATCAATATTTTCTTCCCGTTGTTTATTTGTTTGATATTGAAATCAACATTCCATCCCATTGTTTGACCTGTTGTTGTATGTACTACTCTCTCACTGTAAAAAAAAAAAAAAAAACACCCTTGGATTGTTGGGTAATGATATTATAGTTCCTATGAAACATGCCTGCCTTAAATTCTAATTTACTCAAATTGATTATTTATTTAAGGGTTGTAGCAGGGGGGCAGGGGCGGGATTAGAAAAAAACTCAATCTCTCACACCCAGTAGCTCTGAAAACCCCCTGCTACACCCTTCAAATGTCACGGAGGATCAAACCCCGAAGATCAGAAACATAATCAGAATCTGAAAAAAGGGTTTTAAGTTTCTAGAGGCGAGACAAGATGTGTGATAAATAGCCATGAACTGAAGAGACAACCAAAAAGGCCTATAATCCCCATCTTATTTCATTCCATTGGCTCAGATACCCTCACCAATGATATGTCCACAGCAGGGTTGATGCCATGCCATGTTGATCCACACTGTACCTTTACAGGAGAAAAACAGGACCTTTTTTTTAATTATTTGGTTCTGTCTAGTGAAGAGGACAGCAAATGCATTCATACATTAAAACAGACATTTACAGACTGTATCCATGTTCAAACTAGTAATGCTTTGATTCAACAATTCAATGAAGTGCAGTGCATTTTAATATTCCTCCAAGATTTAAATGAAGAGAGCAAAAGACACATTTCCGATGTTGACTGTAACTATGGACATTAAAGTTTTATTGTAAATGTGGTTATGACTGAAACATCTAGAGCATTGTTGAATCAGAACCTACTGGGTTTGCATGGTAATCAAATGGCACGAGATGACCGAGAGAGGCAAAGTTACAGATCAGATACAGAGTAGCCAAAAAAAGAGATGGGTTCCTTTTGACATTCCAGAGGATAGGAGAGGAGGAAATGTTTTTGAGCATCACAGTTACTGCCTTGCACATTGCAGTAACGAATCTCCTCAGAGCTCACTGATGGGCTCCCCTAAGTTCCACAAGCTTCTCTCTCCAACGTCTCCATACCTTGGCCGGGTTGGCACCAGACAGGCAGGATATGGACCTCTAACTGGGAGCGCCAAGCCTCATGCAGGGCTACCATGGGGCAGAGAGAGAGAGAAACAGAAAAGAGAGAAAGCATACAGATGTAGGATCTTAATTTGAGCCAGTTTGCTACAGCAGGAAAATAATCCTGCAGCAACAGGAAATGTGAATTATAATGTGGATTATATTTAATGGACATTTTTTTAGGGGTTGATATATTTTTCATAAGGGAAAATCAAGTCTGAAATTTCTAAACAGAAATTACAAACTTCAGGAGCCTTTTTAAACCTCAAATACACTACAAGCACTGCAGGAAAGTTCTCCTGCAACCGAGAGATCAAATTAAGATCCTACATCTGTAGTATGGAGCAGAGAAGAGATCTTGGATCTTGACACGTTTTCCCCAGTAAGTTGGATGCATAGAATTAGGAATTATAATACTTTAATAAGATCTATATGTCTGGATGCCACTCCAATGTTCTACCTGTCACAGTGGTAGTTGTGCCACCAATGACGATTAGTCTCTGCAACACATTTGAGAGAAATGAACCCGAGTTTGCACTAAATCTAACCTGCAGTGCAAGGTTATACTACAGCAGAAAATGAAGCAGTACAGCGTAGGAACTGGGACTAAAGGTTAAAAAGGGGAGTTTCTGTTTAATCTAAAACAGAAACAGTGGATGATACTAAGTGGAGTACATGATACTAATCTGTAGGGGGCCGAAGTATGACGTCACTCGCCGTTACTCAGGAACCTGGCGTCAGATTTCAAGGACCTTCCGCTTCTGCACCCTATTGATCCATGTCAGATGAATCTACATAATACTTCATAAACATGTCATAACTGTAACCATATATCTCCTTTTGGCAAACGACCCCTGGAGTGTCACATATAAGGACATAGGTTTGCTAGTGTCGTTAGGAATTTCATGAATGATTTTGACATGGATTGTGTCATGGTTAAGATTCCATTATATGGGCTTTAGCCTTCAGAATTCATAATTAACCCAGGGCCATGTTGCATTTACTGTAAGGTATTGTTCACTCAGTCCTTCATTTCTCATTGGAGACATCCAGGAGCTGATCATGTTGTCAGAGTAGCCCCAGATGTCCAACCAGATCTCAGACAGAAAGCATCTAGATCTGGCACCATCTTGCAGTTTTTGTTGTGGTCCACAGCCTGTAGATAAAAAGTTGAGCTCTGTTGATTTTCATCTCTCTGTGATCCATATGAGCACTACATATTATGGTTTGGGCTGGATGGATGGAGCCCACTGGATATCAAACTTCATGCTATACTGAACAAAAATATAAACCCAACATGCAACAATTTCAAAGATTTTACTGAGTTACATTCATATAAAGAAATCAGACAATTGAAATAAATTAATTAGGCCCAAGTCTATGTATTTCACATGGCTGGGAATACAGATATACATCTCTTAGTCACAGATACCTTTAAAAAATGGGCCTCACAATGGGCCACAGGATCTCGTCACGGTATCTCTGTTCATTCAAATTGTGTTCATTGTCCATAGCTTATACCTGCCCATACTATAACTAAAACTCACAATGATGGTATCAGCAAACAGCTTGCCCAAACTAAGCAATACGCGTGGTCTGCATTTGTGAGGCCGGTTGAACCTACTGCCAAATTCTCTAAAACGACGTTGGAGGCAGTTTATGGTAGAGAAATGAAATGAGAAATTCAATTCCCTGGCAACAGCTCTGGTGGACATTCCTGCAGCCAGCCTGCCAATTGCACGCTCCCTAAAAACTTGAGACATCTGTGTGACAAAACTACACATTTTAGAGTGGCCTTTTATTGTCCGCCGCACAAGGTGCACCTGTGTAATGATCATGCTGTTAAATCAGCTTCTTGATATGCCACACCTGTCAGGTGGATGGATTATCTTGGCAAAAAATAAATGCTCCCTAACAGGGATGTAAACAAATTTGTGCACAACATTTTAGAGAAATAGGCTTTTCGTGCATATGGAACATTTCTGGGATCTTTTATTTCAGTTTATGAAATATGAGACCAACACCTTACATGTTGCATTTATATTTTTGGTCAGTGTAGATAAACCTCCCCACCCCCAATTAGCCAAGTAAGTCTTGAGCAAAATTTGATTTAAAAAAATAACAAATCACCCTGGCTTACATAGCCTCAAGATGATCCCCAAAACATTTTGTGAAAAGGTTAAATGGCAATACAATGAATTCAATTATTTAAAGTGCAAAGCAAGTCTTACAAAAGCATACTATACAAAGCTTTTAAACGGCAAAAAATCTATTAAAAGTAGAAGACTGATTACAACTTTTGGCCTTTTGATTAGAAATAATCAAAATAATCAATCTGATCTGAATTTCATCGATTATTTTCAAACATAACGACAGGTATTCTTTCACATAACATACAGTAATACATAACTTCCTTAATTTTACAAAAAATAACTCATGATTGGTCCGTATGGAAATGCTGGCAGTAAATATACTCATTACATTGAACTGTATGTAAAAATGTAAGCCACGTTCATATCTCGAAAGCTGTGAGGAAACACACTTTTCATTTTATGATTCATTTTGGTTATGCCACATCTGTTTTGTTGACACATTAATGTACAGGGAGTAGTGGAGGTAAAAAGAAACGACAACTGTTGAACTGATTTCAATGTGAATTTTCTTGCCTCTTGTGAATATGTGTAATTACATGTGAATTGTACTGTAAATATGATATATTTCGCTTAATATTTCTTAAAGCATGAACAAACAAAAAAAAACAGGGAAGTTCATAATAGCAGCTAGCTTCACTGCTAATGGCATGGACGGCTTCTATAGCATTGGCATATTTCTGCAAACAAAACCTAAAAAAAAAGTACATTTTAAAATGAGAAGATAAAGGTTTTGTTTTGAATGACTTAAGTTTTGAAAGGTTTATTTTCATATTTTTCTATTCCACACTGTTCATCAGTTTCATTCTCACAGCCAGGAAAGGAAGCTCCCAGTGTTTACATGCTCTAGTTGCACTTGTTTTACAGCCAGCTTGACAAAACACTGTAAAGCATACTATAAGTTTAATAAAACTGGAGAAAAACTCAACAATAGAATGTACATTATATGATTCATGGTCAACATGAATAATATGGACCTCTATCATTTTCACCTAATGTGTAGCACATACAATTTGGAATCGATTCACCAAGTACATACTGTAGTTTTATCAAGTTTAGCTTTAGCACTAACATCAATCACCCTCCAGCTACAACGGATGTAAAGGAAGCTCGCCAGTAGCATCTGAACTTAAGCCATGGGATTGCATGCTGAGTGGGTATTCCCAGCCGTTTCTCTTAA
The DNA here is from genome assembly GCA_023634145.1 of Thymallus thymallus. Taxonomy (NCBI): domain Eukaryota; kingdom Metazoa; phylum Chordata; class Actinopteri; order Salmoniformes; family Salmonidae; genus Thymallus; species Thymallus thymallus. The sequence continues at coordinate 11,230,252 of CM042404.1, forward strand.
ATGAGTTGCCTCTGGACTGGGGGGTTCTGGGCTGTCACTGATTATGATGGTACTTGCAGGAGGCCCAATTATACATCAGTATACCTCCCTCTTACACTGAGATTTTACCAGGGAAAACATACTTCTAAAACAAATAGCTAGGGGAAGATTCCGTAAAAATTGGCAAAAAAAATGTAAAGGCCAACAACCCTTATCTATTTTAAGTATTTCAATCAGTATTATTATTGTTATTTGTTATATATATTTTTTTGTAATTGCCTTTATTTTGTTGCATTCGTTATGGATAGTTATTGTTACTGTAGTTGTGGTACAAAAAGGAAATGTTTTTGTACTTGCAACCTGCCCTGGAAGTAAAATGCATTTAATTTTTGTACTGTAATTGTTTTGTTTTGAGGTGTTTTATTTCATTTGGGTTATGAGTTTTCTATCAACATTTCTATAATATGAAGTCGTATTTATTTTTTGTCTATGCCAATTAATGTTATGGTGTCAATCAGCTTTTTTAGGTGTTTGAGCAAAATGTGTTTTTTACAAATACAAGGTGTTAAAGTATGTGGTATAAAAAGGGTTATCATAAAAACAACAGACTTTTTACTAATAAAGGCTTATACAGTAAAAATGACAATGTCTTTTCATTTGCCCTTTGAGGACTAATATCTATTGTTTATTTTACATTTGGATACATTTCTTTTATTGTGTTAGTCCCCAAAAGGTAAAGAAAATACTCAGTTGCAAAAAAATCTATTGAAACATTTTACAAGTTCTTTACCATTGCAATTCCAAGCTGTCGTGGGAGGTTTTACCTGTTTGTTGGTGTGTTGCTTTTTCATAAGGGCTGTTGGGTTTTATGAAGACAGACTTGAGTACAAGTAAGAGAAAAGAGAAGAGAGTGGTCTTCTTGTACCAGATTTTAACTTGATTACAACCATGACACATTAATGAGAGGATACCTCCATTCATGGCCTATTTCCTGAATAAAGACACAAAGTGACTCCTGCTGAGAAGTGTACTGTTTGCCCCTTATTCAACTCAAGCCATAGTGCTGCTTAACCCCCTTACCCAATGCTGGCCAAACGTCAAACTCTGCATGAGTAGAGGTGGAGACTTGAAGATAGACACCTAGCACTAACTGTCGACTACTATCCATGGGATCACTGCGTTCTCTGGTTCATATTGAGACCTGTTCCCTTTGCTGGGGTATCTAGAGTGGTGAAGGTATTTGGAGAGATTGTTGAGGACAAAGAACATGTAGCCACCGGCATCTATCTGGTATTGTGAAGTTAGCACAGGAGATAAAGATTCTCATTGACAAACACACAGAGCCTCTAAACTTTGAAAATGGCCCCAGTAGAGGTGAAGCACTCACAGGATTGGAGTGCATTGCTCTGTTAAGAATATGGATGCGGAGCCATTGAACTAGATCGGCAAAATGTACCCTCCATTTCCTTGTTCTATTGTCAGCCCTCCATATAAAAACATCAAATATTGAAAGGGTGCAGTAACGTGGGCCAGAAATTGATGACTGCTCCACCGAGGGGGAAAAAATCAGAAAATGGTCAGAAAGCAGAGGATGCTTTAGCTTCATGGCTTACACTTTCTACTGCTGTGATGTATTTTGATCTATTGTGTCGTAACCAAAGCTAACCCTAGCCCTGCACTGTCTGGGGTTGAGTGGTAATATCCGATATTTACAAAATAATATGTAAAAAACAATTGTTCTTCCATTGGTGGACACACATACACAGAGTATACAAAACATTAAGAACACCTGCTCTTTCCATGACAGGTGAAAGCTATGATCCCTTATTGATTTCACTTGTTAAATCCACTTCAATCAGTGTAGATGAATGGGAGGACCCAGGTTAAAGACAGATTTTTAAGCCTTGAGACAATTGTGACGTGGATTGTGTATGTGTGCCATTCAGAGGGTGAATGGGCAAGACAAAAGATTTCAGTGCCTTTGAACGGGGTATGGTAGTAGGTGCCAGGCACACTGGTTTGTGTCAAGAAGTGCAACGATCCTGGGTTATTCGTGCTCAACAGTTTCCTGTGTGTATCAAGAAGAACTTGACACAACTGTGGAAAGCATTGGAGTCAACATGGGCCAGCATCCCTGCGGAACGCTTTCGGAAACTTATAAAGTCCATGCCCCGACGAATGCAACTCAATATTAAGGAAGGTGTTCCTAATGTTTGGTATACTCAGTGTATAGTTGTATACATGATGATGATGTCATGACAATGGATAAAAAATTGTGGTCATCATTGATCTGACAGTATCATGCCATCATCTGTGATGAATGGAGCTGTTTACTTAAACTGTAAAGCAGAGGCAGACTGGCCATCTGGCATTTCAGACAAATACTAGATGGGGTGGTCCATTTTTAGGCCAGTGGGCCTGTCAAACGTTGTTTTTTTTCCCGAAAAATTATAATTATCTGGCTAATGATGTGGGCTTTGAGGAATGGGGGCCTCAAAATAATTGGTCGGTGTCGGGGCCTCAACTAAAAAAAATGGGCCGGTGTGTTAGAAATGCCAGGGCCAAGTTTTGGTCCCAGTCCACCCCTGTAAAGCACACCTGCATTGTTGTAAAGCACAAAGCACAAGGCAAGTAGTCCTCACAATTGTGCTTGAGAAAAGCCACCGAGCCTCATCTATTCAAATATCTCATGGAGACAGATCTTTGGTGTCCTTTTGAGTTGACTTATAAATAGACTTGGAAAACTGCTCCAGGGAATGACATGTCTTGTTAGAGGCCAGAAATATAAGACTTCCAAAGGACTCATCATGCTTCTCTGGAATTGGCTATAGTAGTGGGAGAGAAAAGTACGACTTCATATCTACAGTCGTATCCCCAACTCCCAATTATTGATAACACACATTGGTAACTATGGTCTTTTAAATAACCTTGGTATCATATTAGAGATCAAAATGTCCTCAGTAAAAACCTTTTTTCTAACTTGTGACTTTTATGAATACATGTCCGTGTTTCTTTTTCCGTTAGAGAATCCATGTTCTGATTTTGGCCGTGGTGTATCTTGTCTCTCAGACGGAGAGGTCACTTCACTCCGGGATGTCCATCAATTTTGAGATGTTTTGCCTTTGGAGTTCCTGTTTTGGGGTTGAGCAGAGAGAGTGGAGAGATGAGGGGGAGTGGAGACGGAATGTGTCTAATAAAATATTAAGGCACAGCTCTTTTATCCAATACAATGTGACCATCGCTGCACTGTTGGATCTATGTGTTTCTCTCCCCCATGTCCCTAGCTCTCTCCCCCATGTCCCTAGCTCTCTCTCTCTTCCTCTCTCTCTCTCTCTCTCTCTCTCTTCCTCTCTCTATTTCTCTCTCCTTCTCTCAAGCTCTCTTCCTTATTTAATCAGCATATACAAAGACACCTCTACAAATACACTTGGAATAGCAGAGATGGGGGAAAAGACTAGAGAGGCTGACTCTGTCTCTGTTTTTGCCCCTCTTATTTTATCTAGCTTCAAACAAAATAACTACAACAATTCCAGTAAAACAATATTGCAGTAAGGGGGGGGGATCCTGAATGTTTATTTTTAACAATCTAGTGAGAGTTTGTACATGGTTGTGTGTAGTTGTGTGATGTCACAAATGTGAATTTGCAATGTGTCCCTTCTCTATTTTGTGTTGATGGTATTTTCAGTGGCTGTGGGGACAGTGTGAAGTCATGCTAAATGTCTGGCCTGTTCTCCCCAGGCTAATGGGAAGATGGGAGGAGGGGCAAGGAGTGAGCCATGTTGAGGACAGAGAGGCGCTCTTGTCTCTGTTGTCATCGCTCGCCTCAAGCTCCCTGCACCTCCATCTCCCAAATGGCCTTTCCTCCCACTCATCATTCAGCAGCTAACACTGCTCTCTGCTGGCAGATGATCTAACTACACCACTGCAAAATCAAATCTCTTATGAGCCGATCTGGTTGAACAACAACAGTAGCCAAAACCAACGTCTTTGTTACCTAATCGAATCTAATATGAGATGATTATAAGTAATTACGTGCACACCTGCACACTGTGTCCTCCAGGTTACTATTCTCATCAAAGCACAGTAAGAGTCAGGCCCTTCTGCTCTCTGTGTTTCAGGGAGCCAGCATAGTTTGTCATATCACTAAACATTGACACCTAGTTGATTGGGATAATTTTAAGAGACCATAAAAATCAATGAGTGCAAGATAGCGGTTTAAAATATGAACAAGGGCCACGTTGGAATTTAAGACCATGTCACGACTCCTGAAAGAGTTTTTATGGCGTGATTAATGGACAGAGAGAGAGAGGAGAGGTCACGAGCGAGTTTTAATAGATAGCTTTATTAAACTAGGTACAGTAAATATGCTGCGTCAGCCAGATAGGGCCTCTCTCTAGCGTTTCTTGGGGGGCAGGACCAGTGTGCAGGGGTCTTCCTCTGGATCCACATTGGCTGGTACCACTGGTAAGGACATCTTCAAAAGCTCTGTCAGGTTTGTTTGGCTGAACTAAGTATCTGTGAGGAGTTTATAATGTGAGGCTGTTGTCTTTGGAACGTTTCCTCTTCCTTATTATACTCATCAAGGCATAGGAGACGTTCTGGATTCCCTGGACTGGCTGGGAGGCCTCTGGCTGCGAGGACCCTGCAGTTTCTGGCTGGGAGGCCCCAGCAGTCTCTGGCTGGGAAGGCCCTGCAGCCTCTGCGGAGAAATTGTGAATACCAACTCGGAGTATGCAAATTGCGTGCATTCTAGAATTTGGGATTCTCTCAGGTTCCGTTGGATTCCTGACCACGGTCTAAAAAGAAAGATGATAAGAATAGAGAAGTCAGGCAACAGATGGGGTGATAATGTTTGGAAGGACGTAGTTCTGAGTTCTTTGATTTAATTGGTGACAAAAAGTTATTGCAATCATAACAGGGATCCATTTTTTTTGTCGGGCATTAAAATGTAACCTCCAACAACAACAACAACATTGTCTTCATTCCTCACTCTCTCCATGCCTATGCAGGTAATCATACTGTATGGCACATTCAGTGCAAAGCACCGTGTATTCATACCCCTGAGTTTTGGTTTGCATGGACTAGAGGGGGAGCTATCAGGGCCACACCATTAAGGCCCTTGAGATGTCAATGATTAACCTTTTTGTTTTCTTTTCCTTCAGCGTGCCTACTGTGTGTGTTTAGTGATGCCGTTTGATAAGGTTTTATTCACGATGGTCACATTCGGTTTTCATACAACCCAGCAGAACTGTAACATGGTAACATGGTAGCATGGTAACTGTAACATGGTAACTGTAACATGGTAACTGTAACATGGTAACATGGTAGCATGGTAACTGTAACATGGTAACTGTAACATGGTAACTGTAACATGGTAACATGGTAGCATGGTAACTGTAACATGGTAACTGTAACATGGTAACATGGTAGCATGGTTACTGTAACATGGTAACTGTAACATGTGCCTAATGAGCTGATCAACATTTTACACATCATTCATTTCTTATTTATTGTAATTATTCACAATTAATCATGCGTGATTCATTGTCCCCCCTACACGACCCTTATTGGTTCCACGTAGAACCCTCTATAGAAAGGATCCCAAAAGGGTTCTACGTGGAACCAAAAAGGGTTCTCCTGTGGGGACAGCCGAATAACCCTTTTAGGTTCTAGATAGCACTTCTTTTTTTTCTAAGAGTGTACCGCCGTGTCGAGCTCTTAGCATGAGCAGAGTGACGGGCGAAACTGGCATTAATAACTCAGCGCCAGTGGCAGGGAGTAAACTCCCCAGAGATAAGCAGAGTATTGTAGTGCTCTGGCTCACTCCTCCTCAGGGCAGGAGATAAAGGCCAGGTGGAGATTACATTACTTTAATTCCTTTGTCAGAAGCCCTGACACAGAATGACTTACAAGGTACATTTAGGGCATATAGGAGGGAGAGATGAGCATCAGCCCTAGTACTGAATAATGAAATACTGGAACAGTCACTCACTGTCAACACCTGGTGGGCCGTTGCAGTTACGATCAGCAGACTAAATGTACTGCACTGTGTAGAGTACAACTGATAATGTAAAGTGGAAAAACATACATTTAATTGTGTCCTATATTGTTTAGCACAGACATCATGGCCTCCCTGTAAGTCTAAAGATTGAAGTAGGAACAAATGGCGCTAATTTGGAAATGTAAATCCACATTCCACATTCCCACCCAGTCTAGGTGATATGGCAAACAAGGCTGTGCACACACCTTAAACACCTCCATGATATCTACAGGCACAATATCAGCCTGTGCACTACCACAGAGTCACCACAGGTTTATACAGTACGCTCTACATAGGCGTTGCCCATTACAACTTAGTTGATAGGTAAGAACTGAGAAAGGTGAGGGATTTTGAGGTAGTGCGAGCAATACCATTCTTGACTGGCTTATTGAAGGAGACAGAAATAAGCGCCAACATTTCCTTTAAAATGTCCTCTACACTGAGAATGGTGCTGCTGTTCAGCATGATGGGTGAGTTACATGTTTGTGTATTATGAAATAATGATAATAATGATATTTCAGTAATGTGAAAGGATTTGTTACCCATATCTCTACAAATGGGACTCTGTGCAAGTTTTTGAGTGTTTGGGGTCTGATATCAAAGAATAATATTCAAACCAAATAAAATAAACATAAAAGTACATAAATATATTTTAGTAACCCTGTCCGTTTTTTTAGGTTGTGGGCATTTAATCACAGTGACAGTTCCCCAGAAATTTATGAACGTGACAAAGGGTGAAAGTGCTCTTCTCCAGTGCACGTTTGTTACCACTGAGCAGAAAACCAGTGACCTCATCATCCAGTGGAATTTTGTTGCCAAAACCTCCATGGTGCCACAGCAGGTATGTAGACTGATGTTAGGCTTTCTTCACACTGTCTTATGTTGCCACATTTTCACACTCCCTGTATGTCTTCAAAGTCACTCAAACCATTCTCAACACCCAGAGTGCTCCAAAGGATGTCTGTGTTCAAGGACAAAAGTACTAAAGGCATTGTTACTGTAGTTACAAAGATGAACAAAGACGTCTAAAACGAAAATATCTGATCAAACTGCTTTCAGGTTTACATGGAAATTCAGGAGAGTCATTGCAGTTGTGCATGCTATTGTATCATATGAGGTCCCACAAGGGTTGGACCTCATCATCCAAAAGGGTTCTACCTGAAAACAAAAAGTGTTTTTCAAAGGGTTATCCTATGGGGACAGCCAAAGAACCCTTTAAGATTCTAGATAGCACCTTTTTGTCTAAGAGGGAAGGATTGGTGCTTCTGTATTTTAATAAAAGTCGAGGCAGGTAGGCTACTAGTTCAATAAGGTGTTTGCTCTTGAGTGCCCATTTTGGGACACACCCTGGCAAGACAACAAAGAGCCCAGTCACCAGAGCACTAGTGGCTCCCTGCCCTCAACATGGTGCCAAATAAGGGTTCTTTGGCTTGTAACCATCGTGGAACCCTTTTTGGTGCTAAATGGAACCCTTTTTTGAAGGTTCAATAAAGAACCATGCTCATAAGGTTTTAAATGGAACCAGTATGATGTTATACATAATCGATATAGCACCAAAAAAGGGTTGTGCTAAGGTTACAACCCTTTTTGAGGCTATATAGAACCCTTTTTAATGGTTCTTTATAGAACCTTTATGGAGAATGGTTATATAAAGAACCTTTCTCAATCTCAAATGTTCTTTGTAGAACCAGACAGGGTTTTTCATTCTGGTTCAATAGCTATCTTATATTGTTAAAACTCCATAGGTTTTATTATTGTGTTTATTAACTAATTGAATCAGGTGTGCTAGCTCCACAACAGCTTGTGGTCCATGAGTAGAGAACTACTGACTTAATCTACTGTTCTCAATTGACACAAGCCCATATATGAGTATTTTAATACACACTGTCAACAACTAAAGGCAGACTGAACAATACCATAACGCTCAAACCACGCCCAAAATTATTCAAATGAGCCACCGCCCCTACATTTTAATTATCACTAAATGAGGGAATTACCTTTTTTGAACTGCTAAGAACCATTGAAAGGCTCAAAGCACATACAACCATCACCCATCCTAATGTTGTGCTTTTGGTAAGAAGTGGTTTTCCAGTGGTTTTATGTAGGCTCTAAGACATTCTTGCTGTTACTTTTCAGGTGTATTACTATCAGTCAGGAGAGGTTGTGATATCCAAACCGTATGAAGGCAGGTTGATGTCTTCCAGCTCTCCGGCTACTACCAACAATGCCTCAATAACAATAAGCAAAATGCAAGTGTCCGATGCAGGGGCCTACACTTGTGAAGTCCGCAACTTCCCTGATGTCAGTGGGAAGACTGAGGCCACTATCATCGTCAACATTCTTGGTAAATTCTGTTTTTACATTTGATCAAATGCTTTGAAATAAGTCATGGTTTACTTCACCAATTAATATCAGGAAGTCACATATAATACTTATATAGTAATGTTTATCCTTCTTCCTATGTTAGTGTCAACACAACACACAACCAGATCTATGAAGTAGTGATCCTGTTTTTCCTAATCTGAGTTTTGTGATCATTGAATTACATGCCGTCGGTGATTCCATTCATTCACAGAGTTACCAGGACAACCTTGCTGGCCTCAGTATCCACAGTAGTTTCCATGGGAACTGGAGCAGACTAGTATCTTCATTGTCAGTGTCAGAAATTAGAACAGGAACACAGGAGTACAAGACCGCCTCCCGACATGTCTCGTACTCCATAGGAATAGAATGGAGAAGCACATGACTCTACTTTCGATTGAATGAATGCTTCCCAGTTCGATAGAGCAGAGAGGTTGTAGTTAAGCACTAAGGTGAAGGTAATACACTGTATGCAATCCTAATACATTTGATTGTACCAATCCACAATGGCTGCTCATCTTACAAATAATATACTTTCCTGTAATTGGTCATGTCTGTTGTATAAATGTGTCATTTTAGTCACCGTTAACACTGCAAGTACCATGATGTACAACGTCACCATTGTCACCAGAGCAAAGCATAAGAGACACTCAGGGGGGTGACATCATCTTTGCTAGACTGCTCATGTTTGATTGAATATATCACTGTAATGACTGGTATCTTGCGCTGGCATTCAGTGTTCTGCATTCCAACGTCAAACGTAGTTACTACTATACCAAATAGCTAGCTACTGGTCCAGGGCAAGTGTTGACTTGTATGTCTAGCTTGGCTATACCCTTTGGACACTTTCTCAGATTACCGGTAGTTGGATCAGCTGGGTCCAGATTGCAGCATATTACGTCAAGTTAACATATGCTCTCTCTCTATCACATGGTCTGTAAGAGATGCCCTCTACACCATTCTGTGCTGTCCACGGTGATGTGGAGTCTGGTCACCTGGTTACCCTCACCTGCCACAGTGAGCAGGGAAGCCCCACCCCCTCCTATACCTGGACAAGACTGGACCAGGACAAAATCAGGAAACCTGTGCTGGGGGACACCGGTGGGTTTTAACATTGTTCCTCCGTTCCCCATCACTCTGTTGAGCTCGGATTCATTAGAATGCTTTTGTTAGAGTTCTATTCTCTTTTTTTCTTTTCAGATCCGAAAATCGGATCCTTGTATTTCAGAAACATATCCCAGTTTGAGTTTGGAGAGTACCAGTGCAATGTCTCTAACGTTGTAGGATCTGCCTCTTGCACTGTGGAGCTCAACCATGGTAACATACATGATGTTGTTTTTTCCTTGTTTCTGTTGAACGCGGCTATATAATCTGCACACTGCTGTAGATATACTGCCGTAATTAATCGTACCAATAACCCGCCATTTAACAGAGCTAGGTAACGGGGCCATTGCTGCTGCAGTCATTGGGGCACTTCTTGGAGCTTTCCTAATCATCCTTATCGTCTTGTACATGACACACTCCATGAAGAAGCAGAAAAACAAGGTTACCAAGGAAACAGAGATGCAGTGAGTGGTTATGATTTGTGCTGCACTATGAACTCATTGACAATAATACAATTTAAATGTGTGGTGCAGTGTTTCACCTATAGTTCCTCTCCCCCTCCAGGACCAAACCTAAGAGTTCGGCCACGGTGGCGTATGAAGGCGTCCCTACCATCGGGAGTGGCCACCAGGCCTCTGTGACCTCCGAAGGGGTTCCCATGGCAACACACAGCCACGTCCATGCTGACGGTGATGGAGAGAAGGCAGAGGCTTAGGAGAGGCCTGACACACACGTCTGGTGTGACATCACTGTCTGGGGTGACATCACTGTCTGGGGTGACATCACTGTCTGGGTGACATCACTGCTCTAAAAAACAATGCTCCACTGGAGATTACCAATGCCTGTGTGTCATGTTTGGAGAGAGTATCCATAGCATTACTTTTGTTTGTGTTTTTGTATAACGTGTGTTTTATTGACAATTTAAATAATTCTTCATATTTGTTTTGTCATTTAAGAAACTTAAAGTTATTGTATTCCGAATATCTTTATTTAACGCGCAAAAAAAATACTAATCCCTCTACAGCCTGATTAATTCTAATATGTGGTAATCCATCCATTCCCTGACTAGATTTCGTGATCTAATGCCAATTGCATATTCATTGTGACATTCTAACCAATGATGACTCATCCATGTTTTCAGGGAAAAATAAACATTTAATTTTGGATAAACTGTTTCATTACTAATGTGGATATACACATGCTTTGTAATGACATATGGTAAATCCTGAGCCTGAGGAGAGCTCTATACTGTATGTTTGGGCTGTAAGGACTGTGATGACTCCCTGAGTCCCCGGGAACTTTCCAGGCACCCTGAGGAGAGCAACATGAGATGAGCACAGCCAATCAGAGGAGGACTCCGCCACTTGACCTTAACGCCTCACTGCTGTCTCCAATAAATACATTTCTAAGAAATAGAAAGGAACAATAGACTAGAGTAGTGCTCTTTGTTAATGTTGGGTTAACACCTTTTCTTTTGTCATTATAGGGAGAGGGAGAAAGCTGTGAGAGTGCGGAGTCCATCTGATTTATTTTTTATTTAACCTTTATTTAAACTAGGCAAGTCAGTTAAAAACACCGTCCTATGGGGTTCCCAATCACAGCCAGTTGTGATACAGCCTGGAATCGAACCAGGGTGTCAGTAGTGACACCTCAAGCACTGAGATGCAGTGCCTTAGACCACTGAGCCCCCATTCAGATAAGCACGAAAACAGAGAAGGAGCGTGGACCTATGTCTCTGGTGTGGACGGATATAAACTCCAGAGAATTGGTCCAATTAAAATATTATGCCACATGCTGATTCAAAGACAGTATGAATGACCAGTAGGGGGAGCTGAAAGTCCAGAACTGTTGTTACTGTTAATAAAAACACAGGAAACAACCGAGAGTAGTGCTATGTCTTATTAAACAAAATATAAGAATGGGTTTTAAATGTTAGAAAAATTATAATTTATATACAAATGACAGAAAATAAGGTTGTCAACAGGTATTGTAATGCAAGGTCAACTCATCCGAAATGCAAATATCCTAAATATGAACCAATCGGTATTTATCCAAGATAAGGACTTGAAATGGCTTTGTTCTCTGTAATGAAAAGCTGCTGATCATCTGCCAGAGACAGTGATATCATAAATCTGGCTTTGAACAGCGGGTATATCACTCTTTCCTCTGCTCCACCATTTCAACTGATAAGTCTCTGTGATCAATCTATGCTGTCAGTCGAAGCCGAGCCTGTTTTTGAGCAGTAGGTGATAAAACAAACGTATTCAACCCATAATTGACCTGATAAATCAGTGAATCCTGACAGTGATTGGATTAGACAACTTAAAATGTAGATAATGTATTGCGTCTACTATATAGACTACTCACATACTTACTTAAATTGATCAGTACTCTGCTATCATTCAATATTAATGTACTTTAATATACATGTTTCGAAAGCAAGACAACAATGATTTCATAATAATTAGAGAATCTCAAAGTGTTCTCTGATAGGATAATCCATCATCCAAAACAACATATTCACATTTTCAGTATTGTTGGTAAATTAGCTTTTTTTGTTTAAAGAAATTATGAATGAGATCAATGTGTTTTTCGCTATCTAATCATTGTATGGGGTTGTTCAATGACAGATATGTATTTGTTTTAAATCTGTCACTTGATGGTTCCATTTCAGAGAGACAAATAATCATAATAGCAAAATGCTATATGTCCACCTCACTTTCAGAGAAATAAGTAGTACTGCTAGGTTTTACACAGTCAAACTTAACAAATTATAAAACATTTTTTAAAGAAATATACAAATTATAAATTTGTGATGTCAACATTAGAATGATTAAATAGTGAAAGTAAAATGTTTATCTGTTCCTTTTCTTTTCCCATTAGCACTGACTTTGCTGATAAATACTTTGTTGAGTGAAAATGTACTTGATACGATTGTGATGTGTTGTTGTCTCACCTAGCTATCTTAAGATGAAAGCACTCACTGTAAATGGCATTTGAGTCATTTAACAGATCCAGAGCGACTTGCAATGAGTGCATTCATCTTAAGACAGCTAGGTCAGACAACCACATATCACAGTCAAATGTACAGGATACAAACATTCCATTCCAACTTTTTCATACCCACAAAAATCTGTGAAAAGTAATATTTTACACACACATGAAAGTACCCGTAAGACATCATTCTGATGAAAAAACACTAATGTGAAAAATGTGTGGATATAGCGTTTTGGAAATAAACTCTTCAAATGAAAATAACTTTGGTGAACTTAACTAATGCGATTGTAAAAGGCAAATACCTCCATAAATAAATTTGACGGCTCACTATTCAGTGAAAATAAAACATTATTTTAAAAAGTGCACAAGACTGACACAACATGGCCATAGCAGCCTTTGTCAGTGTACTTCATTTGATGAATACATCTTCCAGCAACATAGACGTTTTGCGACTATACATATGTTGTGGCCTTCAGGTGAATATGTAGGTCATTTACAAGAAATGAAACAGCATACTCATCTTGGGGAATTCCTTGAGTCTAAGACATTCAAAAGGTCATGTTGTATATTACCCTTTTAACCATGAGTAACTCAGGTCACCCTCCATAAGTGTGAGTAACATACTCAAATAAAAAAGAATGCATATAAATATATATATATTAAAAATACATTATTCGTACTGGACCAACAATTATACAATGTCCAGTAAGAACTTGATAACAAGAGGTTATATTTATGTATATCTTTCATAATGTACATTCAATAATATCCTTCTATACTTTTAGAAAAAGTAAATAGTATCAACAGTATTAACACGTATTATACTATCTTTTTCAGTTAATGCAACTTTGTTTAATGTCCATTATCCAAATTAATTTGTGTAAAATGTTAAAACTCCCTGCCTTTGATACTGTAGCTCTATATCTCTGTAATAGATCGGTTAATACTGATGCGTCTGCGGTTAACAGCGTACATTGTCTTGAACTTCCCCTGCAGAGCACAGAGGATGGTCCTCCTGTAGGTACAGGACAGGAAGTAGTAGATGATGGGGTCCAGACAGCTGTTGAGGGCAGACAGGAGCAGAGTGAGCTCGTTGAGGATGTGGAGAATCTGCTTACTGCCCAGGGCCTGGATCACATCCATCTGGGCCAGCACGTAGGGCACTCGCACCAGGTGGTACGGCAGGAAGCAGAGCATGAAGATCACCGGCACCACAAAAGTCTTCAGAATCACCCTGCTCTTCCTACGCTGAGCCTTGGGGTCCCGGTTGCCTAGGGACATGTTCCTCAGCTTGGTGGTTATCCTGGCGTAAAAGCAGACGAAGAGGAGGAAGATGGCATAGAAGAAGGCCACCACAGTGAGGTTGGCCATGCCCCCCAGGAGACCTTTTTGGTGGAAGTGGAAGCAGATCTTGTCACAGGGGTTTTGCAAGTCGTTCTTGATGAAAAAAAGAGACATGGCCAGGACCAGAACTGCCCACAAGGAGAAGGACGCCCGGTGGCTCCACCGCACCTTGTGGATTCTCAGGACCCACACAGCCTTGATTATCTTCAGGTAGCGGTCCAGGCTGATCAGGCTGAGGAACAGGATGCTGGCGTACATGTTGATGTAGAAGAAGACGCCCAGTACCTTGCAAAGGTAGAAGGGGCCCTCGCTGTTGTGGTAGTAGACCCGCAGGGGAAGACACAGCACCAGCAGGATGTCAGCCATGGCCAAGTGGTTCATGTACACAGCCATGGACGAGTCGGAGTGCTTCCTCAGGAAGAACACAAATATGGTCATGGTGTTGCTGACCAGGCCGAAGAAGCAGATTATTGAGTAGAGAATGGGTAAGGCAGGAGAGAGGATGCTGTCATTGATCTCACAGGAGATGTTGTTCACATCAAACCCACTGGTGTTGTCTCCTAATTGCTTCATCGTTCCGCTAACAGGGCGGTATTCAATCTAGTCCCACTGGCCAAGACACAAGCTGAATCACAAGGACAACGCACTCTAACCAGTCACCTAAAGAAAGGCAATAAAAACCCATGTATTTGTAAACCATGCATACAGAGAGTTTCTTTAAATCATTTGATCAAATCAAATAAACAAAATTGATAAAAGTGAAGAAAGTTGCAATATTTTTATAATATATGCTGTATTGATTGAAGTCTGAAATAAACAATTAGCCCTGCTATTACAACAGGAAATGCAAGCGAGAACTTACCTGGTTAGCTGCACTCTACTCTCAGTCTCAGACTGAAATGAATGAGTTCCTGTCCGTGAGCAGTGCTTTTGACAGAACCAAGGAAATACTGTCACGGCAGCTTCTGTGGCTTCCTCTATCGCTTTCAGCAAAGGGAAAATGACACTGGGACGTTTCTGAGTGCCATGTCACGACATTGACATAGCTAGATGTGGGGGAGAAATATAATGAAGATAAACCAACATTGTCTTGACTTCATTGTTTTGGGGACTGTAAGAGGTTATGATATACTGCTTCTGGGTCGATGGAGTACAAGCATTTTGAAGCAGATTCCTTTGCTTGTCATATGTAAATTATTAACACATTATTGAAATACAGGTTAGGTTTCACCAAGGACAATACTACATTTACAGAAGCATGACCAGGTACAACTATTTACCATAATCAATTTCCCTCTGCTGAGAACAGTAACGTTCATATTCCATCACCAAAACTACCTCTTCTTATGTAGGAAGTAACTCATTCATAAAGAACAGTGATTTTGTATGTTGTTGAGGAACACAAGAAGTGCACACTGGAAGTTCTCACTTCTGCTCAAAAAATGGAGCAGAAAAAATTATTGGACTTAAATCTTAGACACTGTGCTTCTGTATCTGCATTGCTTGCTCTTTGGGATTTTATGCTGGGCATCTGATGTATTGAAAAGTCTTTATAAAATGTATAACAATTTTATTTTACTTTACGACTGATTTTGAAAGAGATAGTCAGTCTGCTTGTGCTGACAGCAAGTCAAATAGACTCAGAGTTGTATAACTGGGCCTCACAATTCAAAGATTGTGTCAGCTATGACTTGATATCTGCCTTATTCAGACAATAGTATGTCCTATCAAGTATCACTAACAATGAATGACCAATAGCACACAACTATTTATGAATAGAACAAGGATATTACTTCATATGCTTGTTACGGACTACCTGACCGGTAGGCCACAATTTGTGCGGCTACAGAGCTGTGTGTCAGAACGGGCAATGAGCAACACAGGGGCCCAACAGGGAACGGTCCTACCCCCCTTCCTGTTCACCCTCTACACGTCGGACTTCAGATATACAGTTGAAGTCGGAAGTTTACATACACTTAGGTTGAAGTCATTAAAACTCATTTTTTAACCACTCCACAGATTTCATGTTAATAACCTATAGTTTTGGCAAGTCGGTTAGGACATCTACTTTGTGCATGACACAAGTAATTATTCCAACAATTGTCTACAGACAGATTATTTCACTTATAATTCACTATATCACAATTCCAGTGGGTCAGAAGTTTACATACATTAAGTTGACTGTGCCTTTAAACAGCTTGGAAAATTCCAGAAAATGGCTTTAGAAGCTTCTGATAGGCTAATTGACATCATTTGAGGCAATTGGAGGTGTACCTGTGGATGTATTTCAAGGCCTACCTTCAAACTCTGTGCCTCTTTGCTCGTCATCATGGGAAAATCCAAAGAAATCAGCCAAGACCTCAGAAAAAACGCCTGAAGGTACCATGTTCGTCTGTACAAACAATAGTACGAAAGTATACAAACCATGAGACCATGCAGCCGTCATACCGCTCAGGAAGGAGACGCGTTCTGTCTCCTACAGATGAACGTACTTTGGTGTGAAAAGTGCAAATCAATCCCAGAACAACAGCAAAGGACCTTGAGAAGATGCTGGAGGAAACAGGTACAAAAGTATCTATATCCACAGTAAAACGAGTCCTATACCTGAAATGCAGCTCAGCAAGGAAGAAGCCACTGCTCCAAAACCGCCATAAAAAAGCCAGACTACGGTTTGCAACTGCCCATGGGTACAAAGATCGTACTTTTTGGAGAAATGTCCTCTGGTCTGATGAAACAAAAATAGAACTGTTTGGACATAATGACCATTGCTATGTTTGGACGAAAAAGGGGGAGGCTTGCAAGCCGAAGAACACCATCCCAACCGTGAAGCACGGGGGTGGCAGCATCATGTTGTGGGGGTGCTTTGCTGCAGGAAGGACTGGTGCACTTCACAAAATAGATGGCATCATGAGGAAGGAAAATTATGTGGATATATTGAAGCAACATCTCAAGACATCAGTCAGAAAGTTAATGCTTGGTCGCAAATGGGTCACAGAGCCAGGACTGGGGAGCTGGCTCTGTGTGCAACGCCTGTTTAATGTCCGCGTCCAGCGCTTATATCACCGGCGCTATAATGCAGGAGGGCGGTAGTATGGGGGTGTCATCTACGGGCCTCTCCTCTGTGTCGTACAGCCGAGACAGTGCGTCTGCCTTCACGTTCTTTGTCCCTGGAATATATGACATGGTGAAATGAAAACGTGTGAAAAACATTGCCCACCTGGCCTGACGAGGATTCAGCCTCCTCGCTGCCCAGATGTACTCCAGGTTGCGGTGGTCAGTCAAGATGAGGAAAGGGTGTTTAGCCCCCTTTAAGCTAATGTCTCCACGCAGTCAAAGCCCTGACAACAGCCAGCAACTCCCGATCACCCACATCATAGTTTTGCTCCGCCGGGCTGAGCCTCTTTGAGAAGAAAGCACAGGGGCGGAGCTTGGGTGGCGTGCCCGATCGTTGGGATAGGACTGCTCCTACCCCTAATTCGGACGCGTCCACCTCTACTATGAACTGCAAAGAGGGATCCGGATGTGCCAGCACCGGGGCCGTGGTGAACAGAGCCTTCAGCTGACTGAATGCCCTTTCTGCCGCAGCGCACCAGCGGAGACGTGACGGACCCCCCTTTAACAGTGAGGTAATGGGAGTCGCCACCTTGCCAAAGCCCCGGATAAACCTCCGGTAGAAATTGGCCAACCCTAAAAACTGCTGTACTTCCTTTACCGTGGTGGGAGTCGGCCAATTGCGCATGGCTGAAATGCGGTCACTCTTCATCTCCACCCCGGAGGTGGTGATGTGGTATCCAAGGAAGGAGATGGACTGTTGGAAGAACAGACATTTTTCCGCCTTGACATACAGGCCATGCTCCAGCAGTCACCCAAGCACTCTGCGGACTAGGGAAACATGCTCGGAGTGTGTAGCGGAATACACCAGAATGTCATCGATGTATACCACCACACCGCAACCGAACATGTCCCTAAAAACATTGTCCACAAAAGATTGAAAAACCGATGGAGCATTCATCAACCCGTATGGCATGACTAGATATTCATAGTGGCCCGAAGTGGTACTAAATGCTGTCTTCCACTCATCTCCCTCCGAATATGAACCAGATTGTACGCACTCCTGAGATCTAATTTAGTGAAGAAGCGCGCCCCATGCATTGATTCAATCACAGATGAAATGAGAGGTAGAGGATAACTATACCTCTCTGTGATCTGGTGGAGAGCGCGGTAATCAATGCATGCGCGCAGACCACCATCCTTCTTCTTCACAAAAAAAAAACTTGAGGAGGCGGGTGAAGTGGAGGACCGTAGAGAAGGCTTGAGCCAAATCTAGGTATTCGGGGGGAATGCGCACGGTGGGGACATTCTCTGGACTTTCCAACGTGGTCGCACCAACGGAAACACCTATACACCTACCCGGACACTCTGATGACCACCCCGTGAGAGCCCTCTGTTTCCACAAAAAGGTGGGATTGTGACTGCTTAACCAGGGCAGGCCTAGTACCACCGGAAATGCAGGAGAATCAATAATGAAAAAACTAATTTTCTCCTTATGATTCTCCTGTGTGATCATAACAATGTCTCCGGTGGTCTCTCTAACATACCCAGACCCTAATGGTCAACTATCTAAAGCGTGAATGGGAATGGGGATGGACATGGGCGTAAGCGGAATCCCTAATCTAATGGCTAAAGTACTATCCATAAAATGTACAGCTGCGCCTGAATCTACTAGCGCCTAGTAGTACTAGTACAAAATTCAGGATAGGAAACAGAAAGGTAGAGGTGTGTAACAGAAGGCTCTGGGTAAGTGTGGTGCGCTTGAGGAGGAGCACTGAACCCGGCTCCCTCGACAACTCCGGACGGCTGTCCCACCCATTTCCATGGGAACGGGACCTGGTGTGGATAAGGGTGGTAAGAGCGGAACCCCCACAGGAAGTCCGCGAGATGCTAGCAGATTGTCCAGCCTTATGGCCATATCCACGAGTTGGTCAAAACCTAACTGGGCATCCCGGCAGGCTAGCTCTCGACGGACGTCCTCGTGCAAACTGCATCGGAAATGGTCAATGAGGGCCCGCTCATTCCACCCCGACCCGGCCGCTAAAGTCCGGAACTCCAGCGCAAAGTCCTGCGCACTCCTCGTCCCCTGTCTCAGGTGGAAAAGGCGCCCGCCTCTCTTCCTTCTGGTGGATGGTCGAAGACGGCTCGGAAGTGGTGGGCGAACTCCCCGAAGTCGTCCAACGCTGTTCCCTCTCTCCAGGTTGCATTGGCCCACTCCAGGGCTTTCCCCGTTAAACAGAAGACGAGAGCGGACACCTTCTCCCGGTCCGATGAATACCAGCTGAATACCAGCTTGCAGAATTGCAGAAGGAACCCCTGTCACTTTGCAGCGGCTCCGTCGTACTCCCGGGGAAGGGAAATGTGGATTCCACTGGTAGGTAGTGGTGAAGTGTTGGAACCCACAGTGGTCGGGACCATACTCGCTGATGGGGAGGTTCCACTTTCTGGTCGGTTGTGCTCCAGTCGCTGGACTGCCTGGAGAACCCGATCCATCGCCTCTCCTAGGCTGATGAGCATGGTGGAGTGCTCCCTCACTCTCTCCACTACCCCGGTCATGCCTGTTGCTCCTGCTGGCTCCATGATGATTATGGTCAGTTATTCTGTGACGGTGTGAATATGGAAGCGAGCCAGGCGCAGGAGATGGTGTGGAATAAACGTATAGTTTTAATACGTTACAGGTATTTCCACAATATAATAAGGAACGGCACTGCTGTGCCAGTTAATAAATAAAGGTGCTACTAAACACTAGGCAACCGCCTAGAGCACAAAACCACGAGTAAATATAAACTTGGATACGAAGAACAACATGCACATACACTGCCACAATAAACAATAACCGACAAGGACCTGAGGGAACAGAGGGAACATATAACATGAAGTAATTGGGGGGAATGAGAACCAGGTGTGCGTAATGACAAGACAAGACAAATGGATAATGAAAGAGGGAGCGGCAGTGGCTAGAAAGCCGGTGACGACGATCGCCGAAGCATGCCCGAACAAGGGGATGAGGCAACTTCGGATGGAGTCGTGACATCTCTCTACGATTATTCTGACATTTCGCATTCTTAAAATAAAGTGGTGATCCTAACTGACCTAAAGACAGGGAATTTTTACTAGGATTAAATGTGAGGAATTGTGAACAACAATTTGGCTAAGGTGTATGTAAACTTCCGACTTCAACTGTAAGACCTTAGTTTTGGTGGTTATGCTCAGGTAAAACTATTTGGCTAATCTATACTTTCATATTTCCAAGTCCAATTCTTGAACATCAAGGGTTATAACATTTATTGGAATGACTGGAATTCTGATAGACTTTGTATTTAAGCCTACATAACCAACCCATAAAGTAAAATTTAGTTAGTAACTGTAACGGATTACATTTAGAAAAGAATCTACCCAACCCTGGGAAGAACTGGTTGTCTGTCCCTCTCCAGAGGTGGAGGTCCCCACACCAGGGTCCGGACTGGACTTGGTGCGACAGGGGTGTACTGGGGAGGGATCCATCGCGCCGGTGTCCGGACAGGACTGGGCGTGCCACGGAGAGGCAGGGAGGGAGCTGCCCTCATTGCCTGCGTCACGCCCGACGCGGATCCTGAGCCTCCACCAGCAACCTCCCCAGTGCTCCTCTCTGTCCCCTCTATTTATTTCGAAATGTTTTTTTTGTGTGTTTTTGACTGAGGACTCTTGGGTTTGTTGAGGGGGGGTACTCTCAGGTTTTGACTGTGGCATGTCTCTGGCTCCCTCTAGTGGGGAGTTGGAGGGCCGCAGTTAGAGCTTGGCAGTTCACTGGGTGTCTTTTGGGTTTGTTAATTTCTATCCCCAATTAGAGACAGCTGTCTCGTGTTGTCTCTAATTGGGGATTCTATTTAAGTTCATTGGTTTGTCACCTGGGTGTGGGTTCTTGTATGTGTATGTTCACGTCAGGTCATTGTGTGTGCACTCTCCTTGTTTATTTTTGGTACAGTTAAATAAAAAGGAATGTCGCTCCACCAACGCTCTGCTTCTCGTCCCGTCTATACGCACAGTGACATAGATAGATAGATAGATAGATAGATAGATAGATAGATAGATAGATAGATAGATAGATAGATAGATAGATAGATAGATAGATAGATAGATAGATAGATAGATAGATAGATAGATAGATAGATAGATAGATAGATAGATAGATAGATAGATAGATAGATAGATAGATAGATAGATAGATAGATAGATAGATAGATAGATAGATAGATAGATAGATAGATAGATAGATAGATAGATACTTTATTGATCCCCGAGGGATACACGATACATGATACATAGAGCGGCAGTACGAAAAAGTATAAAAATACAAGAAGTCTGGAGTGCAAAAAGCTATAACAAAGACATTGCATAGTATGGGTGAATGGCTGAATATGTACACTATAGAGTGTTAGGTGAAAAAAAAAAAAGAATAGCTAAATTTGCGTATGATATAAGTGAGGGTAATAATAGTTGACTTAATATACAGTCAGGTAAATGTACAGTTAAATTTACAGGTAAGTGAATATTTGCATGGTTACATTAACTGTACAAGTAAATGACAGGAAGAGATACTTAAATAGCTAAATGTGTGTATGATATAATTTAGGGTAATAATAGTAATTCCCTTAAAATACAGTCCTTAAAATATTGCACATTCGATATACTGAAAGCAATGAAAAAAATATACAACTGACAGGATACTAATATGCATTCCTGAGTGAATGAATACGTAAATTCAGTCCAAGAATTACTTACAATATTGCACGTGATATGATATAACAACTGTACATGAATATGTATATACAGACCTGAATGAATAAATAAGTCCTGAGTGAATAAGTGATTACAGACCAGAGAGTTACGCATGGATGGATGCCTAATTGTTAAACTAGGTCCTAACACCCTAACAGTTCCAGGTCTATGTTGCCGACGGCAAGGCACCCCGGTGAGGCATTAAATAGTCTAATAGCCGCCGGCAGGAAGGACCTCCTGTAGCGCTTTCTGGCACACCATGGTGGGATCAGTCTGTGACTGAAGGTGCTCCTCTGCGTCATAACCATGGCATGCAGAGGGTGGGTGACGTTGTCTATGATGGCCAGCAGTTTGGCCAGTATCCGTCTCTCCACCACCTCCTCTAGAGTGTCAAGGCTAATCCCCAGAACAGAGCTAGCCTTCCTGATCAGCTTATTTACCCGAGAAGCATCACCGGCCTTTATGTTGGCGCACCAGCACTGGCCCTTTTTGTACAGAGCCCCGGTGTTACCAGCCCATTCCAGCCTGTTGTCCATATGGACTGCCAAGATGTTGTATGACCCAACCATTTCCACATCCATCCCCTGTATAGGGACTGCAGTCAGTTGGGCCTTGGTTCTCCTGAAGTCCCCCACCTTTGTTTTGCTGATGTTGAGCTGAAGGTGGTTCTGCTCACACCACACCACAAAGTCACTGATTGTGCTCCTGTACTCCTCCTCCTGCCCACCCTTGATGCACCCTACAATAGCAGAGTCATTCGAGAACTTCTGTAGGTGGCATGTTTCAGAGTTATACCTGAAGTCTGAGGTGTAGAGGGTGAACAGGAAGGGGGACAGGACCATTCCCTGGGGGGCCCCTGTGTTGCTCACTGCCCGTTCTGACACACAGCTCTGTAGTCGCACAAATTGTGGCCTACCGGTCAGGTAGTCTGTAACCAAGGAGACTAAGGGTGCTTCCACTTTCATCCTCTTAATCAGCTGTAATACACAATTAATTTGGTATATACAACCTGAAACTAATGCCTGCTAAAATTTGAAAATGTTCCTTAAAAGCCAGAATGTTGACTCTACCGCTTGTCTGTGTGGTTTGACTTTCAGCTGATTAGTCAGACTGCCTCCAGTGTAACCACTAACACAAGGTAGAGAGCCAAAAACCTTTGTGGTGGGCTTGATTCTGCTGACAGTGTATCACTTTATGAGCTGGTTCATGACATAAAGATTTCCTGTTCAAGAGTATGTTAAATGGAAGTCTTCAGGGTTTTTGCATTTGTGGTATCGCAGCTTTAACCTTATACTGGATTAGCAAACCACATATTGAAAGACAAACATGTCGAAACGGAAAGTACAAGCCCTAGCAGCCTGCAGAATCACACCAAAAACAAAAAACATTCACAACAGCCCACATTTTGTTATCTTTGTCTAGTTTCAACACCCTCACCACCCACACGCTAAAACTCCCCAATTCACTGATAGTCATTCAATTAGCCAATCAGTTAAAGGTAGACACAGCTATATTAAGTAGATGTAGAAAGTAAACAGCATAGTGGGTAAAGCGTGAGGCTCAACTTCTCCACTGTTCCCGTGGGTACCAAGCTGTGAACAGCATGAAGCGAACTCCATCTCATGCACAGATACTGTGTGTGACAGTGTGAGAGTGAAATCTTGCATCTCGCTCATCTCAATACCTGCGGTGCTGCTCATTGCAATGTAATTTTAAAAATTTGAATAAGTAAGTCTAGCCAGCTATCTAAACTTGTAGTAATCATGGTCGAATCACCAACCAGACACGCAAGGCACGTGCTCAGCGAGTCCCAATTGATTTTGTTAGTCAATCTCACTCAGATATCATATTAACATGACATAAGTCATGAAAAATGTGTAGAATTGCAGGGAATTAGCTGTAAAACTCCCTAACACTCAGACCCTGGCTACAGCCCTACGACTGTGGCTGGGGATTCAACCTGTTTACATCTTGGTCTGCACTGACTGTTAGAGGGATACCAAATAAATACACACCCCAATAACTGTCTATCGTTATTACCACTCTCCCCTGTGTGACTCTATAGTACCTGTAGTGTAGTGGCCTCCATTTTTTTTTTTTAGATACACCTATTGTCTCTAAGAACAAAACACAACCATATTGTCTCTAATGTCTCCCATGTCTGAAATAGATATTGTGACACACCCCCTAAACTAAAAAAAAGCTGAAAAATGCCTGGCTGGGGGGGCCACATATAATCATGTAACCCAATATTGCAAGCTCTGATCTTGCTAAAATTTGGAATACAAGTAGTCAGTTGTCTGCCCTACATACACAAACAGAATTAGGATATCTTAATGCATCTTGGAACTACAGTCCTGTAGACACAGAGATACAATAGGAGGAAATTTCAACCATTCATATTTATGATTTATGGTTGAATTATTACTTTTTGGAAGCTAATTAATAGGCAAGTCAAATTTGCTATCTTTCAGTGCTGTTTGGTCCTACCTGACAAAAAATACACTGTATGTTGATGTTGTAATCGGCCCTAAGTAAAAACAAGTGGGCTCAGACATGGAAATGACCTTTTTGGGGTTTGAAGGTTCCTTTAGCCCCTACTCCTCTAATTTAGTCAATGAGTCAAAGCTTAAGGATGTGTTTTAAGAGCCCAATCCTGGAGGCACAAGTTATACCACAGTTGGTATACCGCAAGTTGTAGAGCTAGGGAGAGGGTGTTTAATACTTGGTGTATTGGAATACTTGGTGTTTAAATTCCTTTTCTATATTCAGACAATCAAGGCTAACAGCAAACGTTCCTACAACTTTAGAGAACGTTTCCTTAAGAGTCTCATTAGGTCATTAACTAATGTTTTCATAGGAATATTCCTGTTATGTGCAAGGAATGATTCCAAGAGACCATTCCCTTAATGTCAAATAGAACTTTCCCAGAACGGGGTAACCATGTTCTCAGAATTTAAGATTGTAATGTTCTAGACACATTTCATGGGAATGTTGCAAGAACATTCATGTGTCCAGTTTTCTGAGGGTTAGTGTTCTAGACATGTTTCATGGTAACGTTGAAAGAACATTGTGTACATTTTTCTGTGAGTTAGGATAATACTCCATCAACTTCACACCAAACATACACAGAACATAGTTGCCATGTTCTCAGAATACAAGATATTCTAGACATGTTTCATGTCAACGTTGCAGGAACATTTCTGTCTATCAGTTGTCTAATGGTCCCAAAGAAATAGTCCCCCCCCCCCTAAGGACCCTTGTTACTGAGCCAATCAAGGCCCTGATTGGTGAACCACTAGTCCATTCATAGCTCTTTGTCTGTTGACAAGGTTAGGGATACTCACAACAAACTGCTTTTAACAGACATTGTTTTCAACATATTTGACAATTGCTGTTTATTTATACAGTAATTATTCTCCAACATGGCCTCACATGGGATTTTAGCTCACAATCTCTTGGTTCACAGTACTCCAATCTTCCCGTAACGACACCATGTCCATGTGACGTATCAGTTAATCTGACAATTCTCATCACCGATTTAATATACTAATTTCAGCAATTTAAGGGCCTTCTGTATAGTTGTCTAATGTTGGTGGGTCATGTTAACTGGTTTTAATGACAGTCCTGAATCACTGTGATCAATAAAATAGTTTTTCTTGAGTGTACTTTTAACAGAGCTAAGATTGACTTAAAAGTGCATTCACCCTTTTGCTTACACCTATCAAGTTGTTTCATCTACATAAGTGCCTATGGAGGAGGGGTTTGGGTTTCTTCTGGACAGCGCCTAACTATACTGGCCCAATAAGAACATGTCCTAAAGCTATCCCTTATTGAGACCATGGTTAGGGCATTTTAAATGGATGCTGGTGGTCTGGGTTCAAGACCCAGAAGGGTAGTCACCCTACTCTCACATCCTTAGAAATATGTAGTAATGTCATTATTTGGCAACAGTTACAACACGGTCTATCTGATCTAATTCAAATGTGTTTTTTCTACATTGTATATGTGCTGTAGACTAAAAAAAAGCAAACAATAGTGTTCTCTTTGAGATGCTCAGCTATATAGAATGAATAAATACAGATAATTTACGAATTGGAAATGTGGTCATAATTCACGCTCAATGGGAAATCCTAACGATTCCCATCTTTCAATAAGAAACACATTTTAATTCGGTCAGATGATGCCAAATAATGACATTAAAAAATTTTGCTAAGAATGTGAGAGTAGGGTGATGAGTTCCCCAACTGGTGACCCAAGGGCCGAATTTGGGCCGTGGGTAATTTTATTAGCTCCTCAAAGGTTTCTGAGAAAAACAATTAAGTGTTTACTATTTATATTTTATTGTTGAACATAAAATACTTTAAAAACAACAGCAAATCAGCTCCAAATGATTTCAATTTTAGAAATCTGTTCCATAGTATTCCCTAAAATAATAATAATAATAATAATGTTTACTCCAATGCTTCCCACAGTTGTGTAGAGGCTGGATGTCTTTGGGCGTTGGACCATTCTTGATACACATGGGAAACAGCGTGAAAAACCCAGCAGCGTTGCAGTTCTTGCCCCAACCGTCCCCGTCCCCCCCATCCAACCAGGCATTGTACTGCATGTTTTAAGTTTAGGGGGTGTGTCACAATATCTATAAATTTAACAACTTTTTAAAAAAAAATGTCACAACCATCCATTTGATAAAGGAGAGACATTACAGATGTTAAAAAACATGGTTGTGTTTTGTTCTACCTCGAGTATATCAAAACAAAAGGCCTTTATTAGGATTGGCCACCAGCCTATTTTATGTGGCAGTGACTGGCAAGCACTTTTCGTGGGTGCAGTATGTAATTAAACCACAGGGTGGCAGGTAAGGGTTAATTACCAAGCGCACTCAAATATGAAATAACGTGTTTGACAGGGCTCAAATCAAAATCAAATCCAATTTTATTTGTCACATGCTTCGTAAACAACAGGTGTAGAAATAATATAATAATAATAACACTGTAATAAATACACAATGCGTAACAATAACTTGGCTATATACCCGGTGTACCAGTACTGAGTCGATGTGCAGGGGTATGAGGTAATTGAGGTAGATATGTACATATAGGTAGGGATAAAGTGACTCAGCAACAGCATACATAATTAACAGTAGCAGTAGCTTATGTGATGAGTCAAAAGAGTTAGTGCAAAAAGGGTCAGTGCAGATAGTCCAGGTAGCTATTTGCTGTGTGGTAACAGAGAGAACAGTCTATGACTTAGGTGGCAGGAGTCTTTAACAATTTTTTGGGCCTTCCTCTGACACCGCCTGGTATAGAGGGTCTTGATGGCAGGGAGCTCTGCCCAATGATGTTATGGGCCATAAGCACTACCCTCTATAGCGCCTTGCGGTTGGATGCCAAGCAGTTGCCATAGCAAACAGTGATGCAGCCAGTCAAGATGCTCTCAATGGTACAGCTGTAGAACCTTTTAAGGATCTGAGGCCCCATGACGAATCTTTTCAGGCTGGAAGTGGCGTTGTCGTTCCTTCTTCACAGCTGTGTCGGTGCATGGACCATGATAATTCCTTAGTGATGTGGACACTGAGGAACTTGAAGCTCTCGACCCATTCCACTACAGCCCCATGAATGTGGATGGGGGCGTGCTCGGCCCTCCATTTCTTGTAGTCCACGATCAGCTCCTTTGTCTTGCTGACGTTGATGGAGAGGTTGTTGTCACTGTCCTCCTCCTTATAGGCTCTCAAATAAGCTTACTTATTTGGTAAACTCATGAAATCCTTCGTAATGTTTCATAACACACTTACTCAGTCACTCATCATAGGGTCTATTCATCAAACTATGTGTTAGCATAGGCAGCCAATAGTGGGCGCTAGATCGGCACTATCGTCTTCGATTGATGTGCCAAGCCGGTTGTGTTTTATTAAGATGGCCCGCCATTAAAACTAGTTAAGAAGGAAAAATATGCCTTTGCATCTTAAATAGAGGATGCTGTACGAGCCGTCCACGGGGGACACTGAGAGGATAGTCCAGAGTTAGCTCCCACTATCAGCTGTTTATTTAGCGTGGGGCACATTTCTGTAGGCTAACCTACTCTTTTTCACATCCTAGGGCTATTTATTATTTCCTAAACTCAAATAACATAAGCAGCTGCTTCAAGATGACTGTTTGCACCAGTAACATATACCATGGTTATTAGGCCTAGGCTATATGATGTTTTAAAGGTCCAGAACAGTCATTCTGAATCCCATGTAAAATAGTATTTAGAGTGACTAAAATATCACTCATAATACTTTGGGGGGATAGAATTGCGCAACATTTTTGAAAAAGTACTCTCATGGCTAACTACCAGGAAGTTTGAAAAGACAGGCTGCCTTGACTGACAGTTCTTTGGAACGCCTGCAGTGCCTTCAAAAAGTATTCATACCCCTTGACTTATTCAACATTTTGTTGTGTTACAGCCTGAATTCAGAATGGATTAAATTGAATTTTTTATTACCCATCTACACACAATTAGAGCTGTGAGTCTTTCTGGGTACGTCTCTAATAGCGTTCCCCACCTAGATTGTGCAGCATTAGTCCATTATTCTTTTCAAAATTCTTCAATCTCTGTTGAATTGGTTGTTGATCATTGCTAGACAACCATTTTCAGGTATTGCCGTAGATTTAAGTCAAAACAGTGACTCAGCCACTCAGGAACATTCACTGTCTTCTTGGTAAGCAACTCCAGTGTAGATTTGGCCTTGTGTTTTAGGTTATTGTCCTGCTGAATGGTGAATTAGTCTCCCAGTGTCTGGTGGAAAGCAGACTGAACAGGGTTTTCCTCTAGGCTTTTGCATGTGCTTAGCTCCATTCCGTTTCTTTTTATCTTGAAAAACTTCCCAGTCCTTAATGATTACAAGCATACCTATAAAATGATGCAGCCACCACTATGCTTGAAAATATGGCGATTGGTACTCAGTAATGTGTTGTAATGGATTTGCCCCAACCATAACACTTTCTATTCAGGACAACAAGTGAATTGCTTTGCCACATTTTTTTGCAGTATTACTTTAGTGCCTTTTTGAAAACAGGATGCATGTTTTGTAATATTTTTATTCGGAACAAGCTTCCTGCTTTTCACTCTGTCAATTAGGTTAGAATTGTGGAGTGACTACAATGTCGTTGATTCATCCTCAGTTTTCTCCTATCACAGCCATTAAACTCATGGCTGGCCTCATGGTGAAATCGCTGAGCGGTTTCCTTCCTCTCCGGTAGGAAGCAGGCCTGTATCTTTGTAGTGACTATGTGTATTGATACACTATCCAAAGTGTAATTAATAACTTCACCATTCTCAAAGGGATATTCAAAGTCTGCTTTTCTTACCCATCTAGCAACGGTCACCCTTCTTTTCGAGGCATTGGAAAACTACCCTGGTCTTTGTGGTTGAATCTGTGTTTGACTAAGGGACATTACAGATAATTGTATGGGTGTGGTATAGAGATGAGGTAGTCATTAAAAATGATGCTTGCCATAAGAAAGGGGTTGAATAATTTCGAAAAACATAATTCCACTTCAAATGATGGGGTATTGTGTGTAGGCCAGAGACAAAAATGTTTTTTTACAATGAAGTCACCCTATTCCTTTAACAATCCCTCCTCCGGAATCCAAGTGTTTGACATGGGGGAGGGGACCAGAAACGTTATGATCAAACTTTATCAATGTAGAAGCAACAATCATTTTCCTACTTTGGTCATCATACTTTGATCTGGTTTAATCCAAATATAATCAAATTTCATGAAAAACATGATTTTGAATACATTTTACTTTCTTTCATGAGCATCATTGGTTTCAGTATTTTGCCTTGCAATACAATATTTCTACAACATTGGCGCACTTGTATCGTTTTTCCAGTGTAAATCGCGCCATAGATATGTGTCTGGCTGTCTGCCAAGGTGTTTGCAGACACTGCGTCGAGATTAGAGGAAAACACCATTTCTGAGGGGTATCCTCTCGGCTGTAGTGGTATTTTACTGGTGTGCGGCATTTCCCTGGTGTTTCATTTAGCAGGTAGATGTAAAAAAAACAAACAGTTGTGCTGTAATACCCCTTTATGCAAGAGGGTAGGTAGCCTCTAGTAGCGTATCCCCCTCTGCCCTCAGTAGCACGTAAGAGCTCTAGCATCGAGAAAGCTGCATTGAGCCAGCCTCCTTTAGCACTGGAATGTTTTCTTGCTTTGTCAGCTGTGTCCTTGCAGCCTATCATACAATATAGCTAACTACGAATTGATCAGAACCTCGGACTTTAACCTAGAACAGCAATTTATCAGACCGCCAGGTTTCCTTATCAGCCAGTTTCCCTTTCCCTGCTACACCTAGGACCAGCCTATTTCAGACCTTGAACAAGGGCGCATCACGTTCACTTTTCATTTTTTGCTAACCAGTAAAGATGACATTAAAATCCAATAAAAACGAACCCGCTGTCATACTTGAGCGGGTCAACAGCGCTCGAACAGCACTCTCCGACCTGTACCTGGAGCAGCTGCTCCAAAATAAACCAAAGCCGGAAAAGGTAAGCGGTTTACATTACAATAAACATACGATTGCCATAATATTATAATTATATAAAATATGTCTTAATCAGAGAAGCAGTAGGCCTATACGCCTATGTGGAAGGCTGTAGCCTACATACATTCATTGGAGATGTTGTAAAGCAATACAGATGTGTCCATCAACTTCATTGCATCAGTTCAAGACGCAGGGGGTAAGAGGATGCGCTGGTCAGCGCTTGATACAACCAGGTTTAAGACGATCATCTTGGTGTTCATGTGCTTTTTGTGTTTTTCATATACATTATTAAATATATATTTTTCCTATTTGTACATTTTTGAATATGATGACCACACAGGCCTATGTTATATATCAAGGGGGTCTAACAGTAGACAGGGGGGTCCTCCCACAGTTATTTTTTATTTTTATTTTAAAACGCACTTCCTGCAATTCTACACAGTTTGATATGACTTATTATGCCTCTCTTGAGGGGTATATGGAGGTTATAAGTGGAAGGGAAAATATATATTTTTGGGGGGGGGGAAACAGCTAACTTCCTTTAACTTCCTTTCAACACATTTAGAGCTCACCCCATTTCTGTTTGAAAATTGAGAAGAAGTAGGAGTTGGACCGTTTTTCGTGCCCAAAGATTACTTTTAAAGCTAATTTCCTGCACATTCTGCCATTACTTATAACGGGGTGGACTTGTTCTGAATATTAGGGGGAATGTGGAAATTTCACTTATGTCATGCACATGTTCAGGTTCAGAGTTTCAGTCTAGGTCACTCCCAAGACATTACTGCATCGTGAAAAGTTTAGTGCTTGTCAAATCCCATCGTAATTTGTTCCATACAAGGCATAATAAGCAAGATTCAAGATTCAGTTCTGCTGTTTATCTAACAAGGAACAGAAACCACAGCAATAGGGAAAATACATGTGATGTCCCACATACATTGGTACTCATTGCCAGTATAGGCCTACTACTATTTTTAACACTACTTTTGACTTGTTTAGACATGTACAGCATCTCACTTCTGCAATGTGTTACGCTCCTATAATAAGCTTCAATTACATAAACTGAAACACCTGCTCTGGATGTTTTAAAGTGGATTTTCATCTGTCTTCTTAATTATTTGTGAAAGACTTTGACATGTCCAGTAAGGGTCTTACAGCAGTAGTATGATCCCATTCCAACCACACAATTCACCATGGACCTTTGACCCCACAGTTGAGGATTTAATGTTATCAGCCTCTTGATGAGGCACTACTGTAGTAGATTAGCCGAGGCCAGGCATAGTGTTAATCCCCTCAGTCCCCTAGATCAGGTTGACATTCTCAGGTCCTTGTCTTTGTTTGCTTGCTTGGGAAAAATGCAGAGCCAGGTGTACCTATTAGACGCTATTGTCTGTCTCAAGGGGGGATTTTTTGGCATGTGACGATTGGACAATAGGCCCGGCCAGGGTCAGAGGATTAGGGCTAGGGTGCACAGTAGGGCTTGATGATAGGGACATAAAACCATTTCGCGATAATTTCCCTGAATTGATGCGATAGCAATCAATATAAGTATACGCTTATTATATTAATGTGCACCCCATTAATGTGCTGCTACTAGTTTGATGGTTGTAGCCTATTAACAATCACCCATATTCGCAAACTAATTTCATTTCTAATTTCACATTTATCTACCAGAGGCTACTTATCGTAATGAACGATATCAGCAAAATGCCTGCGATAAGTGATCGGTATGGTCGGTGTTGGTCATTTTCAGTTTATCGTCCCAGCTCTAGTGCCCAGTAGGGCCCCTACTGCCTGCTGGTTGATGGGATTTACTTGAGGAATGGGTCACCCCTCTATGGAAGTTCATTGGCCGCGTACACAGTTTGGCAGGTGTTATAGCGGGTGCAGCGAAATGCTTATGTTACTAGCTCCTAACAATGCAGTAAAATGTCAACCAATTAAAATTTAGGGGACGAATCTGATTAACAACCCAAATACCATTGTAGGAGTAATCAAATGCAATCTACACATATGCGTACCAGGAAAATTAAACTAAGAATTATATGTACAGTAGTAGATATATTAGAGAAAGCAATGTCAAGAATCCAGTGTATAAATAAATATTCGGTGTGTATAAACAGTGTAACTAAAATACAATGAACAGTACTAGAAATATTATGACGAGCTACGTCGGGGATACAGTATTTAAATACGCAATGTGAAACGGGAAGTGACCCGTGGTTCAATGTCTCTATAGCATGGGGTCCAGTGGTTCACTCTGCTTGATCAGTGAAGGAGGAGCTAATGAGTAAGGGAGAAAGTCAGGCAATCAAGTTCGAAAGAAGTCATGATACTTCCAAAAAGTAAAACAATGTCTGAAAGTGACATTGAAGTAACAACGTTGACATGGTTAAAAGTTGAGTGCTGAGAAGGGAAGCCTTCCCTGACACCATGTGTAATAACCTTGTGCAGAGGCTCATGTTAAAGTGTACCTCAAAGAGAAGCTGAAATGCGACATCTGCATCTATTGTGAGATCTGGAAAATCGTAGACGTGAGTGCTGGTGTCTTGTTTTTTGTGTGTCTGAGTCCAACATTGACTTTACTTTTCCATTTTTGTAATGCTTGCCTTGGACTACAAGTGTGTATTTTGCGTCTGTAGCTGAACTGAAAAACGAAACTAGCCAGATCGATTAGAGTGCAGTATGGTTGTATTTGCTTGTGTGTCAGTAAGGCTTCCTGTGTGTGCTAGCCGCCTGACGTGTGCAGACTCTCCTGCCTGCCACACACTGAGTCATGTTTCACTGGAGACTAGCCTAATCATCCTGGCTAAAGAACTGCAGCTTTCTATAAATAGACACACAGCCCATGTCTGCCTAATGAACAATGTCTCCCATCCTAAACCTCTGTGTCATTGGTGCAGTAAAACCCTATCAGTCCCGGGACCTCAGCAAAATTAATTTGTCCGACTTTCATTTATCTGCATGTCCAGCCCTTCTATTGAATAATCATTTTGGGGGTGCTTGTCCTGTTACACACAAGTGTGTTTTTTTACCATATCCCAACTCCCCCTGAGACACCCGCAAGGAGTGGGGTCATGGCCAGGGTCACCATTGTACAGCGCCCCTGGAGCAATTAGGATTAAGTGCCTTGCTCAAGGGCACAGCAACAGATGTTTCACCTTGTTGGCTCCGGTATTCAAACCAGCAACCTTTCAGTTACTGGCCCAACGCTCTAACCTCAAGGCTACATGCAAATTAAGTCCTTTCCAGGACAACCAGGACTACAAGTAGAACACAGAACTATTTGACATCAACAGTTGCATTCATGAGTTTTATTGACAGTTGTAAATAAATCAAAAATATATCCGCCAAAGCAAAAACCTGATAAAAATGAATTTATATGAATGCTGCAAGTACATCAATTGTTTGCTCACTGGGAAATGAATATCCAACTAGTTAGTGACAACTGTTTGAAGTTTGGAGTTTGTGACAGCAACTATGTGAGCTTATTGTAAACTTAGAGACATTATGTCCTGGGATTTCCTATGATCTTTTATAGAAGAACCCCTTACCTTCTAACGACTCTTGTGTAGCTTGTGAGTGTCATAGAGCAAAACATGTTGATGTTCATGAGTCTCAGCTTTTCATAGTTAGCTTTTAATAGTTTGTAGCTCAAACCACTCTACAGACTTTTAATACAAAGACAGGAGCCCTTCGGGATCCGTACACTCGAGCTCAGCCCCTGTAATCACACAGACTAATGGATGGTATCTACAGATGCAGAAGAAATAGACTAATCCAATGGTACAACCCAGTTAGAAGTCCAAAACATGCAGGCGTTATAGTGAGACTCATTGGGTTAAACAGGGACAGACACAAGCACGTGGATGTGCTTGTGTTACGCTTCCTCTTCCATCTCTGACGGAAGCTTGGTTATTGAAGTGGGGGAGGGGTGTAAAAAAACAACAGGGCCATGTTTTTACAAGACAGCTATAAGGCTCAGTGTTGTGTGCTCTTTCATTTATCTGTGGTTCCCATCGCCTAATCCAGTGTTGAAGATGGCTGTGAATATGCCATTTGAAAGACTAAGTGTTCCAGTGAAACAGCAACAGCACAATATTGCTAGACAAATAGTTTAAGATAAAAACTGGATATAATGTCTCTATTACTGTTATATACACTACTGTTCAAAAGTTTGGGGTCACTTAGAAATGTCCTTGTTTTTTATGGAATATCTACATAGGCGTACAGAGGCCCATTATCAGCAACCATCACTCCTGTGTTCCAATGGCACGTTGTGATAGCTAATCCAAGTTTATCACTTAAAAAGGCTAATTGATCATTATAAAACCCTTTTGCAATTATGTTGGGAGTTTCAGCTTTCCATGGTGACATCACCATGTGGTAAATTGGTCAATAGACTAATAACAAAGAGTTCCAAACCTCTCTGCCAAAAACAGCTAGTTTTCAGCTAGTTTTCAGTTTTCCCCTCCCCACTCAGACCACTCACTGCCAGTCCTAGCAAAATTCTTGCTTGTGAAATATTTTTTAGCAAAGAGCAGCTATTTTTGGGGTCACTTAGAAATGTCCTTGTTTTTTAAAGAAAGCACATTTTTTGTCGATTAAAATAACATCAAATTGATCAGAAATACAGTGTAGACATTGTTAATGTTGTAAATGACTAATGTAGCTGAAAACGGCAGATCTTTTATGGAATATCTATATAGGCATACAGAGGCCCATTATCAGCAACCATCACTCCAATGGCACATTGTGTTAGCTAATCCAAGTTTATCATTTTAAATGGCTAATTGATCATTAGAAAACCCTTTTGCAATTATGTTAGCACAGCTGAAAACTGTTGTGCTGACTAAAGAAGCAATAAAACTGGTCTTCTTTAGATACTAGTTGAGTATCTGGAGCATCAGCATTTGTGGGTTCGACTACATGCACAAAATGTCCAGAAACAAAGAACTTTCTACTGAAACTCGTCAGTCTATTCTTGTTCTGAGAAATTAAGGCTATTCCATGCGAGAAATTGCCAAGAAACTGAAGGTCTCGTACAACGCTGTGTACTACTCCCTTCACAGAACAGCACAAACTGGCTCTAACCAGAATAGAAAAAGGAGTGGGAGGCCCCGGTGCACAACTGAGCAAGAGGACAAGTACATTAGAGTGTCTAGTTTGAGAAACAGACGGCAGCTTCATTAAATAGTACCAGAAAAACACCAGTCTCAACATCAACAGTGAAGAGGCGACTCCAGGATGCTGGCCTTCTAGGCAGAGTTGCAAAGAAAAAGCCATATCTTCCTCTGTCCAGTGTCTGTGTTCTATTGCCCTTAATCTTTTATTTATATTGGCCAGTCTGAGAAATGGCTTTTTCTTTAAAACTCTGCCTAGATGGCCAGCATCCCGGAGTCGCCTCTTCGCTGTTGACGTTGAGACTGGTGTTTTGTGGTAGTACACAGCGTTGTACGAGATCTTCAGTTTCTTGGCAATTTCTCGCATGGAATAGCATTCATTTCTCAGAACAAGAATAGACTGATGAGTTTCAGAAGAAAGTTCTTTGTTTCTGGCCATTTTGAGCCTGTAATCGAACCCACAAAAATGCTGATGCTCCAGGTACTCAACTAGTCTAAAGAAGGCCAGATTTATTGCTTCTTTAATCAGCACAACAGTTTTCAGCTGTGCTAACATAATTGCAAAAGGGTTTTCTAATGATCAATTAGCCATTTAAAATGATAAA
The DNA here is from genome assembly GCA_023634145.1 of Thymallus thymallus. Taxonomy (NCBI): domain Eukaryota; kingdom Metazoa; phylum Chordata; class Actinopteri; order Salmoniformes; family Salmonidae; genus Thymallus; species Thymallus thymallus. The sequence continues at coordinate 11,266,147 of CM042404.1, forward strand.
CTTGGATTAGCTAACACAATGTGCCATTGGAGTGATGGTTGCTGATAATGGGCCTCTGTATGCCTATATAGATATTCCATAAAAGATCTGCCGTTTTCAGCTACAATAGTCATTTACAACATTAACAATGTCTACACTGTATTTCTGATCAATTTGATGTTATTTTAATCGACAAAAAATGTGCTTTCTTTAAAAAACAAGGACATTTCTAAGTGACCCCAAAAATAGCTGCTCTTTGCAAAAAAATATTTCACAAGCAAGAATTTTGCTAGGACTGGCAGTGAGTGGTCTGAGTGGGGAGGGGAAAACTGAAAACTAGCTGAAAACTAGCTGTTTTTGGCAGAGAGGTTTGGAACTCTTTGTTATTAGTCTATTGACCAATTTACCACATGGTGATGTCACCATGGAAAGCTGAAACTCCCACCCATGCAAACCTGCTGATTAGAAGGTCCTGTATAAATGGTATTTTTAACCAGCAACTATCAGGAATAACACTGATAAAATGTTTTCACACTTTTACAGTGTTAGTTTTATTATACAAAATACAGGAAACATATAATTTTGACTGCACTGGGCCTTTAACCAATGTAATGCATATAATATCTTTATAATAAAATGTAATATTTGAGGGATGTCAAGGCCAGATAAGTTTGATATGAATTCAGAGAGCAACGTTTTTTGGTTCAATGAGGGGATGAGAGCATGGAATGTAATAGTTTTTTTTTCTCTGTTTCAATTAAAGTCAATTAACTAAGTAGACCAGACCCAGCTGCTATTGCATTGATGTATTTGGGAGACACACCCAGTTGACCTGAACTGACAATTATTTTCAATGGTTAATGGCCTGAATGAAATATCGTAATTTATCCCCCATATTTGCTTCGGTCACTGGTGCATGACTACAACTCCCAGAGGCCTGTTTACACAATGAGGTCACTGGTCAGCAACTTGTTTTTCTTTGACTCTGAGATCACGTGAGTAGCTGTAATATTTTAATAACGCTATTTAAACTGTGATACCTGTTGAGGAGGACTACGCTATTTGTTTACTGTTAAACTGATAATACCTACAGTGGGTGCCTGCCTAATTTCACTGCAACAGCATAACGATTTCCGTATTTCACATGACATAGTAACAGGACTCTTTTGGCATGAAGCACTGTTTGTCGCCGGGATATGACTGGACTCACTATGTAAACTAGTTTTCCAACTTTATTGGGTATTGAAAGCCTGTAAGCTCTCTTTTAATGTCTCACTTTAGACACACACCTTCTTGATTCCATTTGTAACTATGGTAATGGGATCTTGTAAAAAAAAACATTGGTACTCACTTCAGAAGTTTCAAAGAAAGCTTCAGGAAAACTGGAGCTCATCAATTATGCAAAGGTGACCTTAAAATCACAGCCCAGTCGACTGACAGTTCATCAAGGACGGGCAGTAAAAGTGGAAACCAAGTGTGCCCTGGTCATCATTAACACAAATGGAAAGTAAACGTTTTTGCAACTTTGTAAGTTCGGCTTATACAATAAATGCCAGTGCATGTGTTCTTCAGCTATCCTTGGCTGTTTTCTGCAATTGCATACATTAATTATCCAGATGATACCAGTTGACCTTTAGACCAAAGTCTGACGGTTTCCTTTGGACATGTGACTTCACTCTCAGTCCAACCAGGGTCAGGTTTATTGGAGGCTGAGTGAGCCCTCCCTGTCTCTTTATGACTCAATTATGTGTGCTGAACAATATGGATAATGAACGTTCGAGGCTTCAACCTGTTTGGCTGTACGATGGTGAAACTATTAAGCCCCAGGTGTGTTGGATCCATCTTAGTGGACAAGCAGCATACTGCACTCTATGCACTCTTTACTGCATTCTATGCCCCTGTGTGGGGATGTCATTTCATCAGTGTTTACCGTGGGATCCAGTCTAGAGTGCTCTGCTACATTGATGTGTTATGACAGGGACTATTTCTACTCTCCTAGTTTTATTTCACTAGGCAAGTCAGTTAAGAACAAATTATTATTTACAATGACAGCCTAGGAACAGTGGTACTGGTCTCCTGTAAATATCTGTATTATGTAGCAAAGTAAACAACATGTTTACTTACATTGACCATAAGACACCTCTATGCTTTCCTAGAACACTGCAGACTAGTCCGTATGGTGTTAAAGTCTAGTGTGTGTGTGTGTGACCTTGTTCTCTTCCGTCTCAGACACTCCTCTGTGAAGGGAAGAGAAGGAGGAATCCTTGCACTCCGCATGAGGTTTCCCCAGACTGGGCTTGCTACATATCCATTCTACCTCTGGCCCCCCTTGGCAGCTTGACAATAGCCACGGCCTTACTCAGTCTCCACCATTCCCCATGGCCAGTGGCTGCTGCTACAGCTGCTCCAAACAAAAAGGGTGCAGATGTTAAGGCGCCTTGGTCATTAGTAATGGTGTTTTTACATTGAAGTCTATTCAAATTTAGGAAAGAATCAACTGCCTATTATGGTTTGTGTTGAAAGAGAGAGTACATAGTGAGAGTGGGTACATAGTGTACACAGCTCTACTTCAAACTGGTTGGTCCTGAACATATTTATTACTATAATGCGTTTTAGACACAGTCAAAGTGGTTTGGTCAAAGGGTCAGGCGGTAAGTAACAGCAGTAACAAGTTTGACAGTGTGCTTTCTATCATGGTTCCCTTTAATTGCTAGGCAGACAACTTTAGGTGGATATCTGGGGGGTGGTGAGCATAGAAATGGGCAGAATAGGCCAACGGTTGTCGTAAAACTTCCACTTGATTTTTCTATCATATAATTTGCCATGGTTGCACATAGATCACACACTAACAATAACCCACTCATTTATAAGGAACAAGGAGAGACTACAACCAATAAGATAAAGTTATTTTAACCAGTGGATCTGACTAGACTAGACAAGACTACTGGCGCATTGATTTCCATTCAGATAAAGAACTATGACAGATTCCCTCTTCTTATAGGCCTAATTATTTTTCTGTGAGTGGATAACTGAAAACAAAGCTGTCAGAGTCATTGCGAATTCATTTGCGTCAGCATGGTGTGGTCAAGCACATTGAACACATTCTTAACTTAACTAAAAAGTTGTTTTTGCATGGTTGACAAAGTCATCCTTGTGATTTCTCTGAACTAATGTTATTACTTTCCATGTCCCTATACAGCCTGATATCGCTAACAGTAAAGGGACACTTGCAGTTATCTGTTAAAAGATAATCAAACGTATCTATGTTAGATAACAAACTTTTGCCACTGTAGCTTAATTCCATTATTGCACAATAAGGGTGGTAAGTAACCTTTGTCACCCTGGGGTCCATGTACAGAACAGTCAGGGGCTAGATTAGTATGATGGCCATCCACGTGAGTGGTTTTACTAATCCTTGGCAGGGCTAGCAATGTGATAATGCCCTTGGGGCCGGGGGCAGTAAAAGTGATTTCGTTAATGTGATAAAATCATGAGTAATGGAGGGACATCCACACAGCAGAGCAGGCCAAATCCCACAGGACGTCCCACTTCTATTATCCACTCGCTGGGTGGAATTAAGGAAAGGAAACCCTCCAATCTGTTTAAAATAATCGAATGGTGTACATATGGATCCATGTTTTGAATTTGCTGCTATGGTATTTCAAGGTCATAAAATAGTCATTAACAAAGTGTACTTTTGGTGTACTTAAGCATTTGGCATTGGATTCAATCAAACCTGGTTTGCACATTGCTGAAATGGAACGGGTGGAGTGGACGGATTACCAGTAAAGGCCACATTCCTTTGAGTGGCATTACACAGTCCAGTGTTCTCACAGCCAGACAGTGGTCAAGTAGTCAGGGTTGTTATTTGTTGATGTAATGGATGTCTTAATCTTTACGAGGGACTTGTTTGTTCATATCAGTACTTTTCTTCTAACACGATTTCACTCAGGCGTAGCCATGACAACCTTTTGCGTACCAGAGCAGCGGACATGGGTTGCCTCTGCCTAATGAGCTGGTGAAAATGTGGAGTTAATTTTCAACCCCGAACAGATGCTTAAACTGCAAATTAAACATAGTTGTTGGGATGCAGCCGAAAAAAGCTTTTAATAACGCCACTGGAAATGCCAGTGTTCCAATAATCTGACATCAGATGATCAGGATGTTTAGTTCATTGTAACAATGTATTTATTTATTAATAGCATGTTACTATTTGTAGCTGTACTGCTGCAACTGGCAGTTATTTAGCATTTTGAGTTTTTTTGGTGCTTGGAACGTGATTGTCATAAGGCTTTTCATGATTGCACTGCCCCACAATTTATAAAACAAATTGGGCCCACCATTGACACCTAGTAACCCTCCAAACGTAGATGTTTTGGACGGATTATGACATTTTGTCATGTTGTATATGAGGAGTACATTGTCTTTCACCCCAGTATCCTGTCGTACGTAGCCATGTTAATGAATCCATCTCCTGTACCTATTGATGTTAAGTGTTGATATGTTTTTCCGAAGGGGCTTATGCCAGCCAATGAGACAAAGGGAGCTCAAGTATATACCAACGGCAGTGCTGGTCACATGAACGGAACTGAGCCAACCAGGATGCGTGAGGTGGCGTTTGAAAAAAAGCCCTCAGAGCCTATGGTAAACCATTCAGATATCCTTTCCTCTATTTTACTGTCTCTCTCAGTTCCCCGTCTCTCCTCTCTATCTCTCAGTGACTCGCTCTGTCATTTTTAAGGAAAAATTACTGTGTGCTGTTTTCATGACTCGTGTTCTTTGCCTTTAGGGGGTGACTCTGAAATTGAATGGAAAACAGAAGTGCACTGTGGCCAGAATATTACATGGGGGCATGATACACAGACAAGGTACAGAACTCAACCACACCAACTAACATGCTGTAATGATTGTAATTAATTTGCATTAGAACAGCAACAGTATTCCCATACTTGTATAGCAAATAGACATGAGTTATTTGCCTGATAACACTCTTTGGTCATACTGATCCTCTGTACTGTGCTGATAATTTGTTGTCCGTCTCCAGGTTCCCTAAATGAAGGGGATGAAATAGCAGAGATCAATGGAAAGAGTGTGGCCAACCAATCTGTCGACCAGCTACAAAAGATCCTGGCAAGTCCCTACCATCTCTGTTTTAACAAAGAAAAGATACTGAAGAGCATTCTGCCCCTGAGAGAATGGGTGACATGTTGCAATCTCACAATCACAGTTTTGATAGTGTGGAGTGTAAGTAAAATGGTTACCATCCTCCATTACAGAAAGATACCAACGGAGTAGTCACAATGAAAATCATCCCCAACCAACCAAGGTGCTCTCCTGTGTGTGAGGTAAGCCAATAAATGACCCATTGGATCTGCACATTTCCCCCTTTATGAATGGACTTGGCTATGATCACTGTCTGGAATGGGGTGGGGGGGGTTGCACCCTGAAATAAAATTTCAACTGCATGCATGATCAAATAAATGGTTACTATTCACACAGTAAGTTCTGCTATGATATCACAGATGATTTAATCAGAGAAATACATCAGGTATAGTATATAGTGTAATAGTATAGTCATTACAGAGGGCATTGACAGTCATTACAGAGGGCATTGCCAGTCATTACAGAGGGCATTGACAGTCATTACAGAGGGCATTGACAGTCATTACAGAGGGCATTGACAGTCATTACAGAGGGCGTTGACAGTCATTACAGAGGGCATTGACAGTCATTACAGAGGGCATTGACAGTCATTACAGAGGGCGTTGACAGTCATTACAGAGGGCGTTGACAGTCATTACAGAGGGCGTTGACAGTCATTACAGAGGGCATTGACAGTCATTACAGAGGGCATTGACAGTCATTACAGAGGGCATTGACAGTCATTACAGAGGGCATCAGTCACTTTATTTAGTCATCTATTGGTGCCCTTTTGACTCATAACCTACTCTAGCCACGTCCAATAACGTAATCTAAATACCATTCCTATTATATTTTGACCATATCAGTAAATTGCTGGATTATTCACTACCACCATTGTAATAAGACAAATAAACAAGATTCCACAGTGCTAAGGTTATTTTTCTATGATACTATGCTTGAAGCGTAACCACATCTTTGATACAGTACCTCCTTGTACCTCCAATCATGTCTTCTCCCAAATCCTCTTTATTAAATTGAGTTATTGTTCTTTGTCAGGCGAATCCTACCCTTACGCCAATGAAAGGCACAGATGACTATACAACCATTAGATTCTACTAGTGGCCTAATATACAGATCATCACTCATGTTAGACTGGCGAACTGAAACACATTGGTAGTGCTCAGTGTTTCACTCTGCCATCTGCTGGTCACATTATGCAATCATATCTCCCCCAACTTGCGGCATTTGATAGGGATTGTTCTGCCTCTATACTTAGACTAATTCAACATTTCGAGATATGAGTTTCATTTTTAAATGTGACCTAATTGGAAAACAGTGTTATACAATGTAATGACAAACACTTCAACCAGTCATGTTTGTCAATTCCAGAATAATAGAAGCATGTCCATTGTCCAGGCATTATAACTGCATGAACAGTGTGGTCAGTGATGACAGTCTAATTTTAAGATTTTTGCAAATTGATAGATTAGTAGCCTAAATAAAAACAAACCAATAATCTTTTAGAGGCCAAATCCCTCCTGTGAATGCTGCTAGGTCCTCTGTGTGTTGCGTCAGAGAACATATTACCACAGGAAGGATCTGTGACCCATTAACTGATAGATTACTAACTAACTCTAACATCTAGGATGCTATTTAGATAGGTAGGTTTAGTCTGAACCACAGCACTATCTCCTTAGTTAATTCCGAATAATATACGATTTTGCACCATATGCTGGAAACTGCAGTGCTACACGTCACTGCAACAACCATATCAACCGCAATACACATAAGGTGAACGTTATTGCCCAGTTCTCAGAAAGGGGATCATCATGTCATTTCAGCCATCTCTGTGTGCGCAACAGTTCTATGTTACTTCCTCCACAGATGTACATGAGGGCTCAGGTTGACTACGACCCTGCCAAAGATGATCTCATCCCATGCAAAGAGGCAGGGCTGAAGTTCAAAACCGGCGACATCATTCAGATCATTAACAAGCAGGATCCAAACTGGTGGCAAGGCAGGGTGGACAGCTCTACCGCCGACTACGCTGGACTCATCCCCTCCCCAGAACTTCAAGAATGGTATATAGTACACAAAGTAGAAGAGTACGCCCACTTCTGAATACCTGTAAAATGATTGACATGCATATTATTCATGTTAGCTCTCTGTGTACATCCTAGGGCCAGCCGTGCTGCCCTGTTCTGAGTCGACTGAACAGTAGTCTAGGTGCGACTAGTCTAGGGCCTGTAGGACCTGCCTTGTTGATAGTGCTGTTAAGAAGGCAGAGCGGCGCTTTATTATGCACAGACTTCTCCCCATCTTAGCTCCTGTTGTATCAATATGTGAAATCCCTAGGATCAGCTGGCCTTATCCTAATTCTAACAAAAACATTAGATGCTGAAAAACACACTTTGCTGTAAACCAGGCATGAGCAACTTTGATGGGGCTGGGGGCCACAAAAATCTCATCATGATTTTAGAGGCCCTAAGTGAGATTTTGATGGTGGGGTCCCCCAACCTTGTGAGCAAAATATATATATATATATAGGTTTTCAGTGTGTGAGTGACCCCCAGTCTCTCCTCTCTGCTCCAGGCGGGTGGCAAGTAAAAGCAAGGCCACAGAGGGCACCCAATCCTGCAGCCCCTTTGCAAAGAAGAAGAAGTGCAAAGACAAGTATCTGGCCAAGCACAGCTCTGGTAAGACTTGCCATTTGTTTATACCTAATACAATCTTGAGACCTACCTATACTAACTAGATGTATAATGTATTTTACATTGCATGGCATTGTTTTAGATCCATAAACCACGCATGTATATTCTCTTTTCCCTTGTTAGTCTTTGACCAATTGGACGTGATTTCCTATGAAGAGGTTGTTCGGCTCCCGGCCTTCAGCAGAAAAACCTTGGTGCTTATTGGTAAGCTCCCTATATGATCGTCATAAGCGAGACCTGCCTGCCTTAAACCTAATTTAAACCAATATTTCAGATTGTCAGGCTCAAAGTGAGTAGATTAACCTCTCTTTGCCTTCTATAATCTCTCTGTGTAGGTGCACCGGGTGTAGGAAGGAGCCATATCAAAAGCTTGTTGCTGACCAAATACCCAGAGAAGTTTGCCTACCCTGCACCACGTAAGTATGGCCTTTACTTCTAATGGTCTTCTATCTGGTTTGAGAGCAATTTGTTTTCCCAAACTCACCATTAACTGTGGCTCAATCCAAACAACAGACACTACCAGACCCCCACGTATGGACGAGGAGGCCGGGCAGGAGTACTACTTCATCTCCAACGACGCAATGACCAAGTGCATCACTGGGAATGAGCTGCTGGAGTATGGCAGCTTCCAGGGATTCATGTTTGGAACCAAAATAGAGACGATCCAGAAGATCCATGAGCAAGGCAAAATCGCCCTGCTGGATGTTGAACCACAGGTAGGCATAGAACTTGATTTAAAAAATCTATTTAAAAACACACAAACCCAAGGTTAGCAGAACAAGGTATTTTATTCAGTTGTCAGATGAATAACAAGATGGTTTGGCTCCTTTTTTTCTTGTTATGCAGACATTGAAACTCTTGCGGACGGCAGACTTTGCGCCTCTGGTAGTTTTCATTGCACCCACCAACTCAGCTACTCAGGTACGCTACTGCTCATTCCTTATATCCAGGAATTAAGGTTATTTCAGTTGAGGACCATTCAAAATATGTCTCTCTCCAACCATTTACACTACGAAATCGATGTTTCCAGTCTGTAATGAGATGCTGAACCCCTCAAGAGTTTGACTATGTAGTCTGATAAATTGTTGTACCTTCTCTTGTAGTCGGAAGCGGTGCAGTTGATCCAGAAGGAGTCAGATGCCATCCTCTCCAGCTATAGCCACTTCTTTGATATGCAGCTGGTTAACAATGATGTTGATGAGAGTGTGAAAGGAGTGGAGGAAGCCATGGAGCAAGCCACCTCCACCCCACAATGGGTGCCTGTTTCCTGGATCTACTGACCTGTGTACCCCTGAAGAACCATTGTATGTTAAAAAAAACAAAAACTAGTGCAATATCACACTCCCACAAGACCTGGACCGATATCCACAAAGCATCTCAGTGTGTGCTGATCTAGGATCAGTTTTGCCTTTTAGATCATAATGGAAAAGATTATGGTCAGGTCCTAGATCAGCACTCCTACTCAGAGGGGCTTTGTGAATACAGACCCTGGTCAAGTGTTATGCATACGCCATTCTTTGCATAGCAGCTAATGACTATGGTTATTGTAATTGTCATTAAGTTTCACACTGAAGCATAAAAAATAAAAAATAAGAGCAATAGATGAAGATATTTTATTTCAGAGAAAGTATAATTTACATGTTTGTAAAACCTTAGTGAATCGGTCTTTTTAGGTGCCGAGTGATTGGTGCCATACGGCTGCAGATAGTATTGTTGGTATGTTAAACTCAACTTCCTACCCGATACATAGCTTCCTCTCCTGATCGCGTCCTGTCAGCCTGATTGTAGCCATTCTAGCCTCGAAGGCCCTTGTTTTATCGTTACCCCAGTATATGAATATAATTATATTTCTATAGCGTTTTTTTTATCATTCTTGTTGAAAACTGTTTATCTGTTCAGTTAGGGATTTTTGTAAGTCGATTATTGTGTGAGTGCGCTGTAGTGTACTTCTGCAAAGCAGCCGCTGTGGTTAGCCAATCTAAACAATGTACTTGAAACCACCTGATATTAAATCATTTTATATAGTCAAAGTGTAATAGGACATGACCAGCTACTACCTACTATACTGGCTATTAGGGTATACTCACCCAGGTTTCAGACTCTGTAAAAGGACAGCATAAGGGCACTACTCTAAATCTAATCATGAGACAATTTAGGTTTACATTAAATAATTTCTAAGCATTATGTGATAACCATGTTATGTGGTATAGCTATTAAAACATACCACTGCTGCTCTGCCTCTGTGCACAGGTGGGACGACTGGTGTTCCCATCTTGGAATAGTAATGTAACTGTGGTGTTGCATAACAGTGCAAGCAACACATGAACCGTGATGTGTCCTTGTTACTGGCTCAGAGGACTTCAGGACAACCTACGTGGGGATATAAAAAGAAAATGACAAATCACTCGTGTCACGAACAGCAAACAGATGTGACTGGCGCAGCATGCAACAGCCACTAAATTCATTACACCAATAAGTGTTTAATATTTTCCATTAAGGAAAATCTAATGCATCTAACATAAGAGCTTACAGAAACAGCAAGGGAGACTGAACAACACTAAGAACGGTTTCATTGACATGGGTTAAGCATAGTCCTAGACTAAGCAATGCCTCTTACTGCAGATCTCCATTAGACAGGAACTTTAGTTTAAGACTAGGCTTAATCTAACTAACTGGCATGTAGTGTCACAAACAGCTGCCTTTCCACCCTACACCCACTGTGTGGTTCTCATTTTTCCTCATGGACCTGTAGCAGCAAGCCCTTATGCTGACCTGTTACTTTGTCCGTTAGAAACGGTTTTGAATAGAAATAATGAGCCAGCTATTGTAAAAAGGCATGTCTTAAACTACAAGTAGAATGATAAAAAAAACAATAGAAATACGATTATATTAATATACCGATTACCCCAGTATATAAATGAAAACATGAGCGACTTTAATGCTAGTATGGGCCGCGATCAGGAGAGGAAGCTATGTATGGGATAGGAAGTTGAGCGGAAGTGAAGTTACGTTGTGCAAAATGACAATTCAAGTGGACCACTACTGTGAACACAACACCACTACCTGACAGGGTTATCAGTATGCTTAATTCAGATAAAATTTTAATAGTGTCATGAAATTTTGCATAGCTGTATTATCTATATACATGGTAATGTGTTAAAATACAGAGAAATGTGTTTTACATGAAATTGTCAAGTCTCATCTTAAGTGAATCATTGTTGACAACCTCAGTACTGGTCTCAACTCATTAGAAATGTATACATCATGTCATGACGTAAGGCAATTTCAAATTAAAACCCCCCCACTCCACTCAGGGACGGTCTGAATAAGAAATTAATTATTCTCACTCAATCATTCAAGTCATTACAGTGTAGAAAATAGCCGCCGAGATCCTAGCAACTGGGTAGAAAAACGACACCAAGGCAGAGTTACAAAATACATATTAATTTCAAATTACAATTTATGAGTAGTTGGTTTCTGTATTTACAGTACAATATAAAAAAACGGATCGCATTTTCACATAGAGGCGCACCCAGAGAGAACTGATGTCAACACAAGGAGAGTACTTAAAACATGTAAAAAAATATGTCACTGCAATGAGCACAAAAACAATGTCATAACATGGTGGTTGAAATGGCAACCATTAACCAACCACATGATCACAAGCCTAACGTAGTCCAAGCCCCTTATGATTATCCATGTGGGACATACGCAGCCATTCTGGACACCGACATGATTAAAAAAAAAACACTTATTTTCTTTAACTGGGTTCTTGCACTGCCTGCTGCCGCTTCAGCGCCCATTGGGCAAATATTGGCAGGCACTCGTTCTATGGTCCTTTCATTGTCCATTTGTATCATAAGATTTTCACTCTGCTTCTGCCTCCGCATCCTTTTTCTTCTTCTTCTTCTTTTTCTTGGCACTCTCGCCCACCTGTGCATAAGGAGAGATTTTTTTTATTCCGTTGGTTAACGTTTAAAGCAATTCAAAGTCCTAAGTGGAAATGCCCTCAGAAGTTTTAAAGGCACGTTAGGTGTAGCGACTTTGCTAACAAGATAGGTGTAGAGGATGTAAGGAACCAACATGACCGAATGCTCATGCTAGAAAGACACCCACAATAATGTAGCAGAATGACTCCCTCTGAAGCCACAGGCAGGTTGGAAAGGGATAACTTTCTGCACGGGATAACATATTTTACTGTTTTTTTTGTTTGTTTTTTTATTTACATAACTCATTTTCCACTTAAACTGCACTGTTGGTTAGGCCTTGTAAGTAAGCATTTCACTGCAAGGTCTACACCGGTTTTCAGTGCACATGACAAATACTTTAATAAGGCACTTCATTAACTGGCTGTATAATTACAGAACTACTGCTGAAAACAATAACATGTCCCTCCCTGTGACCAGACAATATTCTAGAGCCACGAGGTCATACTGCTGTCCATTCTGACCAGGAGAAACCCACCTCTCCGTCTGTCTCTGCTGCTGGCTCCGCCTCCTCTAGTTTCTGTTTCTTTTCTTTCTTCCTCTTCTTCTTCTTCTCCTCTTCTGCCGACGGAGTTGAAGGGGCAGAGGGTGCTGCTGCATCACCGTCACTGTCTTCACGCTTCCTCTGAGAGATGGACACATTGTTTAGTCCATCTGATTATGCGCATAATTTATTACATGGAATAAACTACAGTTTCTGTCATGCGTGCCAATACTGATCAATACCAGAGTATCAACTTATGTAAACATACCTTTGCTTCACCATTGTCGTTTACGTCAGCCTTAGCCTTGGACGCACTGAAAACGCGAAGGCAACATTGTCAGTCTTTGTATCAGACGCATTCCTTAAAAAACAATTAACAGGTTTGGGTTGCAAGTTACACCCCCCCCCCCCCTCTGGTAATGCAGAATGCATTACCAGATCTTTGCTGAGCTACGAGAGTTGATGTTGCAGACAGACTCCCTCAGAGACCAGAAAGGGATAACTGTCTGCCAACTAGAAACATAACACGAATGTAGGTTGCTACACCATCTAGCCCCCTACCAGACTAGTTTCACACCTGTAATCTACGTAGCCCTCCTTCCAGTCTGATGGAGTGCTGCCGTTGGCTTTGCCATGTTTGTCCAGCAGGCCCTTCTGGATCATCATCTTCTTTTGGCTGGCCTGTTCATTAGAAATCAGAGTTAGAATCTTCCTAATATGCCACGGTTGTGGGTTTGATTCCCACGGGGGACCAGTATGAAAATGTATGCAGTCACTTCTGTAAGACGCTCTGGATAAGAGTCTGCTAAATGACTCAAATGTAAACAAACAAAAAAGGGGAAGACTACCAATAGCTTGCACAAGAGGTGTTACCTTTGGGCCCAGGCCCCACTTGCGGGGATAGGTGTCTCGTTCCATGATGACCCTCTTGATCTTGGCCACCACCCCGTGGTCACATGTGGAGATCACTGCAGTAGTCATGAGGGCAGTAGCTGGAAAATTGAAAGGAAACAAACTTAAGATAAAGCAGAAACATTTATATGTAGAAAATCTAGGTTTTACAAAGCCATCAGTCAAGGGTGATAGATAATAGGTCATCTTTGCAGTGCTAATGCAGTCTATGAAATCATCATGTGGCCTTCTGCATAACCAAATACTTTGCAGCACAGCACATTTCTATTGCGCACCTATACAAATGGCCTCTCCTTTGGTCGTTATAACCACAATATCTTGGTTGATCTCGATGCCATCCTCATATCGTAGGACACCAGGCAGCATGATCTTCGCGCCATAGCAGATCGCATTCACCTAGGGTGAAAATAAATCATACAATTAATTAAAATACTTGTTCAGTCCTCTACACAAGGTCAACCTTGTAAAATGACACCCAAACTATCAATTAAGAGTCAGAAAACAAGAACTCACTGCACTGTCTTTCATGACCAGACGTTTGTGAGATATTAGAAGCTTCTCCAACGGGTAGATGACTCTGCGCAGGTACGTCTCGTCCTTGTTGTGGTCATACTGCCACTGAGCATCCAGCACATCGTGCATGGTCACCAAGTTGTCCTGCAGAGAACACGTTCCAACAGTGAATGAGTCCAAAATACATGACATTAAACAGAACATAGGCCTACGTATCAACATTTCAATAACATGTTGGCTAGAGTGGAATCAAGTGGCTAGCATGTCCACTTTCTATTCAGAGCCACTCAATGCCATTTCTGTGCCAAAGAATAATTACCAGGACTGGGGAGAGGCCCAGAACTGAACTCAACACTTTGGACCTCACAATGTAACCAGACAACACACAGCCAAAGGATTATGAAAGAGGTCAGAGACTCACCCTCTCTCCCAGAACACCAGAGCGAACTCTCCTCAGCTCCTGCATCTGACCACCAACACCTAGGAGGAGCCCCAGGTGGACACACAGGGTTCTGATGTAGGTCCCAGCCTCACAGCTCACCCAGAAAATACCTGCAACAAATAGTTAAATCATTATCTCTAAGACAGCATCAATGGCCTCCAGTTTATAAAGAGAATGTATTCAAGCACTGACAAACATTTATCAACCTGAGCATGGGAAAATAAAGCATTAGATTCCTTACCCAATCTCCTCTCTGGGTCGTACTCAATGAGTTTGCTTTCATAAACGGTCCTAACTCTCAGCTGCCGCTTAACGGCTGCAATGAGAGGTGGTCGCTGGAACAAAGCGCCTGTAAGGGTTTCAATACCCTAAAAAAAAATACAAGAGGCAAGTGCTGGATTGACCATGATGTCCCACAACAACGGTATAACACCCATTTCCTTACTAAATGTGTGATCAGGTGTGTCAACTCGTCTTTGTTATCGCAGGGCCCTCCAGTCCTGCCCCTGTCTCCACCACAAGCTGCCCTAGTAGTACACTGAGGTGGCAGAGTGGAGCCAGGGGCGAGCAGACACTCATGGCTAAAACAGACACGAGCACCACAGAGAAAGTAAGACCCCAGCAAGCACTCAGAGAATGGATAAACACAATCATCATCTCGCGTACATGTCAAGAGGCAGTAACTTCATATTACAAAAGCAGACACCAATTTATTGGCATACTTCTACAGTTAAATTACAAACTCTGAACCATGCGGAGACAAACTGCATTAACAAGAGAACTTACCCTAGCAAGCGTGTGCTCATTCTCAATAGCATTGTGTAGCCGAACAATTCCCACATACTCTTTGCCTGAAACAGACAGCAGAAGAGTAGTAAGGAGAGGCCAATCTTAATTGGTTTACATAACCATCAGGATGTAAACATTCAGAGCAGGAAGGGGTTGGGTATACAAGGTGACTCACCTGCACTCTGCTGGGACTTGACCAGTCGTGTGGCTCGGTCTACACACACAATGAGGCAGCCTGTCACCTTGGGGTCCAGGGTGCCACTGTGGCCAGTCTTCTCCACTCGCAGGATACGTCGGATCCAGGCCACCACCTCATGAGAGGAGGGATTGGCAGGCTTGTCCAAGTTGATGAAGCCAGTCCTGCACATCATATGGACCAAGATGGAGTTAGAGTGGAGCTAAATTAAAATCACAGACAACACTTCCATTTTAAAAGGCATTTGTGTAGAGCCATCAGACAAGGGTGATAGATAAGGAGTCATCTTTGCACGTAGTGCTAGTGCAATCTATTTACATTAATCATGTGGCTTCATAAAAAAAAATCACGAGACTGAGCATAAAGGACCAAAAATTACCTGACATAATCCTGAATATTCCTCTTCAGAGGGTTTGAACCATTTGGCAAGGGTGTGTAGTGAGCTGTCCTGATGTTGAGTTTGTCAAAGTTCTGCATAACAAAATGAGTAAACGGGGGAGGAGTTAGAATTTCCCTTCCGTGCAATTACATTGGTGCTTTGTAAGGGATGTGCATGTGATCAGGAGTTTACGCTCGTCTTAGTTGTGGCCGGGCCCTTAACCATTGCACCAGCACACCTGCCCCCAACGCAGTTAACCCCAGTAGAACACTGGGGCAAAAGCATTGAGTCAAGCCACTGAACCCCCTGAGTCAAGAACAGACACGGGGGGCTGCAAGGCCATGGTCCAGCAGCACTCAGCGAATGGATAAACAAGTTCATCATTTCAGATACAGCATCCTGCTTCTACAGATGGATGACAGGACAACAGTAGCCAAACTCACTTTCAGCAGCAAGGGCCATTGAGATGTGTCCAGACTAGCAACTTTGGACTCTGGTTTGATGAGGAAATCCCCACTCTCCTGAATATCCTGTACCGAAAAAAAAAATGGAATTTAGGAAAAATGTACATAAGTTCATACCATTTGAATAGAACATTGAAAAAAAGTTTGTAGCCAACTGGTGCATCACAGTAAATTACTGTAAGGACTTACCCCAACGTCATCAACAGCAACTGTCTTTTCCTTCTTCTTCTTATGCTTTTTAGCAGAGTTCACTTGAAAGATAAAACAAAGGGATAATGTTACAAGATAGCAACAAACGTGTTTGATTCCATTACGTTTCCCTACTAGAGGATTCCCCCTCGTTTTCAACAATGTGCATTCTCGAGAAGAAACCTGTAATTACTGTAAACACTTCATACAATACATATACAGTATATACGACTAATAAAACTAAACTTAAAAAACGTGGAGTTGAGTTTAATCGGCTAATTGATAGATAGGTAATAGCTATGTCTCATCGGCATACCACACTCGATTTGACAAAGAGCTCGCACATGGCCGACACGTGGTACTTATGATGGCGCTAGAAACGGGCCTTGGCTTTACGGGCAATTATTTAGCCAACAAAGTATGATGTCCGCCGTCACAGAATCGCGCATAACGACAAATATATAACTCCGATATTGCAAGTACGGTAGTTAACTGGAAATAGTTAATATTCATGAATTTGTGGTACCAATTCGAAACGTGGCCACCATTCGGTGACTGGATGAAACCCCTTTAACGTTAGTTGCGTGTGATTATTAACAAAATGGCGTAACGTTACTAGATAGGATAAAGTTCTGAGGCGGCACTACTACTAAAGAATATACTTTGTTGATAGTTAGCGCCGAGTAGTTCGTTAACTACGTGGTTAGTTACTTGCCACTATGTACAGCAGCATTCAACTAACGTTAGCTAAGTAACTACGTTACCTACGACGACAGTGGTTAAAGTTAGCCGACATATCTACAAAAAAAAATCTGCACGATTGCAATACCATGTTCTGGGAATATGCAGGTAACTAGATAAATCAATTAATATACTGATATAGGTGTAGCTAGTTGGATCACCACATGGTTTACGCTGGGTCATGCAAAGTTAATGGGAACGTGGCTGCCTGTGTGATCATGCCTCAATGTTGGGTGCAGTACTGCTAGTTCTATTTCACAATTTCCTAGTAAATAAACACGTACAATTTCACAGCAGTTGTACCTAGCTACTGAAAAATGCTGTTATACTGTGCAAAGACTACTCACTTTCTACGTCCGCCATCTTCGGTCTGCTGCGCGACTGACTTGAGGACAACACGTGTGTGCTCAATGAGATCCCGGACTGCACGAGCAGTGCTCAGTGCGCATGACTTTTCATGAAAACCCGCTACCTCCTCTCTAAGCCACGCGATAGTTCATTCCACGATCAACCAAACGAGAAAGTAGATCGAACAGTAGGTGTCGCTCGAGCAGAGTTTAAAATATATATGTTTTAGTATGTGTGCGCTCGAGAGACAACATAAAAACACATGTTTTGTTAACATGCTACCTTCATAAATACGGGCCGGTATTTCAGAAAACGTCTTTAGTGAAAACTCAGTTCACTCAGAGTTGATGGAAACTCTGGGTTTACGGTTTCAAAATCCAGTTCAGCGTTTCTCTGAGTCAGTTACTACGGCAACATACTCCGTGAAGCTTTTATTCAACTAACCCCGAGTTTGTCCTTCTCTAACTGAAACCTGCATGTGTCAGACATGGCGTGTCCTTTTCTCGAAGAGCCAGTTGATTTTGAAGCACAAATACTCCGCAGAAATCTCCGCCGGGAGAGGGTGATCAGACCCCGATTGGTCTTTGTATAATTCCCTGATGAATATATTTTCGAGCTTTACCGTTTTTCTGCACATCATTTATCTGAACAATATTCTCAGCCCTCATATCGTTCATATGACACAACGTGGACGTGCTCTCAATTCGGAACATATTCTTTGTGTTGGACTTCGTTTTTTTGCCAACTGAAACGGTTACTATACAGTAAGGTGGTTTTCACAAGTCACAGATCGACAAGAACCAGCAAAGAAGAATTCCACAGAATTGCAGGTATCAGTCAAAGCAATAATGTATTTGGTATTACGATTTGAGACTTGAAGCACAAATACGTTCATTTTATATATTTTTAGGGTTTCCAGGTGTGATTGGCTGGATAGATGGCACTCATATTCCTATCACAGCTCCTTCAGTAAATGAAATAGATTATATAAATATGAAGTCTTTCCATAGCATTAATGTGCAGGTAGGCCTAAATAGTATACTTTAGCATTCCAAATGAAATACTTCACAATGCAGCTAATTACTGTTCTGCACTGTGATCATATGTGATGCAGCCCACATCAGCAACGTCGAAGCACAGTGGCCTGGGTCTGTGCATGACTCGCAGATTTTTCGCGAGTCTACACTGGGCGCTAGGTTTGCCCGTGGTGAGTGTGTGTGTGTGTATATATATATATATATATATATATATATCCTATTATAATCAATATTTTGTTTTCTCCTATTGCAACTCAATCCTTATTTTATCCAAGGAGAGTTACAGTTACCTGCTCGGAGATAGAGGGTACCCCTGCCAGCCATACTTGCTGACCCCTTACCCTGATCCCAAGCCCTCCCGCAGCAACACTACAACTTGGCTCACTGCAGGACACGAGCAAGGGTGGAGATGACCATTGGGATGCTCAAAGCCCGGCTCCAGTGCCTTCGTAGGCTCAGGGTCACCCCAGAAAGGGCATGTGACATTGTGGCATGTATGATTCTCCACAACTAGAGGAGAACAATGTCCTGCTCAAGAAGTCAATGATCTAGATAACGATTTGGACCACGCCGCTGACGCACGAGATGGGCGAGCAGTCAGAGATACAATATGCTACAATCATTTCTAATTGACCCATCACTTCCCCAGTGTCATATAAAGACAATATTACTTTCATTTTATGGAGTGTTCTTTATTCCCTGAAAGTGAAGATGCAGTACAGTAGTCTTTTTTGTTATTCAAACAAGTAAAATCATCCACCTGTGGGCACCTCACCCACCTTCAACTGATGTTCCAGCAGTTGTATTTCTATTTTTGTCTTTGAAGTTGTATGTGGTCCATTTCCAAATCACATTTTTCTATTTGTTTTTGTAACTACACCTTGTACAGCTGTTTCACAGGGAGCTGTAGGAACACAAAAAGTTACATTACATTTCAGTGCAAGATCTACTTAGTTTCATTGTATGTCATGGGCCAATGCTAAACAACATCTTACAGAGGCAAGTTGTGCTGTAGAGGTGGACAGACCCTCTTCTTCATTGTAATTTCCAGCATTGCTCTGTTAGGGGAAAAAGGTGCAAGTATTATTCTGTACAAGACTTAGATGTGATCAACTGCTAGATGTGATTTAAGGAGTGAACCTCAATAGGCCTCTCTGTATGTTCCCTCTGTGGCAGCTGACAAAGTATCTTCATCATCCTGTAATGAATATTAAACAATTTTGTGTTCTACTCAAATCCATTATGAAACATCTGGAGTATTAAGAGTACTTACAAGTGCATGGAGGTCTGTTATGGTAGAAGGCTCCACCAGAGTGATTACACCATCAGTAACTGATAAAAGGTGACAATTAGACAGTATAATTTGAAATAAAAAATTTGGTTGGACAAGGTTTCTCCAGAGATGCCATCAGCAATAGGTCGCCCACTGTGACTGAGGGCCATCTCTTCAGCCTCTGATAGTGGTGGTGGACCCCCACCTGTTCTCCGGGCCTCAGCCTTTTTCCTATTGGCTATAATGGATGTCAAATTTGAATATGTCCAGTAAGCACACATTTTGAGACTTGTATGTATAAAAGCATTTACTTTCAAATGGACAAAATTAAATACTGGCAGTGTGGAGATAGCTGACTATTAAAACAGGTTTTGCTCAGAAAATGTAGCCACTGAATGCTGTTTAATGAAGCTCAACAATATCACAATTGTATTGCAATTATACCTTACCGGTTTTAAGTATATTTTGGGATTTCATCTTCAGTTGCTGCCAAGTGCGTTTGGTGCCTGTTGGGTTGCACCTAAATATAAAAAAATGTGTGACACACACACACACACACACATATATATAAAATGTTGATTAAGTGTAACACTCAAGATAATTTTTTTCAAAATAATACTCACGCATTGACTCGGTCAGCAATTTTCTGCCACGCCAACTCACGTCATTTTGCTGCTGCTATGGTATTGCTTTTTTTCTTAAATATCGTTTCATAAATCGGCATTAGCAGTCATTCATATTTCTAATTCCACTGGGGAGAAATAGGCAGTTCGAGTCTTGTTTTCTCCTGTTGCCTAGATGAATAGTGTTCCATTTTTATATCCTGGTGCTCACGCTTTACTCAGGGTTAATTAGACTCAGAGGTGACTGAGATAATTGTTACCACTTGTTCTGAAACCGTAAACTCTGGAGTTTTACTGCTCAGAGTCAGTCAACCCAGAGTTGTGGTTTCAACTCAGTATGTTAACCCTGCTTTCTGAAATACCCCCACGGTCTATGCATGACACCCAGACCAAATAATTCTAACCTGTGGCGCGTTCAGCAGGATTATAGATCAAACATGCCTCTGACATGTAGACCAGTGATTCTCAAAATTGGGGAGGATTTTAGGGGGTCTTGTGCAAGAAAATCTAAAACACATACAAATAATATTTAGAACGTTAACCGCCGCACCTAAACATTTATTTTGCAAGGTTACCGCCGCACCGCTTATTGTTGCTGACTTTACACGTGCAGCACGTCCGCAGTGATGAAAAGGCTAGCTACGTTCAGGACTCACAGGGTGTTCGCGCTACACGCACTCACTGACCAATACAATAACGATCTCGCCCCACACATACACATTTCAAGCGGTAATTGCTGCGTTTCTTTCGGAAAACAAGTGTAGACTGTGAGGAATGGCTCATTATGGTAACCTACCTGGCGGATATTTTTGATAATCTGAATTCGCTCAATGTGTCAAAGCAAGAGACACAATCGAGTTGAACAGAGGGACAAAGTGGATGCCTTCAGGATGAAGCTTACCGTTTGGGCAAATCATATTTCTAACGAGAGGATTTACATGTTTCCCAATGCTGATTTCGAGATTCTGAATCTGATCAACAAAGCGCACAGCGACACACTGAGAAAAAAAAAACAGTTAAACAGCATATTGTCAAGCTGCAGGGAAAGTTTTGCGACTACTTCTCGGAGGAGAACAGGAGACAAGACGACTGGATAGATACAGGACCTCTTTCGAGCAACGATGGGGATCAACTGGTGCGGCAGGTAGCCTAGCGGTTAGAGCGTTGGGCCAGTAACCGAGAGGTCGCTGTTTCGAATACCCGAGCCTGTCTGTGTCCTTGAGCAAGGCACTTAACCCTAATTTGCTCCAGGGGCTGACCCTGTAGGTAGGCCGTCATTGTAAATAAGAATTTGTTCTTAACTGACTTGCCCAGTTAAATAAATGTTACATTTAATTTAAAAACCAAAAAAAGCGCTGGTGGAGCTGTCATTTGATCGCGAACTGAGCATTTCCGGAAATGACCCTGCCACAGTTCTGGTGCAGCGTAGTGGGAGAGCATGCTCCTCTCATACAATCAGAATCACGTTACCGTACTAGCACTATCTCTGTGAAAGTGGCTTCTCTGCTATGGCCGTGCTTAAAAATAAAGGCAGAAACAAACTTTACAGACAGCATGACCTCCGAGTTGCCCTGTCAACCATCAACCCAGACATCAATAAACTTTCAAACTGAAGAAACACCCCCGTTTCCCCACTGA
Source organism: Thymallus thymallus (assembly GCA_023634145.1). Lineage (NCBI taxonomy): Eukaryota > Metazoa > Chordata > Actinopteri > Salmoniformes > Salmonidae > Thymallus > Thymallus thymallus. The sequence goes on from CM042404.1 coordinate 11,287,993, forward strand.
TAGGCCACACACACAATAAATAAACAGGTAAATGAGTTATTGTTCAGTATGTTAATAATTATTGTTAATTAATTCTGACATTCATATGGGCTCCCGAGTCTCGCACCGGTCTATAGCACTGCATCTTAGTGCTAGAGGCGTCACTACAGACACTGGTTCGATTCCTGGCTGTATTACAATATGGCTGTGATTGGGAGTTCCATAGGGCGGAGCACAATTGGCCCAGCGTCGTCCGGGTTCGGCCGGGGTATGCCGTCATTGGAAATAAGAATTTGTTCTTAACTGACTTGTCTAGTAAAAAAAAACAAAAAAACCTACCTTTAAAAAAAGGTTGTGAAGCTATTCACATTGCAATTACTGATTACGAAATCCTAATGATTGTTATTTTTTATATTTTAAACACTGGTATGTGTTACTGTTAATTTACATGGTTTCAATGTCATGTTCTGAATCTGATCATTTATTACACCCCACTCCTGAACTGGTCGCCTAATTAAACGTCTTATTCTCTTGAATTGATAAATGTTTTCTCAGTTAATATGGCTGTGTAATGACTTCCTTTAATACCATAATAGTAGCCCATTGAGACAGTGTATTTTGCAAGTGAAGCCTACCCAAGAAGGCAGCTGCAGTCAACAGTCCATAATATTGGGTCCGGACACAATTGTCAATGTCAATTTTGGGAACTGATAACCAGTTGAGAACTGATGTAGACTAAGGAATCACATCGGCTCTATTCATGGCATTTCTATCTGCAATGTTTGAGAACATTTTTGCCAACTTAACATGGCCCTGTACTTTCCTTTTAAATAACTCCTGTCTAGGCTTGACAAAACACACAGCCACCCAATAAAAATCAAGAAAAGGTGTTGCAATCACCCAATTTATTTCATTATGTAAACAATGCAACATTTCCTAATACACTCATAAACAATTAAATGACTAGTAAAAGTGCTATTGAGTACTTAAGACATACTAGAAACTAATCCCTAAAACAAAGCCAAAAATATGTAGTTAAACAGCTCAATATGTTAAGTTACAGTTCAAAAGATGATTGTTGTGACTAGAGTATAATGCATGTCTACAAATCTTATATCCCAAACAGATCACAGTCCATTTTCTTGACTTCAACAAATCTAACAATATTATCTTCTCATGTAAAATATTTCTGGGTAGAGAATATTTCTGAAGTACAGTACAATTATTTTATGCTCATATCAGGAATGGCATTTAGTTCTGCATTAACAATATATAACTGCATTCATGCAGTGGAAATACTTGATTTCACTAAATGCTCATAATACAAAAACGATTTGATTCTACAAGACTTTTCAGTCTCCTTAAACATGTATTTATGACTGATTGGGTGATGGTGCTTTTCTGCTATATCTTTGATTGACTTTGGCATTGGCTGGAAGGGTTGGAGACTCAGGGTGGCTCTTCTTCACTCAGGCCTGCAGACCCAAGGAACGGGCGGTGTTCAGGACATCGTCTCTGGTCAGGTAGCAGCCACACAGTTGCCGCAGGCCTGTGAAGGACTCCCGGCCATGCATGACACGCCAGTTATCAATGAAGAGAACCTTACAGAAAAAGGAGGGAACATATTTTTAGTGTAAGATTTTGTAAGACTTCACCCGTCACCTGCAGCTCAATCTTAGTTTTCAGTTAAGTTGGGGATATGTGAATATCTAGCTCAACCGGTCATGAAGTACTAAATCCTTTCTGGCTAGATCAATGAAAAGGCAAATATTTTTCCCCTTACCTTTCCAGGCTTCAGTTTGACCCACAACTCATTCTCCGGCTTCCTCAGCTCTGTGGTCAACTCTCTGTGTGCCACATACCATCGCTTGACAATGTCATGGGGGATAGTGTTTATGACTGCACGGTCGTAGTTATTGTATCTGTAAGACAGGCAACCAATATCAGATCATATATTCATAACAATGATCTCAAAGGAGCTAGAATAACAAAAGCTTTGCTGCGTATGAGCACCAGATCCTGAGCCTTCCACTAAGAACCTTCCAAAGTGAGTTAATTTGTATTGATGGGTGTATAATTTAAAAAAATGCATACAACATTGTGAGTTAATAGGTAACCAAGACTGGTTAATGTAAGGTTGTATGGCCAATGACGTTGGAAGATATGTTTAAAGCAAGACACTCAGGGAGACAAAACAAATTACAACAAACTGGTCATACCGGATCATGTACACCTCATTGTTCCAGGGATACACGTTGAGTACAGGGCCAATGCCGATCATGTGGTTGCGGTGGTCGCTGACATTTTCAATGTACTCATGCTTGATGGGAACCCGAGCTAGCAGCTCAAAGTTTTCAGGCGTCTTCTGGAGCACTTTGTCTGCAGAATAGAATCCATCTACAAGTAGTGTTCTTCCTCCTGTTCCCTCATGTCTAAGGCAATGGAACACTTGGATCCTGCAAGTCAAAATCAATGGCATCAAAGTAAGTCACGTTATTATGAAATGCCCAGTCATTTCATGGGAGGCCAAGGTAACGCTTAGTTTCATGTTGTACTATCTTTTTTCAAGATTCAAGAAGTCTATGGCATCTCCGGTACGTTTGTATACTTTTTAACCAGTATTACAGAAAGTAGCGCTCAAGAGCCAAAAGTGGTCCCCGAAAATTGCATACTATATCACATATGTGCACCACGTCATTGCCCTATCTCTCGATCTGCTGTGTGTGCGTCTTGCTAAGTGTCACTCAAATGGTGAAGGGCTAAAGGTCATTGGCTAGAACTCAAATCACTAGGAGCTGGCCCACATGGGGGAAAATGTAGAGAAACTTTCAGAAAACAGTCACTTTCTAACTAGGGATTCCAGAAAACAGTCGCTTTCAAACTAGGGATTTCGTGGCTAATTGAGGTAAGACAGTAATTCTGCTCATAGATTATGCATGTATGAACTACACTGACACATTCAGCCCAAAGCGGGAGGTTTAAAAAATACTTAATAGTTGCCAAAAGATCCAGAGCATGTCTTTAAAAAAGCCATAAGAAGGTGATTAAACAGTGTCCAACTGCATCTTGCAAAAGAAATGGCCTGTGTCCATTTTTGTAATATCACTGTATTAGCCTAACACAATACCTATATACATTCAGTGCCTTCGGAAAGTATTCAGACCCCTCGACTTTTTCCATATTTTGTTAGGTTACAGCCTTATTCTAAAAATTATTAAATCGTTTTTTCCCCTGTAAATCTACACACAATACCCAATAATGACAAAGCAAAAACAGGTTAAAATATTTTTGCTAAATTTATTGAAAATAAAAAACAAATGACATTTACATATGTATTCAGACCCTTTACTCAGTACTTTGCTGAAGCAGCCTTGAGTCTTCTTGAGTATGACACTACAAGCTTGGCACACCTGTATTTGGGGAGTTTCTCCCATTCTTCTCTGCAGATCCTCTCAAGCTCTGTCAGGTTGGATGGGGAGCATTGCTGCACAGCTATTTCCAGGTCTCTCCAGAGATGTTAGATCAGGTTCCAGTCCGGGCTCTGGCTGGGCCACACAAGGATATTCCGTACTTTGCTCCGTTCAACTTTGTCTCGATCCTGGCTAGTCTCCCAGTCCCTGCCGCTGAAAAACACCCCCACAGCATGATGCTGCCACGACCATGCTTCGCCGTAGGGATGGTACCAGGTTTCCTCCAGACGTGACCCTTAGCAATCAGGCCAGAGAGTTGAATCTTTGTTTCATCAGACCAGAGAATCTTGTTTCTCATGGTCTGAGAGTCTTTGGGTGCCTTTTGGCAAACTCCAAGCAGGCTGTCATGTGCACTTTACTGAGGAGTGGCTTCCGTCTGACCACTCTACCATAAAGGCCTGAGTGCTGCTGAGATGCTTTTCCTTCTGGAAGGTTAGTCCATCTCCACAGAGGAACTCTAGAGATCTGTCAGAGTGACCATTGGGTTCTTTGTCACCTCCCTGACCAAGGCCCTTCTCCCCCGATTGCTCAGTTTGGCCGGGCGGCCAGCTCTAGGAAGAGTCTTGGTGGTTCCAAACTTCTTCCATTTAAAAATGATGGCGGCCACTGTGTTCTTGGGGACCTTCAATAGCAGAATTTTTTGGTACCCTTCCCCAGATCTGTGCCTCGACACAATCCTGTCTCGGAGCTCTATGGATAATTCTTTCGACCTTATAGCTTTGTTTTTGCTCTGACATGCACTGTAAACTGTGGGACCTTATATAGACAGGTGCGTGCCTATCAAAATCATGTCCAATCAATTTAATTTACAACAGGTGGCCTCCAATCAAGTTGTAGAGACATCTTAAGGATGATCAATGGAAACAGGATGCACCTGAGCTCAATTTCAAGTCTCATATCAAAGGGTCTGAATACTTATATAAATAAGGTATTTGTATTTGATTTTTACTATATTTGCAAAAATGTCTAAAAAACAATTTTTCCCTTTGTGGGGTATTGTGTGTAGATTGCTGAAGATTTTTATTCTTTTAATCCATTTTAGAATAAGGCTGTAACGTAACAAAATATAGAAAAAGTCAAGGGGTCTGAATATACTTTCCGAAGGCACTGCAGATGTCTAAAGTGTGTCTTTATCTGAGGAATCCTAACCTAACCAAGATACAGATCAACATGTGCGCTGCCTTACTACTTTGACCTGACATGATCACTCCAATACAGTTCAAATAACACCCATCCATGTGTGAATATCTAAATACATACCCACATGGCTCCTGGAAGTATGAGGTGTCTGTATGACGGTCCAGGGCCAGTTTGGTGTAGGCAGTGTCTCCTCGGGAGAAATCGGATGTGAAGTTCCACATCTTGCCATACATAGTCTCCCTAGTAGAAAACAAGAATGAAAACACAAAGTAGAGTCAGATGTATCAAAAGGGATACCTAAAACATTATACAGTACAATAACAATTCAAACAAGTTTATAGTTGGCAACTGTGATCCAAATAGTGAGTGATATTTTGTTTCTTTGGGGTGTCAGGAGGGCAATTACTTCATGACCAAATATCCTCACTGGACTAGAATAAGAAAATGGCCTCATCTGGCAACCATGTGCAATGCATTTCTTAGAACACGCTGCTTCCTCCCTCCCTCCCTCCCTCCCCCTCTCCCTCCTCTTCAACCCAAGCTAGAGTCCAGTACAAAGAGGGATTAGTGCGCTTGCTCAGGCGTTTGAAACTTCAAAACCACACCACCTGCAGAGTCCTTAATGAACAGACCTGGTGGATTAATCAGAACAAAGTACCTCTCCGCTCTCACTAAACTGGCAGAGGAGACACACTGTCTAAGTGCAACAATGCCCATTCTTTTGAGTCTGTCGTGCATGTTAACTTGACAAAAGTATCAAACTTGAAGTTATGGAAAGCAAAACCTTCTCTGTAGCTGTTACTCTGCAATACAAAGAGTGTAAACAAGCCAACCCTGATAAATATCAAGCTTAATTAACGCCCACCAAAAATAGATATCTGGGGTGTTTGTTCTCATTCCTTATTAAATAATCCCCCACTCTAAAACCATGCATGTTTCGTATGCATTGTGGTGGGTGGTATGCCGTTACTTTAAAGCCCCCTCAACACCCCCTTCTCATTCCCTACCCCAGGCAATCACAGAGAGGCATACTATACCTGATGAGGCTGACCCTGTGGGTAAGAGTCTCAGTGGCCTCAACAGTCGGCGGGACGCCCTCCACAAAAGCAATGCCATACAGCAGAAAGCTCCTAAGGAACTTTTTCAGTTCATCATCACAGCTCATAAACTTGTCCCAGTTGGCAGAGGGCACCTTGGCACTGGTATAGATGTCTGAGTTCCAGATGATGCGTGGCTGCATGGCACTCTGCTTCTGTCCCTCATAGCTGTTCTGAACCAGCCAGCTTAGCTTGTACCTTGTCACGTGACCATCAGGCCCTGGGGTAGACAAAAATCAGACAATTCCTTCTATTATACAGTTGAAGTCAGAAGTTTACATACACCTTAGTCAAATACATTTAAACTCGTTTTTTCACAATTCCTGACATTTAATGCTAGTAAAAATGCCCTGTCTTAGGTCAGTTAGGATCACCACTTTATTTTAAGAATGTGAAATGTCAGAATAATAGTAGAGAGAATTATTCATTTCAGCTTTTATTTCTTTCATCACATTTCCAGTGGGACAGAAGTTTACATACACTCAATTAGTATTTGGTAGCATCACCTTAAAATTGTTTAACTTGGGTCAAACGTGTCGGGTAGCCTTCCACAAGCTTCCCACAATGGTGTTCTTCAGCTTGCAAGCCTCCCCCTTTTCCCTCCAAACATAATGATGGTCATTATGGCCAAACAGTTCTATTTTTGTTTCATCAGACCAGAGGACATTTCTCCAAAAAGTACGATATTTGTCCCCATGTGCAGTTGCAAACCGTAGTCTGGCTTTTTTTATGGCGGTTTTGCCAGAGAAAATAGGATTGCGGTTCTCCATTGAAAATTATTAAATGATAGGCTTAACTACTGGCATGGATTTAGAGTTCTTGACGACATCAAACTGACCTAGATACAGTACCTCACTAAAATGTTCAACCGATTGCACCCTGAGTAAGTAAGAGAACGCTTACAGTTTAACCAATGCCTTGTGATTTTTTTTTTTTTTACATTGTACAAACATGTAATTCAAATAAAGCATATGGCAGCAACATCTGCAGTACATTACAACCTTTTTCAAGAGTAAAACGTCTCCCAGAAAGATGCTTGTTTTTAAGAAGATATTACTATCACAGGTTTGGCAGTGGAGAATACCATTTTTAGGCTAGGCTACTCCATAATGTGGGCTTCCAACAGGGTCCAAAGGAAAAAAACGGTGTTTCATCCCAAAACCAACTGTAGCTATTCATATTGAGAGAAAACATTTTTTTTGACAACAAATCAAAACAAAGAAAGTCACCTACTGTATGCGATGTGGAGGCGAACTGGGTAGAGAACATTTTCCCTCTCTCTTAGTTGGGAAAATCAATCTTCAAACCAAGACTTACATGTGAGGAAGATATTCTCATCATCCACCCTGGTGTTGGCCGGTCGTATGTTTAGCTCCACATTTGCTGTATCCAGGTTCCTCTGGTTGGTCTTGCTGTTGAAGCAGGAGGCAGAGTGGCAGTGATCCCGTAGCCACACATAGGCAAAGCGCATCACAAGCCCTCCATAGCTGAGCTCTGCCGATTCAAATGTCAGATATAAAGTACATATTAGCCTACAATGTGAAAACTGGCCTATTCAAGTGTGAAGTGCCAGGTCCAGACTAGGGTTTAATATGTAAAAAAAATAAAAAATAATAATAATAATAATTATATATATGTATATATATACATACATACATACATACATACATACATACATACATACACACACACACAAACACACAATAAAGATACATTATGATGTCATAGCCTAAAGGAGGGTATATTAAAAACATAAAAGGAACATTCCTCATTGAGACCTGCTGGGACAAGAGTGCCCAAGTGGTCTATCCAATCGGTCTCTCTTTGGAGAAGTCATTTATCCCCATCTCCTCCCTCATAGTGGTTTGCGAATGGCACTCTTATACTCACAAATCCTTGTCTTAAGTTCATGTTTGGTCTTACTTACCCACATATTAAAATTCACAGGAACACTTATGGAGATATACAACATATTTAGTTTTACAGGTTATTCTACCAAACCTATATCTTTTTATTTAATTTTTGTAATTATAATAACTAGGCAAGTCAGTTAAGAACAAATTCTTATTTACAATGACGGCCTACCTACAGGGCCTGGAGAAAATTAGGGTTAAGTGCCTTGCTCAAGGACACGGACATGTTTTTCACCTTGTCGGCTCGGTTATTCAAACCAGCGACCTTTCGGTTACGCTCTAAACGCTAGGCTACCTGCCGCCCTATACATCCTCTCACCCGAGTGGGGATGGATAAGAGAGTTCCTGCTGATCATGGAATAACAGTGAATGCAGTTGTGACAAGGGAAATTGCCATCAGGAATGATAGACATGAAATACAATGCTTTTTTCTTAGGCCAATCATTCTGACCTCATCTTCATCATTGTAACGACATGAATAATATGGGACTAGAATAAGACGCAGACGGCTTTTGCTTCTCTTCACTAAGTTGTATTGGTTATGGGTCTGTAAATAACTGCTATAGCCTATCGCCATCGCATGCTCTCTTCCCACTGGGATGGCTCTCTTCCCACTGTGATGACATTGAATCAACGTGGAAAACTGATTGGATTTGCAAAAAGTCATCAACATAACGGCATGATTTTTTATTTATTTTTACCCAACGTTTAACCTAAATCCAATGACATGGTTACATTTTTTGTTGATTTCACATTAAAATTCACGTTAGTTGACTACCCAACCAAATGTAAATCAAAACTAGACGTGGAACTGACGTCTGTGCCCAGTGGGGCTCTTCTTTCAAACTCTTGAGTTTGTTTGGCTGCTGTATTTAACATTCAGCAAACAAGAGCAAGCTTGCATCCCTCTTCGAATGGTCTATTACAGGGTTCCCCAACTGGCAGGCCACGGTCCGAATTTGGCCCGCGGGTGGTTTTATTTTGCCCCCAAGTTCTGCAATTTTTATTTTATATATTTTTTTAATGGGACATACAAGACTGTAAAAACACCAGGAAATCAGCTATGTGTGATTTTAATTTTGGAAATCTGTTCCCAAGTATTCCAACCATAATAGAAAGATGTGATCGTATACAAATGTAAGCAAGGTTTGAGAAATTATTATGTTTAAGGAAAATATTATATCAGTTTGGGCTTCTTGCTAATACTGCATTGAATGTTTTACTTAAAAGGGGGTAGGCTAGGACATATGACATTACTATTTGTGCCTTGCAGAAGAATTCAGACCCCTTGGATTTCTTCACATTTTATTGTTACAACTGGGATTTAAACTGATTTAATTGTCATTTTTTTGTCCACAATCTACCCAAAATACTCTTAAGTATTCAGTCAAGTATTGAACTTCAAGCACAGATTCAACTACAAAGACCAGGGACCTTTTTGAAAGCCTCAAAGGGCAGACATATGCAGCTGTATTCAAAAACAGACTGTCTAGAGCAAAATGTTCATATAGGCTTTGGTAAAGGGCTGATACAAATAGTCATACTTACCAAGGCATTCTTCCTGAAGCTGCCAGTGACAACTCGCCGATTGTGGAGCAGTATGCTGCCAATGTCTCACTTCATTCTGGGTTCGTATGAATCCAGAGACCAAAGGAGCCTGTGCTTTCGATATTGGTTGCAAATAGCCATTTAAACGGCAAAACATCCGAGCCAAAGACATTGTCTGGTAATGGAAAAAATAATTTTAGATGGAACACTGTTCATGCCATGGACAGATTCAGAACACAACTATAATAGTTATTTGATCGAGTCTGACATTGACTCCCGCACAAATGATAATTTCCCCATCTTAATTGCTGTGATTAATAACAAATCAGCTGCTGTGGAGGTCTGTTGATCAGATCATGCAATACGTTACTCACATAACGGAGCTCGTGTTGATTCGTCAGTTGTGTTTATGTAGCTAGCAGCACTACTAGCTGCTATTGGGACCTGGAATTCAGACTTCTTGGACCTTCGATGAAGCTACATTGACAATCGCGGAGATTGATTATTAAGCAAGTTCGTTTTTTCCAAGTCGTTTATATACTTTGCTGGCTAGCATTGCAGCATAGTAAACTTTTGCAACGTACCTTGCTAACGTTGAGAACTGCTAGTCAGCAGCTACCGAAGAGGTAGCTATCAGCAAAGAGGAAGAGGCGAAGCGAGAGGGTCCATTCCAGTCAAAATCGGTCCACGCGGAAATATACAGTCATAACCAGAAGTCCCGCCTTTGGGACAACGAATCCAATTTTTAGGGAGGAGACAAGACCATCTCGTCATTATATACAGTATCTTGGCAATCAGTCAACACGTTCCCTAGTCCTCTGGCTTTCTTCTGCCTCCCTCTGGTATGCTACACTGGCATAATGCAGCTTGGTCCGGGTTCTGACATGTTGAAACTAAAATGTATGTAGTACAAGGAACATTAAAAACTATTTTTGAATTTCTTGAACATTTCAGAACTGCGCATCTAGGTTTCCACTATGGCTATATCGTAAAAATGTATCAAAACACAAATTCGATTTTTGGTCTTAATTTAAGGTTAGGTATAAGGTTAGCAGTGTGGTTAAAGTTAGGTTTAAAATAATAGTTTAAGATAATACTTTGTAATAATAGGCTGACTTTCTGGCTGTGATAACTAGGCACGACGCCTCTAATTAGATTAGCATTACTTGTCGAATACATTGCACGTTTTCACTCTAATTGTAAATAAATGATCTCTGTAAGTAGTCTTAATTGAATAGAAGGTGAGTGAGGGTAGCCTATGTTGGAGCAATCGTTTTCATTTACGGTTTCTCAAGGTATGAAGCGCGCACTATAAAACACGAGGCACTATAGAACAAGAGGCCACATGATGCGTATTGATCTACTTTTCATCAATATGTAACATATGGAAACCGTTATTGTCCTCTATCCTATTGTCTCACACAACAACCACTTGGTATGCCCACTAAAGATTCACAATGTTTAAGTCCCCCACAATAGAACTTTGCAAATGAGGGAGGTGCCAGAGGTACACAGTATTTTAGGGGACTGCAATTGTCTGAAAAAAATCAGTGGTACACAATAGAGAGCAATATTAATGGCGTCTATTTGTAGGCACTAACTCCGCCATGTTTCAGTTGCACAAAGCCTATGGGGAAATTAATGGATTATGAGATCTTATATATAGCCTCGTTATTTTAATTTTATTGTGTTACTTTTTATTTTATTTTAAACTTTATTTAGTAAATATTTTCTTAACTATTTTTCTTGAACTGCATTATTGGTTAAGGGCACCTCTTAAATGTAATGGCAAAAATTTAGATTTCTGCCTAAATAGACATACCCAAAAGTAACTGCTTTTCATGTGTAATTACATGATTCTGACATGCAAAAACTTGGTATATTTGGAAAGAAGACATCTGGGAGATTATGAGGAAATGATCAGAAGATAGGAGTTACATAGTTCAGAATACACAAGATCAAGCACACACCATTTTTTTTTTAAAGTTATCTTTCATTGACAAGCTATAAGTCACTTATTGATTGCTTGAGCTGGAAACACATCAGATGGCTTCCACAACATGTGAACAATGTCAGAAAAAAAACGGGATTGATAGATCTAACAACTACAAATGGGCAGATGTTTTAGTAAGTGGTGTCAGGTTTGGTCAGGGGACATTTTCAAGTGTCCCTAAACCTCTCCAAAGTGGCATATTTCTGCAAATTAGATAATTCCAGTGCTATTACATATTTGCAATCCATAGATGCTATTTGTTCAGTATAAAAACACAATTTCTATCATATCAACCTCACTCAAACATTGTGGTGGTGTTATGGGGTATCCAGGGTACATTCAAGTGTCCTTTAAACCTCTCCAAAGTGTCCGAATGTGGTAAGGCACTGTTTTTGCACACTGGATGTGCCTAAAAGTTATTTTTCACTATAAAAACGTGGTGGTGTCGTGGGATATGGATGCCCACAGCGCGTAAGCAGGCAACATATTTTTGATAAGCAAAGTGTAAGATGTTTGCTGAAAACATTGTGTAAAATAAACATTTTGACTCGGGGCTGGTGATCAATAACGGTAGGTCACAGGCAGACAAATAAGAAATCCTCCTGATCTGTGGAGTCCCGGATTTCTGTGTGTATCAACATATTCCATGTCAGCGGCAGGGACTGGGAGATTAGTCAGGATCAAGGGAAAGAGTAGCAAAAGTACAGAGAGATCCTTGATGAAAACCTGCCCCAGAGCACTCAGGACCTCAGACTGGGGTTACAACGACCCTAAGCACACAGCCAAGACAACACAGGAGTGGCTTCGGGACAAGTCTCTGAATGTCCTTGAGTGGCCCAGCCAGAGTCTGGACTTGAACCTGATCTAACATCTCTGGAGAGACGTGAAAATAGCTGTGCAGTGACGCTCCCCATCCAACCTGAAAGAGCTTGAGAGGATCTGCAAAGAAGAATGGGAGAAACTCCCCAAATACAGGTGTGCCAAGCTTGTAGCGTCATACCCAAGAAGACTCTAGGCTGTAATCGCTCCCAAAGGTGTTTCAGCAAAGTACTGAGTAAAGGATCTAAATACTTATGTAAATGTGATATTTCTGATGTTTTTTTATTTTAATAAATTTGCTAATATAAAAAGAAAAACTCATTCCGGATGCACTGACTTATAAAACATATAAGATCTCCTAAGCCTGTGTTAACCTCAGACCTTATTTTTGGCATTCATCCCCAAATCATATTCTTTCCCCATAGCAATGGCTGAACAAACAGTTTTTTAGGACTTCTAAGCTGGCGAGCTGTTTAGAGAGGATATAATATTGGGCCTGTTTGAGTGGTAAGGCTGAAGCACCCAACTGCAGACGAATGTCGAGGAGTGAAGTCGGGGGAGGTGCATCTGCTACAGCCGAAAGTCGAACAATGATGTTTTCATTTTCCAACAGCAAGGCTCAGTGCTGCTAAGTTTTTCTTAGTAATGTCATATTAAACATGTCTCCAACCCCATATCACACACTCCCAAACTGTACATATACAGTGCATGACACAAGTCATTCTTCCAACAATTGTTTACAGACAGATTATTTCACTTATAATTCACTATATCACAATTCCAGTGGGTCAGAAGTTTACATACACTAAGTTGACTGTGCCTTTAAACAGCTTGGGAAATTCCAGAAAATTATGTAATGGCTTTAGAAGCTTCTGATAGGCTAATTGACATGATTTGAGTCAATTGTAGGTGTACCTGTGGATGTATTTCAAGGCCTACCATCAAACTCAGTGCCTCTTTGCTAGACATCATGGGAAAATCTAAAGAAATCAGCCAAGACCGAAGAAAAAAAATTGTAGACCTCCACAAGTCTGATTCATCCTTGGGAGCAATTTCCAAACATCTGAAGGTACCACATTCATCTGTACAAACAATAGTACGCAAGCATAAACACCATGGGACCACGCAGCCTTCATACCGCTGAGGAAGGAGACGCGTTCTGTCTCCTAGAGGTGAACGTACTTTGGTGCGAAAAGTGCAAATCAATCCCAGAACAACAGCAAAGAACCTTGTGAAGATGCTGGAGGAAACAGGTACAAAAGTATCTATATCCACAGTAAAACGAGTCCTATACCGACATAACCTGAGAGGCTGCTCAGCAAGGAAGAAGCCACTGCTCCAAAACCGCCATAAAAAAGCCAGACTACGGTTTGCAACTGCACATGTGGACAAAGACTGTACTTTTTGGAGAAATGTCCTCCTTTCTGATGAAACAAAAAATAGAACTGTTTGGCCATAATGGCCATTGTTATGTTTGGAGGAAAAAGGGGGAGTTTTGCAAGCCGAAGAACACCATCCCAACCGTGAAGCATGGGGGTGGCAGTATCATGTTGTTGGGGTGCTTTGCTGCAGGAGGGACTGGTGCACTTCACAAAATAGATGGCATCATGAGGAAGGAAAATTATGTGGATATATTGAAGCAACATCTCAAGACATCAGTCAGGAAGTTAAAGCTTGGTCTTCCAAATGGACAATGACCCCAAGCATACTTCCAAAGTTGTGGCAAAATGGCTTAAGGACAACAAAGTCAAGGTATTGGAGTGGCCATCACAAAGCCCTGACCTCAATCCTATAGAAAAATTGTGGGCAGAACTGAAAAAGCGTGTGTGGGCAAGGAGGCCTACAAACCTGACTCAGTTACACTAGTTCTGTCAGGAGGAATGGGTCAAAATTCACCCAACTTATTGTGGGAAGCTTGTGGAAGGCTACCCGAAACCTCCCCTGTTCATGTAATGGTGAAAGGTAGGGTTGTCTTGGGGGTATGATATTTGTGTGTCTGTAACCTTAGCACTCATTATTATTCACGATTCATTCAGGATTATCCATAATCATGGTAGCATCCACATTAATGTAGAAGTGTTTCTTATTTACAATAAAAGTGACTCCAAAATGGCATATAGTACTTTATTTACCATTCATTTCACAAAATAATCTGAAACACAACCAAAACAAATAGCAAATGACCAGCGGACACCCTGCTTATTGTGTGAGGGATAAAAGTTTACTAAATATTATAAATACTGTAGAGTGAAATCGAAGTGTTGTACGTAGTAACTGGCCCTATGCGTCACACGGAGGAAGTTAGATTAAGTGGACCGAGGCATTAATGTATTCATCACGCTGATTCTGTTGCAAAACGTTGTGTCTGTTGGTTTGTTTTGCAAAGGAAACCGTTTACCATTTACTATAGGAACCAATCGGAAGCAAACAGAGCAAACGGAACGAAACAGGGAGGGACTTACCTGCATTTGTCCCAATAGAATCTCTCGTTTCCGTTGCCAAACGTTTGGCAAGAGAATCTGAGTAATGAATGCACCCCTGTTTTGCAACATGTTAGAGGCATTTTGATGACGTTCATATTTTTGCAAGTTCAAATGTATTGTTTCGTTGATGAGGGAATGAAGTTTCACTAGAACAACAGGTTTTGAGATGTCTGAAATGTCAAAACAATTTAAATAGAGTGCAGGTACTAGCTATTTGACGAGCGGAAGAAAATAAGAATGTGAAGCCATGTGCTTCTTTGTTTACAAACCAGCGGCTGTTGGAGAGATTGTGGAGCGGGGAAATTGTGTGAATGGTTCTGTAAAGAACCTGCAATTTCAGCTTGTACAAAGTGAGCCGCACAACCGGCGAGAAATGATGCGTTTTTAAGTCAAGTTAAAGGTTAGTAACGATTTGTTTTTATTTTGGTTTGGCGTGAGCCATGCGCGTCTTTTTTTATATATATATTTTGCATCGATGTTGCTTTGATCATCAAACTATAAATTGTTTCCATGCTCAAGTCTTTTGGCATTTTGACCTGTGGGGCTTGTCCACAACTTGGCTGTATCATGCGTGCCACTATAAACGCGCCACTATCCAGCTGGCTAACGTTAGCTAGGTAGCTACACAACAAAGGGATTTCTGAAGTAGTGGGGTAAACAGCTACCCCTGAAGAAAGTGGCACAAAGTTGACAAATGTTAGCTACCTCCTCATTAGCTGAATTTGTAAGGACGAAAATCTAAATGAGCCCAACGTTTGTTTAGGTCTGAAAGAGCATGACCAGATTTTATATCTAGCAGCTATATTGTTAGATTTGTCATGTGGCATGCATTTCCTCATTTTGGAAGTTGACTTTCACAGTCAGTGTGTGGGCTAATAATTGACTGCCCACTGAAACCTATTTACTCGAAACCAACTATCTATTCTGAAATATACAGTATATTGGCGCTCTAATAAGGTTGCATATCGTGTACATTTACAGGTACATGGCTGTCAGTTAGTTTCGGCGGGGGATTGTAAACGCCCCCTCCCAATTAGTTCAAGCCAGGGTCATGGTTACAAAAAATGTTTTACAATGAATGTTATATTTCTAAGGGTCTTTGATATTGTGGTCTCATTAAATGCTATTCAGACCTAAACATGCCCAATGTTGTGGATACAATATTATTTCCCCAGTACCTGCACCTGGGTTGAATACTTATTCATGCAAGACATTTCAGCTTTTCCATTTTAATTCATTTGTAAACATTTTGAAAAACATTATTCCACTTTTATGGGGTATGGTGTGTAGGCCTGTGACAAAATACAAATCAATGTAATCCATATTAAAGGCTGTAACACAACAATACTTGGAAAAAGTAAAGGGGTGTGAGTTAATACTCTCTGAAGGCACTGTATCTGCCAACTCAATGCCTGGTTTCAGATCCCTAGGATTGGTTCAAATTGACCATCTGTAAGGCCAAAGGGAGAGTGATGTGGATTGTGGGAACTTGGAACAATCTATACATAACATTTCCTTTCATCTTTTTAACACTTCACCCCCTATTTACATGCCATTTCATTAAATTAATGTGTGGAGACCCCTGATGCTTCACAAGGTTTACTGAGAATGTTCTGTGCTGGTGCTTTATGGGGAGCTTGTCTGCTATGTAATAAAGTGCTTACAGTGCAGGTAATGATTGCCCTATACCTACCGCAATGTGAGCACTTCTGTCACAAAGAAGACGTCCTATCTGCTACTCTGACGTGGTCATCCAACAAAAAGTCTACTTCATTCTATTTCCCCAAAATGTATAGATTTTTCTGTAATTGGTGGCATCCACTGAACTAGTTAGTTTTGCCCCTTGGTGTCCGAAGTGCTGTTTGTGAAGGTAGATAAACTCATCAGACCTACTGCAAAACCAGCACTTCCTGACTCACAAGGTGCACCACTCAGCCGGTTCCACCAGAGGGCAGGAATTCCTTGGTCACAGTTGCCGCAAATAACATTGCCAGGGATCTTTAGTGTGGGTTTTAAAGGTAGACTCAGCGATATGATGTAGATGCAGAAAGTAAACAGCGTAGTGGGTACATTTCATCGACAACTAAGAGCGTTGAAGCTCTGGGCTCAACTTCTCCACTGTTTTGGTCCCATGGCTGCCACACTCTAACAGCATGACGCGAACCCGTGCACATGTGCAGATACTGTGTGAGAGCGAGTTTTGCATCTAGCTCATCTCAATATCTGCAGTGCTGCTCGTGGCAACGTCCTTTAACTGAGTCTACCTTTTAAGCTATAAGCAAAGCCGAGTCCAGCTGCTGTGCAGATGTGATGTGAATTCACAAAGGTTTAGATCCCTTGAAAACATCCAACTATGTTGCTGCTAGTTCTGGTCAGCTTTGCTAGGTGAACTGTCAGCCTGTGTGAATCTCAGAGTTGCTGTGCAAACCCATGCAAAACTGACTAAGACTGGAACTGATCGCCCTCCTGACTCACTACCCCTTGTCAACACAAATGAATCTATTATCTTGCACTTTTGCTGTCTTCTCTGTGACCCATAGACTATGTGTGACTCAAACCACACCGCTGACTCTCCCTGAACGTACCAGTAGTAATTTCCGTTTTGTCTAATTTGTTGGAATTTAGTGCAACTGGTTACGTGGCAGGTATCCTAGCGGTTAGAGCGTTGGGCCAGTAACCGAAAGGTGAAAAACCTGTCTGTGTCCTTGAGCAAGGCACTTAACCCTAATTTGCTCCAGGGGCTGACCCTGTAAGTAGGCCGTCATTGTAAATAAGAAGTTGTTCTTAACTGACTTGCCTAGTTAAATGAAAAAAAATGTGTTATGCTTCTAACTATGCTATTATGTGTTTTTGCATTCTAAATGGGGCCACTAAGACTAGCTTGTGTTGAGAGGCGGAGTCTTGGGCAATTGCCGGCAATCTTAAGAGGCATTGCACTTGTCTCGGTCTGACAGCACTGGCCGAGCGCAGCCACTGGAGCGGATCTACAGCTGTTGTTTACGAAGCATGTGACAAATACAATTTGATTTTATCAGAGGGGGACAACATGGGAAGGGACAGCATAAACAGGCCCATACAGATAGACCTGGCAGGAAAAAGAATGTCAAGCATATTTTCTTTAAAGGATTTTAGTGGAAGATAGTAAGATCCCATGACAAACACTACACACAAGGTATTTGAAATGTGACGTGAAGTGGTGAACTCTACTGTAGCTTGAAGGTATTTTGTAATCATGCAGTAGTAATAATACAGCTTTGAATGTCGCCTCGTAAATCAAAGTAACAGTAGTTATTACGTTGACAACTCACCAAAGATTCACAATGACAATCTATCTCCTTGGTCTTGAGGAGGATAGCAGTCTCCTAGCTACTACATCCCAACTTGTAAGGCCAGTGACAAATAACATATTTTGAACTTCATTCCATCTAGATTTTTATATAAATCAATCAAATGTATTTTATCAAGCCCTTTTTACATCAGCAGTCACAAAGTGTTTTACATATACCCATCTAAAACCTCACAAACATTGACCACTGAGTTTTATCCCTAACGTGAAGCATCTTAGAAGTGTCAAAGACACACATTTTATTGGTCACATACACACGTTTAGCAGATGTTATTGCGGGTGATATCAAAAAGTTATTTCCGGGTGTATGTAATAACACAAAAAATGTCCTGGGCTAATAATGTAAAAAATGTCACACAAAAAAACAAAATACTACAAAGTTGCTTAGGAGATAGGGCAGCACTGCTTCTATCTGTCGGCGTCATCTTGCTACCTTTTAACAGTATTATCACGAAGCGCTCCAAAAGGATCTAATATTAATCATATCTGCCATATAATGGTAATATGATATCTTAACGTATGCCCCAAATACAACAATTCATTTTCCTTTGAGTGTTTTGAAGGGGATGGGGAATAGACTTGTTACGACAGGTTGGCCATGAAAGTGGTTTATAATCCTCTGCTGTATCATTACAGGATATTATATATTATTATTATGGTGAGAATGTTTCTTTCGGGGTCTCCCCACTGTTTCAGCGCATATCTCAGATTCCTGCCCCATCCCCCTCACACCTGCTTAAGCACCTCTCTGAGACGCCTTTCCGCCTTCTTAAAGTGCGGCTCTTGCCCGTTCAGGGGGCCTCTGCCACGACTACAACCCAGATTAAGTTCCTTACTGCCATATTGCCACCCCTCAGTCCCGCTTTTCCATTCATGTCCAAAAACATTTAAAGAATCATTTCTAAAGAGGTTTTTTAAATAAAAAATAGGCCTAATGCTCCTCTTAGGTGTTTTAGATTGTGGTGACTGTGCTATCAAAGTAAAAAAAAAAAAACAAGGAGGCCCCTTGCCACAGCGTCTGTCTGGTTCATGAAGGGTAGTGATTCACTGTGCTTTCTCAATTCCCTGTGGAGAACATGATGACAAGGTACCTGTATGTTCCTTAAAGATCACAGCGGTACAATGTTTTTCTGGGATATTTGTCTCCCCCTGGGTGATAGTAAAGTAGCTTAATGTAATCTCTGACAGCAATTTGGCAGAACCTTGCTGTGTGTGTGTGTGTACCCTTCTATGCTAATTCCTCTTTCCCCTTTCTACCAATGCCCCAGGGCATTGATTGGGGACATTGCCCAGTGTAGGGTGCCATCTTTCGGACAGATGTGCTGACTCTCTGTGGTCACTAAAGATCCCATAGCACTTATCGTAAGAGAAGGGGTGTTAACCCCGGTGTTCTGGCTAAATTCCTCAAAGTAAGGGGTAAAAAGGAAAGAGCCATAGAATTTTAATATCTGACAGTGCTAACTGTTACTTATATGGGTTCTATATGGTTATGTTCGGTGTACTTTTAGCCAGTCTTAAATATTCACTTGACCCTCAAAGAAACGTAGGTGTTGTCATTTGTTAGTAACCCATGACAACGAGGTGGTAAAGACTGCTTTTGATATCATTTTTAAGCAGTGTTTACTGAAACTGAAGTCAACCTTACACCCCCAACTAAATTTTTGACTTGCCAAGTAACAGAAGTTAAAACGGAAAACCCCAGCTGTTTTGTGAGAAGGGGTTACTTTTGCCGTTCAAGCAGGTTTCGTCAGGAAAATAGCTGTTTTGCTAATATTACCCCCATGGAGTCCAACACACGTCTGAACAGAGCTTAAAGGCCCAGTGCAGTCAAAAACTTGATTTTCCAGTGTGTTATACTGTATATATTTTCACATTATGAGGTTGCAATAAACTGTAAAATTGTGAATATGATGATAAATCCCTTTTAGTGTAAAAGCTGTTTGAAAAGACTACATGAAATGTCATGGTGGGACTGAGTTTTGGCGTTCCATGGTGACATCACCATGCTGCAAATGAGTTAATAGACCAATAAGAAAGATGGTTCCAAACCTTCTGCCAATACCAGCTAATTGTCAGTTTCCAACTCGAACCACTCCAAAACGTATTCTGTATTGGGAAGTTTTAGAACTAACTTGGCCTACATGCGTGCGTCAGGAGATGAGGTTCATGCCATATCGTACTGGTAGTGATATGACAAAGAGATGGCCTACAATGTATTTGTGAATTTAGGTCTTCTTTTTAGTATTTCTAACAGGACCATATGCAGCTGGATTGGGGCCATAACATCAAGGGACCCTGCCTCCACATGCACGGTTTCAGCCCTCAGCGGGTGCCTGGCTGTCGCCATTTTACAGCGAGTTGGATTTCATTTGAAGTTTGACTTTTATAGTTATTCCCTCGGGTACACACTTATAATAGCTCTTAATGAACGCTTTAACCATTTCCACGTCTCAAGAAGAAAAGGATGGTAGAGGTGCAAGGGGTGGAGTTACTTGGGGTCAATAGCCAATGGAAAGCACCCAAATTATGATTGGTGTTGAGTTCAGTATTTATGAACTGTAAAGTTCTCTGACTGACACTGGACTGTGAAGAGATACAAGTACAAGTAGGTAAAAATATGATTTACTTAATATAATATGTGCTTTTATCATTAGGGTGGTCAAGAGGCCTGACTAGGTTAATTCAATATGATTTGCAGATTTTATTTGTTATTTAACCTTTATTTAACAAGGCAAGTCAGTTAAGAACAAATTCTTATTTACAATGACGGTCTACCTACAGGGTCAGCCCCTGGAAATTAGGGTTAAGTGCCTTGCTCAAGGACACCGACAGTTTATTCACCTTGTCGGCTCAGGTATTCAAACCAGCGACCTTTCGGTTACTAGCCCAAAGCCCTAACCGCTAGGCTACCTGCCACCCTAGATGATGATGTACTTAATATAATATGTGCTTTGATCATTAGGGTGGTCAAGAGGCCTGACTAGGTTAATTCAATTAATATATGTATCACTAGTGGGAAAGGTTGATTGCGTGCCTAAAACAGCAGTTGGAGCACATGAGGCTTTTCTGGAGTGAAGTGTAAAAATCTTTATATTTTAAATCAATATCACTGCTGTCAAGGTGTAGTGTCTCAGTTTAGTGTCCTGTGTAGGTAAATTAAAATCTTGTTGTGAAGTCATCTAGATGACCTATTATTTTATGCTGAAAGTACAAGCTAATGTTGACGTAGTTTCAAATGTGAGAGGAACTGGAGCATTGTGTATAGTCAGTTTATCTCTGATCATCCTGGTATATGCAGCTGGTCTGCATGCCAATACAACTCTATTGGTTGAGCAGCGACTTATGTTAGTGTGTTCTATGATCGTACCAGAATTCAAGCTGTCTTTTACGCCAGTCGTGTCTTTTTGTGTGTTGTCCAGGAGGCAAGGATGATTTTCCAGGTTCTGACGGGGACACTATGCTGCCTACTGCCAGGTCTGTTTCACATTAAACCTTTATGCCTAGATGGCAACTAAATAAAGCCTATAGAGTGCGGGCAAATCTTTCTATTGCAAAAGTAAGAGATGATTTAGGTAGATGCAAGTGATAACGCAAACAGATTTTATTAAATAGAAAATTATATAGTTTTCATAAACTTATGAGTGCAGATATTTCTGCAGCAAGAGACTCCTCTCCACCTCTGACCCTGTTTGTATTCTCTACCCCTTATCCCTCTCTGCAGGTTTGCTGGATGCTATACCTCTGAAGACTCGAGGTAATGGGTCATTACACCAATTTGGTGCCTTTTGAGAAGTGTAACTTGGTCTTTTGTAAAAAAAAATATTAATGTTTCACCATATTTAAACGAGAGTTCAGTTCATGTAACAGGGTTGACCTTAAAATGAGGGAAAAATGTAAATGATCACTAATCACATGAAATAAATAATAATAATCTTCAGAAATAATTTTGTCAAAGCAAAAGAAATAGCTAGGGCTTTACAATGATGGTGAAACTTTGAGACGTTTTGGAAATAATTGGGTTAAAAGCTTCCAAGAAGTGACAGGGTTGGTGGAGGGACATGTCAAAATGCTAAATGCTTTTTTCATATTCAAACGCAGATTTATTGAATTCTCCATGTGGTCTATATTAAAGGGCACTTAATTTAATATAACAGGCTTTTAAAATTTAAAATATCAAAGGGACGCAAAAGGCACTCATTTTGTGGAACGACCCTAATATTAGAAAATACAACATCAGCACGTGCTTGTTTTACTGTGTAGCCTACTCTTTGATTTATGTTTGACATGTTTGTGTGTGTGTGTGAGAGAGAGACATTGTTCACGCGTGCGAGAGAGAAAGAGGTTTTCTAATTATTTTGCTTAAATGTGTTGTCTCCAACCCCCCCCTCTCTCCCACCACGATTCCTGTAATTAAATGCAGCTGTAGGGGAAGTCAGCATCGACTCTGCCCAGGCTCATGGCTTCCTGTCTCGGTCACGCCCCAAACGGAACGTCAACCCGGATCCCAAGTGGCACCGCGGCACACCTGATTTCCAGTCCTACTACAAATTCTACAACAGCATCGGCCATATTGAAGGAGTGAGTAAAGGGATCACATAATGAGAGATTTTTATTGCGGCATTATAATGAATCTTCAACAAGATTTCATGAGGTTCTTGTCATCTGCCCATCCCTCTCTCTTCTCTCATTCTCAAATCCTGTGTGGATCTCTCTCTCTCTCTCCATTTCTTCCAGCTGTATGAGATTGACAAGATCAGGATACTATATCAGCAGATGCGTCACCTAGAACAGGTCTATGGCCCAGACGCCTCCAGCTACCAGAATGCCCTGGGTGTGATAACCCCACCACCCACCACTGCAGCTCCTACTACCACCACACTGCCTCCTACCACTCAGCCCACTCCTACTACACCAGCACCACTTTCTCTTACGGAGGCTGATGTCCTGTATCTATGTAACCCCAAAGACCCCCTCTGTAAAGCTCACATTGTTTACCTGCCTGCAGGGGCCATCCCGGTCCTATGTGACCCACGCTACAACCCTACCTGCAAAACCCAAACCGGCAAGGCAGTCATAGCCGCTGCACCTGTAGAGCCAGCTCCTGCAGCACCTGTAGAGCCAGCTGTTGAAGCACCTCCCCCACCTCCACCCCCTCATAAGAAGTCTCTCCCACCTCCTTCTCCTGCTCCCATTGTCATTAAAGGGATGGAGTATGACTGCGACCCTTACTGGGACCCTGACTGCTTGATCGATCACCCACCTCGCCCTGTCCAGGCGACTGAGCCACCACCACCACCCCCTACTCTCCCCCCTGTTGTGGTGACCCCTGTTGAGGAGGAGGATGAGGAGGAGGATGAGGAGGAGGAGGAGGAGGAGGAGGAGGAGGAAGAGGAAGTGAACGAAGAAATGGCCACAGAGGAGACCGTATCGCCTTCTGACCATTATGATTGGGGGCGTGACCTCTTTGACCCTTACCGCTATTCCGACCCAGCACCTGACCCCCAGTAGACAGTTTTTTGTTTTGTTTATCTAAGTACAAACACAACACAGTAGTGCTGCAGTACAACAGAAGGTCATTGACCAAATACAGGTAGGACTGTGAGCAAAACCATAACAAACACTATTGTACACAAACACAACAATTTCCCCCATGTATGACATTTCTCAATTCCATCAGAGAATATTGTTTCAGTTTTAGAGACGGACTTATAATATATTGTATTCAACGTGTGTGTGTGTCTGTTATCAATTAATATAAAAACAAGAAAATGTGTCACTTGTCCCATTTGAAATTGTTTGTGGTAAAATGTCGTTCTCCAGCGGTGAGAACTGAAACTGAAAATGAAACGAGCTCTCCGGACAGTGTTTTTGTAGATGTAACATGTGTAGGACTAGTACTACTTTCTTTTAAAATGTTATACGGTTAGGATGCTGTTACTACACACTAATGCTAGCTAGAGTAATTGGCAGGACGACATACAGTATGTGTGTGCCAGTAAATACGTAATAAGGGACAATGGTGCAACACAACATATATTACGTTATCATATCGCTGGCTACGAGTTGTATTTTCAAAAACATTTCTCCACGTTCTTTTGCAAGGTAGCGTGGCCGAGCGGTCTAAGGCGCTGGATTTAGGCTCCAGTCTCTCAGGAGGCGTGGGTTCGAATCCCACCGCTGCCATTTGAGTTTTGAGGCAAAACGTTCCATTCATTAATCACATGACGTGGAAAACCAGCCACTCGGGTCAACGGTGTTATCTTGAAATAGGTTTCGGTTAAGCATCTGCCTGTTTGTATTTTCGAATATTTTAGTTTTACACCTACCCCATTCGGAGTTAATGCTTACATTTAACCCTAACCTTAAATTAGTGCCTAAACTTAACATTAAACACTTCGAAATGTGTCGTTTGAGAAACTTAGATGAACGTCTAATTCTGATGTGAGAACTTGAGTCTAGTAATATGTAAACATGATGGCATACATATAACAGCGACTGTAACAATATAGCTAGAGTATTTGACAGCAAATAAATGTTTAAGAAATATAGCCTGTTGAACTTCAAAGCACCTAAAATTGAATAAATGCCCGACATTTGCATGTCAGTTCAATCAAGTGGATAGCTGAGGTTGTAAAAGGCACCGCTGAGATTCGAACTCAGGATCTCCTGTTTACTAGACAGGCGCTTTAACCAACTAAGCCACGGCACCACTGGTGGTAATACGAAGAGCGAAAGGGTTTTTGTACGCTCCCAATCTATTTAATTAACTATGAAAATGTCATTTAAAGGTAACGAAATAAAGTAGCCGTCAGCATTTAAAATGTATCGCTTTGTCCTGTAACGGCCGTAGTCAAATATAGAAAATGTACATGATTTATAAAGGACTTGCGAGCCTGGTGGTTTTAATCAATTTGTAAAAAAAACCTGTTAAGGATCGGACTCATTTTTTCAAATTTTTGCCTAAAATAACATACCCAAATCTAACTGCCTGTAGCTCAGGACCTGAACCAAGGATATGCATATTCTTGATATAATTTGAAAGGAAACACTTTGAAACATGTTTTTTTTATGCATCGTCTTTGAAATGCCAGACAGTGATTTAGGATT
This sequence comes from Thymallus thymallus, assembly GCA_023634145.1. NCBI lineage: Eukaryota > Metazoa > Chordata > Actinopteri > Salmoniformes > Salmonidae > Thymallus > Thymallus thymallus. Next base: position 11,312,888 of record CM042404.1, read on the forward strand.
CTATATGTAATTTAGATGTTGTCCATTAGAAGGCAGCAGTGTATGTGCAACGTTTCAGACTGATCCAGTGAAGAATTACATCACTACACAATATTTTGTATCAAGTCTTCCAGGAGTTTTCCTAAATGTGCCCAATTGGTTTTCAAGTACATAACTATAGAGAACATACAAAAACGCTATGGAAATACAAAATACATGATGGCTCATTAGCGTCCCTTTAGAAAATACACTAACCTTCACACATCTAAATATCCGGCCGGGGTGAATGTGGAGCCAGAGGTCAAACTATAGAACCCAGTTCCTACATTTTAATCTAAAAAAATGTTTTTCAAACAAAACTACACTACATTTTATCTCTGGGACCCTCAGGATGACAAATCAGAGCAAGATTACTGAATGTAAGTACATGATTTACCTTCAGAGGTGAATGTACCAAACCAGTTGCCGTGATAAAGTGTTTTGTTGTTGTGCACTATCCTCAAACAATAGCATTGTATTTTGTAGCTGTAATAGCTACTGTAAATTGGACACTGCAGTTAGATTAACAAGAATTTAAGCTTTCTGCCCATATAAGACATGTCTATGTCCCGGAAAGATGGCTGTTCTTTACACCATTCTAGTCACATATCGCATATTGAGCAGCAACCGATCCCGTAGGCTGTCTACATTGAAATACATTTCATGTTGATACAGGTAACCACGGCCTGCAACATCATCATCAATTTAATTCACCTAAATACAGCAGGTAGCCTAGCGGTTAGAGTGTTGGGCCAGTAACCAAAGATTGATGGTTCAAATATATCCAAGGTGAAAAAACTGTTGATGTGTCCGTGAGCAAGGCACTTAGCACTAGTTTGCTCAAGAGGCTGAACATGTAAGTAGGCAATAATTGTAAATAAGAATTTGTTCTTAACTGACTTGACTAGTTAAATAAAATAATTCGAGCGGTATGTAAACGTGTCTAACGAAAATGAACTAGAAGTCCAAATTTCCCATCGAGTACAAAATCTCTTCCTCCGACGAGGATGGGATTCGAACCCACGCGTGCAGAGCACAATGGATTAGCAGTCCATCGCCTTAACCACTCGGCCACCTCGTCGTTGGATTTCACACGTTACATATTATCTAAGAATACATCACTCTTTACTTGCTAACAAATCTGGGATCTTAACGCTATCTCCTATAACTCAATTCTCCAAATCTGCTGGGTAAATTCTAACCCGTTACAAAAAAGTCACTAGCTGTTTCGAAGTGGCGTGTTTTCAGGGAATCTCATCTGTGTGCATGGGCAGAAGGGGGCTGCAGATAGGCTCTAAATAAATACAACAATTCATCAAGTTTTCAAATCAGTTCGCTATAATTGGATAGATGGGCATTTCTTAATCATAAACTATTTTTTAATTTTTTTATTTCACCTTTATTTGACCAGGTAGGCCAGTTGAGAACAAGTTCTCATTTACAACTGCGACCTGGCCGAAACAAAGCAAAGCAGTGCGACAAAAAACAACAACACAGTTACACATGAGAATAAACAAACGTACAGTCAATAACACAATAGAGAATATATATACAGAGTGTGCAAATGTAGTGCAAAATGCAGTAAGGTTCGGAAGGTAGGACAATAAATAGGCCATAGTGGCGAAATAAGTTACAAATTAGATTTAACACTGGAGTGATAGATGTGCAAATAGAGATACTGGAGTGCAAAATGAGCGAAAATAATAAATATGGAGACGTGACAGAAGTATACAACTCCAGACCTTCTTTTCACAAATTCTAAGATCGTCAGTTAATCAGAATAGGATCCTCGGAGTGTTGCGTTTCTCCGAAGACCAGGTGAGAATAATCATTTCTCATCTTTCTCCATTCATCATGTTCTGATACTTCATTTCTGAAGTAACAGGTAAGGATGTACCTCACTGACGATAGTGCTATGACATAGCAACGATGATTAAGTATGCGTGGCAAGTCATTTTAGGTCATGGTTGAACGATGACATTTTTAGCGGATGCTGATATATTTCTAATTCTAAGTCCATGTCAGCCTTATCCAAACGTCGACATTGTGTATGCCTATCGTTATATTTAAGCACATGTCATGAAACATCAGGATCCTCTGCTTTTTTCATTAGAATGCTTTGCGGCGAATATTAGCATAATCTCAGCACCACCAGCCTTCCTATTGGTGCTTACTCCAGTTCGTTTATTTGCTTTTAAAATGTAACATTTGTACTATCACCTAAACCACAAAAACTTATTTCTACAAGCGAACCTTTTGCGGTGAACTTTGTCCGAATTACTGTGTTATTTCGGGGAATAAATACAAATGATAACAGACGGAAATAAACTAGCTCTCGCGAGACTGCTACATCACTACTGATCCCGTGCTACTGGTGATGGTAAAGGTTCTCTGATGCTCCACGCTGCAGAAATGTAGAAACACAACATCAAACTCACAAGACGTGCTGACATGAACGTTGCATTTACACTTGCTTATCATGACCGTTACAGAAAGAAACACAGATTCAACAGTAGGACTCAAAAAGCAGCAGGGTACACAGTTGATTTCAATATGAATGTACTAATTCATTAAAATCACAGATAAATCCTAGCCTTTATCACTCTGTCACCATGCCACATTAGTTACTACATTACACGACTACACAGTGTTGGGGAGTAACTCCACTACATGTAATTCAACTAGTAATTTAGAATAATTTTGCAGTAGCTTGATGGTAGTTTAACTAAATTCAAATCTTTGTAGTGTTTTCAGTAGTTAATTACACTGAACAAAACTATATACGCAACATGCAACAATTTCAAAGATTTTACTGAGTTTAAATTCACATAAGGAAATCAGTCAATTTAAATAAATGTATTAGGCCCTAATCTATGGAATTCACATGACTGGAAATACAGATATGCATCTGTTGGTCACAGATACCTTTAAAAAAGGTAGGGGCGTGGATCAGAAAACCAGTCAGTATCTGGTGTTACCACCATTTGCCTTAGGCAGCACGTCACATCTCCTTCGCATAGAGTTGATCAGACTGTTGATTGTGGCCTGTAGAAAGTTGTCCCACTCCTGTTCAATGGCTGTGCAAAGTTGCTGGATATTGGCAGAAACTGGAACACTCTGTCGTGCACGTCGATTCAGAGCATGCCAAACATGCTCAATTGGTGACATGTCTGGTGAGTATGCAGGCTATGGAAGAACTGGGACAATTTCAGCTTACAGGAATTGTGTGCACGTCCTTGCGACATGGGGCCGTGCATTATCATGCTGAAACATGAGGTGAAGGCGGCGAATGAATGGCACAACAATGGGCCTCAGGATCTCGTCACGGTATCTTTGTGCATACAAATTGCCATCAATAAAATACCATTGTGTTTGTTGTCCCTAACCTATGCTTGCCCATACCATAACCCCACCACCACCATGGGGCATTCTGTTCACAACGTTGAGATCAGCCATCTGCCCGGTACAGTTGAAACCGGGATTCATCCGTGAAGAGCACACTTCTCCAGCGTGCCAATGGCCATCAAAGGTGAGCATTTGCCCATTGAAGTTGGTTATGATGCCCAACTTCAGATGAGCTTCCCTGTGACGTTTTCTGACAGTTTGTGTAGAAATTCTTCAGTTGTGCAAACCCACAGTTTCATCAGCTGTCCGGGTGGCTGGTCTCAGACGATCCCGCAGGTGAAGACGCTGGATGTGGAGGTCCTGGGCTGGCGTGGTTACATGTTGTCTGCGGTTGTGAGGCCGGTTGGACGTACTGCCAAATTCTCTAAAACGGCATTGTAGGCGGTGTATGGTAGAGAAATTAACATCAAATTCTCTAGTAGACATCTGTGGCATTGTGTTGTGTGACAAAACTACAAATTTTTTAGTGTTTTTTTTTGTGTCACCAGCACAAGGTGCATTTGTGTAATGATCATGCTGTTTAATCAGCTTCTTGATATGCCACACCTGTCAGATGGATGGATTATCTTGGCGAAGGAGAAATGCTCACTAACAGGTAATGTAAACAAATGTGTGCACATAATTTGAGAGAAATAAGCGTTTTGTGCATTTGGGACATTTCTGGGATCTTTTATTTCAGCCAACATTTTACATGTTGCGTTTAGATATTTTTTGAATGTAGCGGTGTAGCTAACTACTGGACATTATTAATTCTGGCAACTTTTTTTATATTTCGTTTTTGTCTTAGTTTTAGTCTTAAAATACTTTAAAATCTTTAAAATTTAAAACATTTTAGTAATTTCATCCTTTGTAAACATTTTTTATTATCGGTCAACTAAAACTCTGGAAATGTTTAGTCTAGTTTTAGTCACAGACATTATAGTCAAATATTAGTCAGTGCATTTTTTCCCATTAAATAATTAATATTTACCTTTTAACTTGTTTTAACTTGTGCACATTTAGATAGCCTTGTCCAACTAGGCCTATTATCCCCTCCTATACCTTAGCTGGCAAGATTGCTATTGTGGCAGATTTTAACCAATGCCAGCCATATTTAACCATGTATAGGTTAAAAAGCCTTGGCTGCAGGTTAAACAATTTACAGCTCTGCTTTTCTCCCCATCACAGCCATTGGAGTAGGGTCATCTCATCTCGTTACATTTTCGTCAACAAAATAAAAGTCATGTGTTATAGTTATCGTTTTTCAGGGTTTTTCAGGGTTTTCTCGTTACCGTCATTCGTTTTCGTCAGGAAAAATAGGTCGTTGACAAATATTTTTCGTCATAGTTATTGTTGATGAAATAAACACTACCCACTACAAAATAAACCACTAATAGCACACCCTGCACGTTAAAATGTATATGTTTAAGGGTTATGCAGGTTGATAACGATATCATCCTAATTATATTGTATCAGACATTCCAAATAACATTCACAACGGATGAGAATACAGTCATGGTATTTAGTTTAATTTTGACTATCGGTGAAGCCGATGTCCCCTTTATAGCGCGAGAGTACCGTACCTCTTGCTTCAAACTGCTGCAAGCTACAGCCGGTGTCACTCATTGCTAGCTAGCTTGCCCTGAGGAACCTCTGGGTTGGAACTGCTAGCTCCTCGCTGATGCTGCACATTATTTAACAGACTTGAATAATGTGACACACATGTAGACATTTTAAAACTGTTAATTAATTTACTGTTCAGCAAAAAGTGTTGGGGAAGCTACTCTGAAAATATAGTTTACCACGCAGCTACCAGTTACTTAACACCGGAAGAAGTAAAAATAAACTAAAGCTTCCATTAAGAAAGATATAGTTGACATAACTAAAGTTACTTTGTAAAAGTAGTTCACTAATTCCAAACTACTTTGTGAAAAATTGTCATATGTAAATCTGAAATGTCATAGACTACAAATTGTAAGAACATATCACTTCGTATGTTAAGTCATATGGTAATATGTTAACAGAATGTGTAATTTTGCCTATTAAACACAAAAACTATATTTCAAGTGAGAATTAGGCAGGTCTGATGCTGAAAAAGAAAGGAAATGATTCCCTACCTCACCCATATGTATTTATCTTTTGATAAAAAAAAGTAGTGTGTAGTTCCAGTAGGCAAGATATCGATAAGCTGTGAAAGCTAGCGATGAGACACTACATTACCAAAAGTATGTGGACACCTGTTTGTCGAACATCTCATTCCTTTGCTTCTATAACAGCCTCTACTCTTCTGGGAAGGCTTTCCACTAGATATTGGAACAATGCTGCGAGGACTTGCTTCCATTCAGCCATAAGAGCATTAGTGAGGTCGGGCAATGATGTTGGGTGATTAGGCCTGGCTCGCAGTTGGCGTTACAATTAATCCCAAAGGTGTTCGATGGGGTTGAGTTTAGGGCTCTGTGCAGGCCAGTTAAATTCTTCCACATCGATCTTGACAAACCATTTCTGTATGGACCTCGCTTTGCGCACGGGGGCAATGTCATGCTGAAACAGGAAGGGACCTTCTCCAAACTGATGCCTCAAAGTTGGAAGCACAGAATGTCATTGTATGCTGAAGCGTTAAGATTACCCTTCACTGGAACAAAGGGGCCTAGTCCGAACCATGAAAAACAGCCCCAGACCATTATTCCTCCTCCACCAAACTATACAGTTGGCATTATGTATTGGGGCAGGTAGCGTTCTCCTGGCATCCGCCAAACCCAGATTTGTACGTCGGACTGCCAGATGGTGAAGCGTAACTCATCACTACAGAGAACGCGTTTCCACTTCTCCAGAGTCCAATGGCGGTGAGCTTTACACCAATCCAGCCGACACTTGGCATTGCTTGTGTGCAGCTGCTCGGCCATGGAAAAACATTTAATTAAGCTCCCAACGAACAGTACTTGTGCTGACATTGCTTCCAGAGGCAGTTTGGAACTCTGTAGTGAGTGTTGCAACCGAGGACAGACGTTTTTACACAATAAGAGCTTCAGCACTCAGCGGTCCCATTCTGTGATCTTGTGTGGCCTACCACTTCGCGGCTGAGGCGTTGTTGCTCCTATAGGTTTCCACTTCACAATCTGTCAACTACAGATCTAGCAATAAGAATAGGCTATACATAGTCTTGACCATTTGGGACCCATTGGCTATTTCACTCAGGACAGGTTATAGCCAAGACTTAATAAATCTTTTGTTTTGTCTCATTTATTGATATGGATATAGCCTCTGCGTGATGGAGTTGTGGAATGCAAATGGCTATAATAAGCCAACATACAGAGTGGAATTCACTAATACAACTTTCAAAATGCCTAATATAAGGCAGTCCGTGCTCCAAACAATTCTGGAAAAAGAGTGATTTTTAAAATTTCATTTCACTAGGCAAGTCAGTTAAGAACAAATTCTTATTTACAATGACAGCCTAAGAACAGTGAGTTAACTGCCTTGTTCAGGGAAGGAACAACAGATTTTTATCTTGTCAGCTTGGGGATTCAATATAGCAACCTTTCGGTTACGGGCCCAACGCTCTAACCACTCAGCTACCTGATCACCACAGTAGCCCCACTCAGCTATAAAAAATAAATTATACAATTATATGGCCATTAAATAACACACAACATCATTGCATATTTCGATAGCGGAATACTTTCTATTTTGCAGCTCAGGTGATTATTCTAGGCAAGGCTCTTCTGTCTTTGTCATTCTCACACAAATAATTTGCTGAAGGTCCAAGCCTATACTATGCCATCTACTGGTGTCTAGACTTTTATTTTGTAAATAAAACCGGAAGCTGCAAAGCAACTCTAACATCTGGGCTAAAGTTGATTGATTGACTAGGTAACTTCGACTAGCTACGTTCGGTTCATGTCCTTTGCAGATGATCCTAACGATATGTATGTTCAACCATTTGTCAGCTATCTCGCTCCATACTGGCAACCTGTCAAAATGCTTGACTGTCAGCAGTAGGTCTCGTCTGCTTGGATCAATACACGTCTGCATCCTTCAATCTGGAGTCTTCATTAGTCACTCAAACACTATATAGAAGTGTATAGAAGTGTATTGCCAATCTATTATGATGTAGTTAGTATTAGCGTCTCACAAAAAATATGTGTGTGATCTGGCCACACTTTTTTCCAGCTAGCTAACTTGGCCCATTATTATTATTATTTGTTTTAAACATTGTCAAAAGCGCATGCATGTGCTGAAAGGAAGTGCGGTTCAGTTAATAGAGCATGGTGCTTGCAACACCAGGGTTGTAATGCCAGGGTTGTGGGTTCAATTACAGTAGTGAGTCCATACATTGTTCGTACTTGTCCATGGGAATCGAACCCTCAACCCTGGCGTTACAACCCTGGTCTGCTAAAATGACTGACAATTTTTAAAAAAAGACAGTGACGCGCGTTTCCTTCCACATTTGGAAGCCTGATCTCTTTGATGCAGAAATAAAATACTTCACAGAAAATTGTGAATATCTGACAAACAATGCAGGAGTAATTTCTTCAGAGCATCATAAAATGACCTGCAAACAACAGCAAACTCAGAACGGGGGTTGAATCGATGTAGCCTAATTAAACGAGCTTGCTAGCGGACATACCGGTAGGCCTACAAAGGCAACCAGTCCAGGCAACAACTACTATTCAATCACGACCAGGGGTAAATAAACATGACAATATAAATACTTTTCTATGTATACCATTTTCAAGGTAGGATATGATCATAAACGTATATATTCATCTATATTATTAGGATTTATGAGGATACATTTAGCTGTATAAAGTAATGTGGTTTCACATTTGCTGACATCATTTGGTTAAAACTTTTTTTTATGTAACTTGTTCAGAGTGCATATTTGGTGCATGACGTTACCGTAAATGGACTAATGATACAAATACAATGTAACATAACTGATGTAGCTAGCTTATTGTTTTGCTATCCGGTGGAGGAAACTGGGGTCGTCAATAGTTTTCACAGCCACAAAGTCATAAGTCCCGCCTATTTCTACAATTTATCTTCTGAAAATCTGATTTTAAACCTAACCTTAACCTTAACCACACTGCTAACCTTATACCTTAACCCTTAAATTAAGATAAAAAGCAACAACAAAAAAGATTAATGCATTTTTACAATATAGGCCTAGCCAATTTTGACTTTGTGGCTGTGGTAACTAGTGGAAACCGGAAACTTGAGTGGGCGTACGACAACGTAATTGACCAAATATGGATAGAGATTCCGCCTGTTAATATCTTTCATTCAAAAGAGGATCCCAGCTATCACAGACTATTAGGCTCGCTTCAGCGTGAATGCGTATAGATTTGGGACATTTTCCCAAATCAATCAGCAATACAATTTACATGATATACATCAGTCTAACGTTGTGTTATATGTTTTATATTACTGTGACATTGTTCATAATACTCAGGCGATAGCGTGGCCGAGCGGTCTAAGGCGCTGGATTAAGGCTCCAGTCTCTTCGGGGGCGTGGGTTCGAATCCCACCGCTGTCAATAACTTTTCTTGATCTTTGAAATAGAATAAATATGTTTAACTTGTCTCTACTTTTTACATTAATTATTTTCTTTACAACGATTTTTTCTTGCACGACTAATAATAGTGTTACCATGTTGGGTTGGTAGGCTATTTAAGTGTTGCCTTTCAATGTGAGGCTGGAGTTTCACCCCACCTCCTTACAGGGAACGCCATTTTGTTGACGTTCCATCCACCTTTAATGAGCCTCCACCCTCAAAATGACAATAGGCTACTCTGCCTTTTCAACTAATAGCATATGGTTTTCAATGACATAACTTACTCCCCATTATGATTTTGATGGATTAAGGCTTGACCGTAGATGGGCACACTGCCATATGTGTTACATTCCTTTGGCTGACCACCCCTTCAAACCAGCGGGCTCCCTGGATGACGAATGACGTCATCAAGCCAAGTGTCTGTTTATTACATGTTCATTACAGTAGTGACACAGAGGAGTCTAGCGGCAGCTCAGTTGTAATTAAACGATATTGGCGAGGTGCTGCATATAAGAAGCACACGAACGGAGAAAAGGGGAACATTTACAAGGGGGGAATAAACACAACTTGGTGGTAAACATTATCACTCCCTCCTATAGAAAACGCCAGAATAGTGAATCGACTGAGGGAGCGAGAGGAAAAAGAGCGCTGAAGGCAAACCCACTCAATAGCCACTTATTAGGCGAATAGCCTACATTCTAGTCGGACTTGCGCACATTAATAAACCATCATAAGAAATGTGAGTATCACCCTGTTGCCTAGCCTACTTGTGACAGTTATTTTCTTTGTTTGCTGTTGTCTAATGTGAATGTATCTTTCGGTGGTCGGTGGGTAGCAGGCTGCAAGCATATTTGTTGTTCAGAAATGGTTTTGGAAAGTCAATTCAATTCACAATTGTCTCCAAGGCATATATGGCATTTGAATCGTTCGTCAGGGTTAAAGAAAACTATAATTTCATGATCATTGTGTTTACTATTTTATGTTTATTTATCGACATTTACTGACAACACATTATAACACACATAATTATAACACACAGGTTAAATAGCATATCCAACATTAGCCTATAGGCTATTCCATAGGCGTCGAATAACGGCTACTCATTGGCCCCTGTTGTCAGCCATATTTCTTTACAACATATTTCAGTCACGTTGGTTATTTATAATTAGTTATATATTTATTCACATTTAAAATATATATTTTCTTATCATTGGAATTGGACATGCACGCGTTTTCTCCGGGTTGGACTGGTTTTATTTGAATGGGTATTCGTCTGGAGGCTATCTGAATATCCAGTTGTAAAATGAAATTGGAATTGAAAGTAGAAAACCTACACATTTCTAATTTGGTTATTTGGATTGGTTTATGCCATTCCTCTCTAGACAAATGAATGGATAATGCTCAACATACACTTATTATGAGCAACTTTGACCTAATAACATATTTTATTTCATTCAACATGTTGAACATCTTAATAGAAAAGCAACGCATCTTTATTATCTTGGATGTAATGACTATTGTTAGCCATTTTCTGGGTTTAGCCTACTTGATATTGATAACCAACGGTGGGGGTGGGGGTAACTGACGCTCAAATCTGCCGATTGTCATGCGAGGACGGACAATTTTAAAATTATTGTATTTCAGGTTTCAAGGGTACACGGGATGTGGCCGTTTTCCACTCCTTTCATTGACAAGCTATAGGCCTACTATGTTCAGTCGTTTTTTGCTAGGTTACAGGACGCAGGTGTTTCACTGCCAGGTAAGATGGCCGTGTTAGTCTTTTCTCTGCCGATTCGTGCATGCAAACAAGCTGTTGAAACAGACTACTGGTACATTTCGTTGAGGCCAGGAAACAAATGTTAGTATTACATCTTCAACATGCTGTTGATAAACACATGTAGCCATACCATTGGTTATGCCTTTATCCTATTTCACAGTAACGCCCCCGATAAATTGGTGGTGACATTGCTTTCAGACGAAATTGAGGACCACCCTCACCTTTTCAACAAATAGGAAACCCCCTCTCCTTATGCTAATTGCAATGGGAGAAATGTTGGGGAACGATGCAACCGCCGTGCCAATCCTGCTTTTCAGCACTGGACAGCGCTGCCTGTCGCTGTGTTTTCCAACAGTGCTGAAACAGACTTACAGGCTAGAGTCCACTGTTTTTGTGGCTGTGGTGTGTGTGAGCGCTGTCTCGTAATGGATGAGAGAAGATTTGTAAATGCTTCATCAAAATGTTTATGTCAATCGGTCGTATAAAGCCCATAAAGCAGTGAAGAAAGACGTCTAGTTAGGCCTACTAGATAATTTAGTTGCCTATTAATAACAAAAGGCTAACTGTCGTGTGCATATCTGTATAATGATTAAGCAGAGCATGACAGCTGTTTTTCAAAAGGAATATGAAAATGTTACTGGCTGATAGGCTGATTGTCTTGACAAGGGACGTTTTTTTTTGCCATGTTGGTTGAAGACGTTACCAACGTTCAATCGGAACAAACAATAGTACGCAAGTATAAACACCATGGGACCACGCAGCCGTCATACTGCTAAGGAAGGAGACACGTTCTGTCTCCTACAGATTAACATACTTTGGTGCGAAAAGTGCAAATCAATCCAAGAACAACAGCAAAGGACCTTGTGAAGATGCTGGAGGAAACAGGTACAAAAGTATCTATATCCACAGTAAAACGAGTCCTATATCGACATAACCTGAAAGGCTGCTCAGCAAGGATACAGCCACTGCTCCAAAACCGCCATAAAAAAGACAGACTACGGTTTGCAACTGTTGGTTGAAGACGTTGCCAATGTGAATTAGGCCTGCTCTGTAAACGAAAAACTGTAAATAATATAATCATTTTAGGTATTATCTGTAAAACAACCCTGAAACCGTTTACTGCAGCATATTGTAAATTATGGTGCCTTCTGGGAAAATGTCTGTATTTCGATTGGTACTGTAATTCCACCCCACAGAATACAGTACCGTACTGTATCTTTAGACTGCCAAAACGCTTTGACCACTAGTGGGTGCATGGTATTGTTGTTTCAGGCTCATTAACATATTTTGAGGCATATTTGCTGCACCAAAGAGTGACAATGGCATAAAAATGTAACTTCTATTTGGTTACAGAGCCCCATCAATTTAAACGGAATAGTGGACAGATTGGCAGCAAGTCTTAAATCTTAAATGGTTGAGCGTTTTACCATGTCCTTTTGGTTTGTTTTTCCCTGTTGTCGCTGCCAGTTTGGAAGCCTTTGTTAAGGCCTCTAGAAGTGCAAGTGAAACACCAAATATTAATTCATATGCTGTAATGTGTTAACACTTTACCTAGCAGCTAACCTACTTACACCAATCCCTTGTAATTACAGTAAAATACTGTGAAATACAAACCCCTCCCCTAAATGAATTAATACATTAATTAATTACAATCACAGTAGCATTTACTTTTTTACAGTATAATACAGTCAAATTTACAGTATTGCACTATGTGTCATTACACAGTACTTGCTTTGATACCGTATTTATGTTACTGTAGGTGTACTTTAATGAAATACAGAATTTTAATTGCCACCGAGCTGCCTGTAAGCTACTGTCAAATTCATGGTAACCCCTTTACAGTGTGGTCTTGCCCTGGGCTCCCCCAAGGCTGCTGTCAACACTCCATTAATCTTATTTCTGAGGATAGCTTACACAATCCATTTCGTTGTGCACTTTGAATATGTTCCCCGTCATTGTGCACACAATCCGCCCTCTCCTTTTATCTCAAAGGCCCTGAGAAAACAATGGTTGTTGTAGGCAATGTGGGGAATGATGTACAAAACACACAGGGTGAGTTGCCAATAACCATCCTCGTCCATCATTCATCTCGCTGCTTTTCCTCGCCTCTAAAAATAGAATTGTTGTAAACAAGATGAGAATAAATAGGACCGACCTAGACATCACTAACATAATGGAGGCTCCCAAATCAAATCAAATCAAATTTTATTGGTCTTATACACGTGTTTAGCAGGTGTTAATGCGGGTGTAGCGAAATGCTTGTGCTTCTAGCTCCGACAGTGCAGTAATATCTAACAAGTAGTATCTAACAATTACACAACATATACCCAAAACACACAAATCTAAGTAAGGAATTAATTAAGACTATATAGACAGTTGAAGTCGGAAGTTTACATACACTTGGGTTGAAGTCATTAAAACTAATTTTTCATGTTAACAAACTATAGTTTTTGCAAGTCAGTTAGGACATCTACTTCGTGCATGACACAAGTAATTCTTCCAACAATTGTTTACAGAGAGAATATTTCACTTATAATTAACTATATCACAATTCCAGTGGATCAAAAGTTTACATACACTAAGTTGACTTTGCCTTTAAACAGCTTGTAAAATTCCAGAAAATGATGTCATGGCTTTAGAAGCTTCTGATAGGCTAATTGACATCATTTGAGTCAATTGGAGGTGTACCTGTGGATGTATTTCAAGGCCTACCTTCAAACTCAGTGCCTCTTTGCTCAACATCATGGGAAAATCAAAATAAATCAGCCAAGACCTCCAAAAAAAAGAAATTGTAGACCTCCACAAGCCTGGTTCATCCTTGGGAGCAATTTCCAAACGCCTGAAGGTACCACGTTCATCTGTACAAACAATAGTACGCAAGTATAAACACCATGGGACCATGCAGCCGAGATGAACGTACTTTGGTGCGAAAAGTGCAAATCAATCCAAGAACAACAGCAAAGGACCTTGTGAAGATGCTTGAGGAAACAGGTACAAAAGTATCTATATCCACAGTAAAACAAGTCCTATATCGACATAACCTGAAAGGCCGCTCAGCAAGGAATAAGCCACTGCTCCAAAACCGCCATAAAAATGCCAGACTACGGTTTGCAACTGCACATGGGGACAAAGATCGTACTTTTTGGAGAAATGTCCTCTGGTCTGATGAAACAAAAATAGAACTGTTTGGCCATAATGACCATCGTCATGTTTGGAGGAAAAAGGGGGAGGCTTGCAAGCCGAAGATCACCATCCCAACCGTGAAGCACGGGGGTGGCAGCATCATGTTAAGAGGGAGCTTTGCTGCAGGAGGGACTGGTGCACTTATTATGTGGATATATTGAAGCAACATCTCAAGACATCAGTCAGGAAGTTAAAGCTTGATCGCAAATGGGTCTTCCAAATGGACAATGACCCCAAGTATACTTCCAAAGTTGTGGCAAAATGGCTTAAGGACAACAAAGTTAAGGTATTGGAGTGGCCATCACAAAGCCCTGACCGCAATCCTATAGAACATTTGTGAGCAGAACTGAATAAGTGTGTGCGAGCAAGGAGGTCTACAAACCTAACTTAGTAACACCAGTTCTGTCAGGAGGAATGGGCCAAAATTCACCCAACTTATTGTGGGAAGCTTGTGGAAGGCTACCCGAAAAGTTTGACCCAAGTTAAACAATTTAAAGGCAATGCTACCAAATACTAATTGAGTGTATGTAAACTTCTGACCCACTGGGAATGTGATGAAAGAAATAAAAGCTAAAATAAATTATTCTCTCTACTATTATTCTGACATTTCACATTCTTAAAATAAAGTGGTGATCCTAACTGACCTAAGACAGGATTAATTGTCATGAATTGTGAAAAACTGAGTTTAAATGTATTTGGCTAAGGTGTATGTAAACTTCCTACTTCAACTGTACATATATGGACGAGGGATGTCAGAGCGGCTAAGATACAGTAGAATAGTATAGAATTAGGTATATACATATGAGATGAGTAAGTCGGGTGTTGTAGGTGTCCTCTTAATGGAAGAGAGTAAAACATATAAGATTTGGGTAGCATAATGATTAATGTGTCAAAATGACAGAAGCCAGTAAATTATCGTTTCCAGCCAGAGCTTGCTTTGGACTGATAAAACCAGTCAAATGAAAACATCAAGAAGGATTTCTAGCCACATGGATATTAGCTGTGTGTGACTGCCTTAAAGGTGACCTTTATACTGAGTTTTGTCTTACTCTGGTGGAGGAAGGGGGTCACTACAGGCAGGAAGCAGCTTCAATATGTAGTTGAGAAACAAGGTTGAAAGCGGGTTCATACTCAACGCTGTGCCTTAGTTACTACCCACGTATCCCTATGATTTCCCTATGATACCCCTATGATTATACAATAATGAATAGGCTACAGAGACTTCAAATTAAATACACATTTGAGTTTGATACTCACTCTAACATACAGTTAGAGCTATTATTATTTTTAACTAGGCAAGTCAGTTAAGAACAAATTATTATTTACAATGACAGCCTACCCCAGCATCCCTTAACCCAGACGACACAGGGCCAATTGTGCACCGCCCTACGGGACTTCTGATCACGGATGGTTGTGATACAGCCTGGGATTGAACCAGGGTCTGCAGTGACGCCTCTAGCACTGAGATGCAGTGCATTAGACCACTGTGCCACTAGTACTTCCCTAATGCCATGTATTGTACAGTGTATGACCGCTGCTTGGGGGTGCAGTTACAGTTACACAACTATTGCTCTACGTGGGTGCTGGAAATACTGGCGAGACACAATGCACACCACCCCCACACAGAGACACAATGCACACCACCCCCACACAGAGACACAATGCACACCACCCCCACACAGAGACACAATGCACACCACCCCCACACAGAGACACAATACACACCACCCCCACACAGAGACACAATACACACCACCACCACACAGAGACACAATACACTCCACCACCACACAGAGACACAATACACACCACCCCCACACAGAGACACAATACACACCACCCCCACACAGAGACACAATACACACCACCCCCACACAGAGACACAATACACACCCCCACACAGTGACACAATGCACACCACCCCCACACAGAGACACAATGCACACCACCCCCAAACAGAGACACAATACACACCACCCCTACACAGAGACACAATACACACCCCCACACAGAGACACAATACACACCACCCCCACACAGAGACACAATACACACCACCACACAGAGACACAATGCACACCACCCCCACACAGAGACACAATGCACACCACCACCACCACACAGAGACACAATACACTCCACCACCACACAGAGACACAATGCACACCACCCACACACAGAGACACAATACACTCCACCACCACACAGAGACACAATGCACACCACCCCCACACAGAGACACAATACACTCCACCACCACCACACAGAGACACAATACACTCCACCACCACACAGAGACACAATGCACACCACCCCCACACAGAGACACAATGCACACCACCCCCACACAGAGACACAATACACACCACCACCACACAGAGACACAATGCACACCACCCCCACACAGAGACACAATGCACACCACCCCCACACAGAGACACAATGCACACCACCCCCACACAGAGACACAATGCACACCACCCCCACACAGAGACACAATGCACACCACCCCCACACAGAGACACAATACACACCACCACCACACAGAGACACAATACACTCCACCACCACACAGAGACACAATACACACCACCACCACACAGAGACACAATACACACCACCACCACACAGAGACACAATACACACCACCCCCACACAGAGACACAATACACACCACCACCACCACACAGAGACACAATACACACCACCACCACACAGAGACACAATGCACACCACCCCCACACAGAGACACAATGCACACCACCCCCACACAGAGACACAATGCACACCACCCCCACACAGAGACACAATGCACACCACCCCCACACAGAGACACAATACACACCACCACCACACAGAGACACAATACACTTCACCACCACACAGAGACACAATACACACCACCACCACACAGAGATACAATACACTCCACCACCACACAGAGACACAATGCACACCACCCCCACACAGAGACACAATACACTCCACCACCACACAGAGACACAATACACACCACCCCCACACAGAGACACAATACACACCACCACCACCACACAGAGACACAATACACTCCACCACCACACAGAGACACAATGCACACCACCCCCACACAGAGACACAATACACTCCACCACCACACAGAGACACAATGCACACCACCCCCACACAGAGACACAATACACTCCACCACCACCACACAGAGACACAATACACTCCACCACCACACAGAGACACAATGCACACCACCCCCACACAGAGACACAATACACACCACCACCACACAGAGACACAATGCACACCACCCCCACACAGAGACACAATGCACACCACCCCCACACAGAGACACAATGCACACCACCCCCACACAGAGACACAATGCACACCACCCCCACACAGAGACACAATACACACCACCACCACCACCACACAGAGACACAATACACACCACCACCACCACCACACAGAGACACAATACACTCCACCACCACACAGAGACACAATGCACACCACCCCCACACAGAGACACAATACACTCCACCACCACACAGAGACACAATACACACCACCCCCACACAGAGACACAATACACACCACCACCACCACACAGAGACACAATACACTCCACCACCACACAGAGACACAATGCACACCACCCCCACACAAGAGACACAATACACTCCACCACCACACAGAGACACAATACACACCACCACCACACAGAGACACAATACACACCACCACCACACAGAGACACAATGCACACCACCCCCACACAGAGACACAATACACTCCACCACCACACAGAGACACAATGCACACCACCCCCACACAGAGACACAATGCACACCACCCCCACACAGAGACACAATACACTCCACCACCACACAGAGACACAATACACACCACCACCACACAGAGACACAATACACACCACCACCACACAGAGACACAATACACACCACCCCCACACAGAGACACAATACACACCACCACCACCACACAGAGACACAATACACTCCACCACCACACAGAGACACAATGCACACCACCCCCACACAGAGACACAATACACTCCACCACCACACAGAGACACAATACACACCACCACCACACAGAGACACAATACACACCACCCCCACACAGAGACACAATACACACCACCACCACCACACAGAGACACAATACACAATATACCTCCTTTGTTATATACTTATGTTACTCAGCTCCATGATCACATAGTGAGTTAGTAAGACAGCTCAGCTCCATGATCACATAGTGAGTTACTAACACAGCTCAGCTCCATGATCACATTATGAGTTACTAACACAGCTCAGCTCCATGATCACATTATGAGTTACTAACACAGCTCAGCTCCATGATCATATTATGAGTTACTAACACAGCTCAGCTCCATGGTCCACATAGTGAGCTACTAACACAGCTCAGGTCCATGATCCACATAGTGAGTTACTAACACAGCTCAGCTCCATGATCACATAGTGAGTTACTAACACAGCTCAGCTCCATGGTCCACATAGTGAGTTACTAACACAGCTCAGCTCCATGATCACATAGTGAGTTAAAAACACAGCTCAGGTCCATGATCACATAGTGAGTTAATAACACAGCTCAGGTCCATGATCACATAGTGAGTTAATAACACAGCTCAGGTCCATGATCACATAGTGAGTTAATAACACAGCTCAGGTCCATGGTCCACATAGTGAGTTAATAACACAGCTCAGCTCCATGGTCCACATAGTGAGTTAATAACACAGCTCAGGTCCATGATCACATAGTGAGTTAATAACACAGCTCAGGTCCATGATCACATAGTGAGTTAATAACACAGATTTAGCAGGACTGGAACAGAGCAAAGGGAGGACACAGATGAAGAACTACCTGGCATTCTCCCTTACATCATAATGTTTTGGTCCTTACCAGTGCCATTACATTTTTTCAACGACTTTAATCTATCCTACGTTTTGAATGATATGATGAAATAGTCAAGGTTTTGAAAACGAAAAACTGCAGTGAGCTCATAATGAAAATAAAGACACCACATTCATATCATTTGGTGAGAAGTAATTAGTTATTTTACACAGTTGTAGATGGTCAGATTTCATGGACAGATTAGATTGATGGGACCAGACTTGTGGTAGTTGCTTCAGGATGTATGATTGTCATCCATTCGTTTGCCCTTAAAACAGCCCTAAAAATGCCCAGCTGAGGGTTGTAGGTCAGGATGGTATGTCTACCGGACATGACAGGCAGAATATATGGGTCATCCTCATGTTTCCTTTAGGAGGATGCTGTTAGGACAGATAGTATGCCAGCCAGTCATTGCGATTAGCTTTCTTTCAAATTTTCTATCGTCTTGGTTGTAAAAACATTTGATTCCTGTCTGTAGTTAGAGAGAGAGAGCATCATTTATAAATTTATTCAGCTTTTTATTCATATATAGATGCCTTCTTAGGACAGAGAATGCGATGGTTTGGATTCATTAATTCAGAACCTCACTGAATATGCTTCAGTAGTGGGTGTTATGAATACAGTGGAAAAGGGCCGTAAGCACAGCTGATTCGTATCATTGTATTTCATGCTTGTTGGATACTTTTATCTAGGCCCTTGGATCCTGGTGTTGGGTGTTACTGTTCTCTTTTTTGTACAGTACTTGTAAACCATTCAGCCTGTTGTCGAGGCTCAATAAAGAGAGATACTTCCGCCTATTTTTCCCATCATCCAGTCAAGCTGTTGACTTGATCCAAACCTATAAGGTTGAGATTCTGCCTCAGTGAGTACTGTGATGGTGGATAATTCCAAGCAGCCATGATTTGATAGTCACTTATTTGACTTCTATGTACCAAAGGGATTGGTTGACCTATGTAGTAGCTGCATGCATTGCTACATGGTAATTCTTACATTATTGAAGGTGAATAGACTGACTGACGAGTTGTGTTTACTACATGGTAATTCTTACATCATTGAAGGTGAATAGACTGACTGACGAGTTGTGTTTGATTGACAGGTCTGCCCCAGTTGCTGCCGGCGCCCCCGCAGATGGAGCGGCGCCCCCTCCCAACCTCACTAGCAACCGCCGCCTGCAGCAGACACAGGCTCAGGTGGATGAGGTGAGTAACATGCAGACACACTCACCTTGTATTACCCACATACTGACCCACAGAAATATCCTAACGTTGCTCACATGTTGTGACATGGACTGGACGAATGCGTGTCCAACACACTAATGTAAACAATACATTACTGTATGTAACACTGTGGAGAACACACACAGCCACTCAGTCTGAGATGATTGAGGGATTCACCCTGTCAGTTTTCGGCCCATGTGTCTGCCCTCCCCAGGTGGTGGATATCATGCGTGTAAACGTGGATAAGGTTCTGGAACGTGATCAGAAGCTGTCAGAGCTGGATGATCGGGCTGATGCCCTGCAGGCTGGAGCCTCACAGTTCGAGACTAGTGCTGCAAAACTCAAGAACAAGTACTGGTGGAAGAATGCCAAGGTAAGGGCATGGACTGGGATAGATAGTATTTTGGTCAACATTTATTCATGATAATAGTTGTTTCCTTTGAGGCTTCCAAGACTCATGTTAAAACCTAATGAAATGGATTGTAGCACACGAAGTATAACTCGTGATCGACCCCATGATTTACTGCCCTCATGTCCCATCCCCCATGATTTACTGCCCTCATGTCCCATCCCCCATGATTTACTGCCTCTCCATGTCCCATCGCCCATGATTTACTGCCCTCATGTCCCATCCCCCATGATTTACTGCCCTCATGTCCCATCGCCCATGATTTACTGCCCTCATGTCCCATCCCCCACGATTTACTGCCCTCATGTCCCATCCCCCATGATTTACTGCCTCTCCATGTCCCATCCCCCACGATTTACTGCCCTCATGTCCCATCCCCCATGATTTACTGCCCCCATGTCCCATCCCCCATGATTTACTGCCCCCATGTCCCATCCCCCATAATTTACTGCCCTCATGTCCAACTCTGCTTCCTTTAGATGATGATCATCCTGGGGCTGATATGTGCGATTGTCCTCATCGTCATCATCGGTAAGGGTCACACCCACACTGTCCCTGCCATGGCAGTTTGAATGAAGATATACTCTCTGCTTCAATATTATCTTTTTTCTCACCCTCTCTCTTGCTCGCTCTCTCTCTCTCTCTCTCTCTCTCTCTCTCTCTCTCTCTCTCTCTCCAGTCTACTTCAGCACCTAAGATGAGTGGCTCCTACCCCAGTCTGCAGTCTCGACTGCCCGCTTCCTTGCAACAGAAAATCCTTTAAATTGACGAGAAAATTATCCACTGATGATTCATTAATTAAATTGCTCCCAAATAGTCTCAATATGACCCTGCCTTGAACCCCCTGACCCCCTCAACCCCTGTTTCCACCGCCTCACCTCTGGACTCCTGTCAATCTTCGTCCTGTAAATCTGTGGCCCTGCCTCCTTTGGAAATACTTCCTGCTTTTCTAATCTGTCGTTCATACTCAGAACCCAATACTTGTTGTGATTGTTACCGATGACAACAACAGAAAGGTAAAATTATGACCCTGGTGATAATTGTTATATTCCAGAAATATATAGAGTTCTTTGTAGAGTTTTATTCTGATATAATGTTTTTGTAGGTTGTGTGTGTGGGTGTGTGTTTTGTATTTTTTTATTTTTTTTTATTAATTTTACTTATGCTTCAGATTTGAACTACTGCCATTTAATCAGAGTGTATATCTTGCACGTTCTCTCTCACTGTCTCTGCCTGTATCTGGCTTTCTCTGTCTTGCTCTGTCTCACACAGAGTATAGGTGCATCTTTGCACAGTGACATAGTCTCCTTTAACCTAGGTACTTCATCCTCTTCTCCCATCTTTTGCTTCTCTCTCTCTTTCTCTCTCTTTCTCTCTCCTATACCATTTAGCCATACTGTCTCTTTAGAATCCTTTCACACTTTCTCTTTTTTTCTGTTTCTGTTTCCCTGTCTATCTTTTCCCAATCATATACCTTCTCTTTTAAAACTGCCACTAGAATTGGACCAATGTCTGTAGCTGGTTTTATTTAATTTTACTTAGTGTCTTATTTCGAGAACATTCCTTCATGGCAGTCTAGTACAAATGCTGTCAGTGTAGCACATGTATGTGTAAGTATCTTTAAAAACTGATAGCTAGATAGCCTGTATGAAGTTATCGTTAATATTATCGCAGATATCAATATAACAAGCCAGAGTGGGGAAAATAACAATAGTGATAGAAAGGAGGGCTTACTAGTTTTTGTTTGGTGGATCATAATTTTAACCTGTTTAATTTGTTCATTTCAGCAACATAAAATTGCATAGAGTTGCTGTGACAATGCACCAATCCTACAGAGATGTCATTACTAACAAAGACATAAAAAGGGATACTTACACTAAGTAATCACAATGACACAGTAAAGCCTTAGTCTCTGATCAAAACGTATCACATTAATGGTCAAAATATACCCATACACTCTTTATTTTGTGTAGGGGGAGTGGCTGACTGAAAAAGGGGTAGGCGGTGTGAAATGCACAAAGAACATTGTTTTTAATGGCGCTGTCTGACTGGTCAACAGAATGACCGGCCGAGAGAGAAACTCATACAGCAAAACCTCACCTATTGATGAGCACATACACAGACAACTCAGCCTTATTAGAAAGTGAAGGTGCGAGTATTAAGATGGATGAAGCAACTGGCATGGACACACAGTAGTAGAAAGAGATGATTTAGAGAAAGGGACTAACTTGGCCCGTGGGTGCCATCTTCATCGACAGATTCCGAGTTGCTGTAAAACTTAAGTGAACATTCCGAAAAATGTTGTGAAAAGCCTTAGCGTTCCAACACACAAAATAGAGTGAGCGTTTAGCTGGTGCTGTGGTTCTCTCTCTTTTCTTACATTTTCTCCCTAGTTACTGCCTTTTTTCTTTTTGAAACATAGTAATAGAGTATATTTTATATAGTATATTTTTGTGTTTGTGTGAAGCAGACAGGTAAAGAGGAGACTGAACTCAACCAGGGCTTCACTAACTGCTATGTGCAGTGAGCTCCTCTCTACCTCGGTGCGTTGTGTGTGTACGTGTCTTTTTGCGGTTCAGCTCTGTAAGATTAACACTGCCAAGCAACTAGGGAGAGGCTTTTATTTTCTGTTATTTTCTCATTGATGCCCTTAATGGTATGGTCTTAGTAGATTGCTCTTGCATGGTCACCTCTTGTCCCATGCTCCTGTATAGACCTACCTGTTGCTAGTGCTATCTATCTGCCAGTTCTGTTAGTCTACTTTATGAGTAGTGACAGAGAGACCCCTGAAACCGTGGGATATACAGTTGTCCCATAGGTTGTGCCACTTCAACATGACCTCTTGCTCTCTTTTTCACTGGATCTGCATACTTCCTACATCCTCCTGTTTCTCCTAGGGTCACTGATTCAGGATCCTACCCTGTAAGTGTGTGTGTGTGTGTGTGTGTGTGTGTGTGTGTGTGTGTGTGTGTGTGTGTGTGTGTGTGTGTGTGTGTGTGTGTGTGAAACTCTGCCATCCTGGGAATATCCCTAGTTTATTTTGGCAGATTAGACCTCACAGATGTGGGCAAGCTGTTTCCATGACAACTAAATTAGATGAGCAGAGTGGGGAAGTAACAGATTAGCCCACTGACTGTCTTTCAGATGGGTCAGGTTTGCCATTTTTCCAGGTATGCTCAAGAAATATTCCCTTGCTACATGTACACTGGCAGAGCCCCCCCAACCACCCATCGAATAAACTACCAAGATATCCACTTGCGCTCCCCCCCTTCTCTCTCTCTCTCTCTCTCTCTTTCTCTCTCTGTCTCTGTCACACACGTTAAAGTAAATGGCCTTATCCATTACATCCCTGTAAAGCATAATGCTCCACCATTCCCCTTTATTTCACTTAAGTAGAGCAAACTAATTCAGAGGAAAATTACCAAAGATCAGATTTTCTTGCCAATGCTGCCAACTGCCATCAAGAACAAGTAGAGGCACACAACATATTTTACCCGAGTCACTTTAACAGCAATGGTACTGGTACCTGTTTTTGAAAGGTTACCCTAAACCCAAAATACCTAGTCACATGACCTTTTAACCCTTTCAGATCTTAGTCAATATGTCATACCGGCAAATAGATGGTGACAAAATGTGCTATTTGAAGATATGCAAGTGAAACCATACCTAAGTAAAGCGTGCTTCAGCCCCCTTCCCCCTCCATAAAACAACTTTAATCTGTACCAAGTCTTTAGACACATGCTCCTATAACTAATAATAGCACAACTCCTCTTTTTTGTGTCTCTGTCGTGCTGACAACAATTTAAAGATAAAAAAATATGAACTTTATCTAAAGCTGTTAAGCAAAACAAACAAAACGTATAAAAAAAGTCTGTATTGTCTGGTGTTGTAGTGTGGGGGTGTATTGGGGGAAGGGGGTTCCTATTTCCTCAGGTCGGAGATTATAACAGTTCATCAAAATCTACAAGGTGAAGACAAAAAACTACATGAAAGCTATATAAACATTTGAGTAGCAAATAATTACAATTTTAAAGGTGACAGAAAATTGAGGGCCGCCTTCGAGTTATTATTGTCTCAGTGGATTGGAGTGATACTACGGGTCGGGGTAGGACTGCTGTGTTGTTCACAAATCCAAGGGTTGTCCTAAGAGTGCTCAGCAAATTTAGATACAAAAATAGACAAATTGATGTTATGTGAGTGCTCATTTTCTGTTGCTTTTTTTTCTCTGTGAGGATGGGTCTGCGCAACTTTTAATGTCCTGGCACTTATTTCTGTTGTATTGTGGGTGTATTTTACGGGGCTAGGATATGATGTGGATGAGAATATTGTGTTATTGCCAACCCTAAGAGGTGTTCAGTGACTTCAACATAGGAGGGAACCTTTTGAGGCACTGGACCTTCCCAGGTTGGCTATAAAATCACAACGCTCTCACCAATACACATGACATTTGTTTTCTTTGTAATTTGCATAAAGTAAAGTAAATAACTTTGGTATGATGCCAAATCAAATCAAATCAAATCAAATTGTATTTGTCACATGCGCCGAATACAACAGGTGTAGACCTTACAGTGACATGCTTACTTACAAGCCCTTAACCAACAGTGTAGTTTTTAAGTTAAAAAAAAAGTATTAGGTAAACAATAGATAAGTAAAGAAGTATAAAGCAGGAAAAATGACAGTCAAAATAAATAGCCCGGTTAGTCGGGCTAGTTGAGGTAATATGTACATGTAGGTATAGTTAAAGTGACTATGCATAGATAATAAACAGAGTAGGGCTTGGGGGTAAAAGCTGTTGAGAAGCCTTCTGGACCTAGACTTGGCGCTTGGCTTAGGTTGTGTGTACGTTGGAAGAGAGGGGAAAGATTAGACTTGTTCTCTATGTTAATCATGTCAGACAAGTCAAGAAAATGGGGTGTTACTGGAAAAATACATTTTATTTTTACCCTCTAGTCAAATTTCCAGATTTCTTAGAATGGTGTTATGATTCGAAACAGATTCCTCTGTTGTTACTATGTTTATTTTTGTTTGAACTGTTCATTTTGGGGAGGGAATATTATTTTGTTCTTTGAGGACTGGGGTTGGGGGAAGTGACAGTCAACATTACCTCTGTTTGCCTGGCCTTTCAGGAGGGAATAGACTGGGGGATCATGGGTAATGTGTTCTGTTCGGTCTGTTTATCTTATTTATTGTGTTTTTGTTTTGAATGGGATTGGATATTAAACAAGGTGGATTACCATGTACCAGAGGAAACCAATTGAAAACCAGAAGTACATAAAAAACTATTGTAGTGTAAATCTGTCAATATCTTATTATATTGATGAACATCATGGTTATATATATATATATATATATATATATATATATATATATATATATATATATATATATATATATATATATATATATATATATATAGGAAAACCAATCATTCTGATGACCTGTGTTTATTGTTCCGAGTTAGCAATTCCCAGCGTGTATGTGCGTGTGTTTGAAAATAATGATGAAATTAAATAAAATCTATGATAAAATGGGCCCAAATACAGTTGATTTATGTAAAACTGTGTTGCAAACCAGATATATTTATTGACTACATACAGTATGTCACCAGACAGGATGGTATATCTCACTTGAATTTGAGCTAGAAAGAGATGAATCACCCACCAAAAACATGAACTTAAAATAACTACGTTGTCCACAAAATATTTTTGCAGTCAGCCATCGTGTACCTTTCATGGAATGTATGGATCACACACATAATCTCTCACCTATTTAGGGTTTCATCATCCTGGAGAGAAGATGTGGATTATACAATTATATTTAGGCTAGTTAGGGCTACTATGGGAAAGTGCCCATCCCATGTTAGTCACAACAACATTTGTTGAGTATTCAGATCACCAACATTGTGAATCCAAGAACACAGTGTGTGTACACTCATATGAAGTTGTATATAATTGAAATGGGCACAGCACATTCATATAACTAATATAGGTTTGAGTCAACATTTCATTGGTTTGACATTAGTGTTTAGATATATATCTCCTCACATTTCCTAGAGAGGGCAAATTGTAGTCTTGTCAGGAGAAGGCCTCAGCAGGGGTGTATTCATTACAGAAACCGTTTACCGTTTTAGAACCAAACGGAAGCAAGCAGAGCAAACAAGTGTTTCTATTGGACAAATTCAGGTAGGTCCATCCCTGTTACGTTTACTTTTGCTTCTGTTTAAAGGTGCGATATGCATACATCGGTACACCATTTCCTGGTTGCTCAAATTCCAAAAGTTCGCTTAATTTCAGTTTATGTGAAAAAACAAGCAAATGTAGAGAATCAGTTATATCAAATATATTTTCAATAACCATAAATATTGCATTTCAGCTGTTTGAAGCTGGCATACAAAACCTTCTTAGACTTGGTTTCAATGACAATGACAGATGTATGACACATTCCTATGTGAATTTGGTAGAGTCGCCCCAAAAGTTACATATTGCAGCTTTAAGATCCTTTTTGCAACAGAATCGACTGAATGAATACACCCCAGGTAGGCAGGTCCAAACAGTCAGTAGCACCACCAAGTGGAGGTTTATCATGACAATTACTTAATTGATTTGTGAATGCATGTCACCCCATGTGTCACCCCCCCCATAGCTGCACCACATGACACATGGTGATGGTATTACTGCCTTAGAGATGTGAGATGAAATGAGATTACATTTTAATGCCCAAGGGAAATGTAAACAATAGAAATAATTAGAATATGTAAACAATTAAAGGGAAAGGGAATGACTGAATCCAGCCATTTTTGGACCCTTTGAATGAATGATACCCTTTGATTTTTGAAGAATATAACGTATAAATGCGTCATGGGCAACTTTCATACCCCATCAGAACCCAAAATATAAGCTTTTTTTACTCCAATGTTTGTAAACAATGTAAATGAAAACACTGTATTACCTCATAACATGGTTAAAACTATTTTTTTTTATTTAATGGATAGTCAGTCCTTGCACCCATAGCTCTGTCTATGAATTTGAGATTGGTTACATTTCTCCAGGCCCATCCCGCAGCTTTTTACCAAAACAGAGGCAGGGTTTAATATCACTTTGTTATTGTTTCAATTAAGGACATAACTTTAATTGTAGGCTAGTGTTATCAGTGAGGTGGGGGTTCCTCCTCTGGCAGTAGTGTAGACTTTTGGAGAGGAAAGGATTGATGTCTGTGCAAAGGCCTGCCATACTGCTGCAGTAGCATTTGTATGCTCATTTAGTCGGCCTATGGATAACATACAGTATGTGTGGAATTAAGTTAAAATGTGTCCTATCAACTTAGTGCCAATTTCAATGCATTGTTTCCTTTATTATTACCTGGTTAGTATGGGGAAACAATTTGATATAAAGAAACTCCTAAAATTGTTCACATGCATGTCTTGTGGTTAAGTAAAGTACACAAGAAAGGGATGAGGTGAGGAAATTAAGCCAATTCCGAGTATTGACAGAGGCACGTTGCCAACAAATGTTCTAGCATGCTTTTGGAACTGACAGGGCACCACTGGGGCAACGTGATAGAAAAGCATAGCAGAGCCCCGTGCAGCCAGGACGCCACCTACTCAACCAATGAATGCATTCGCCGGGCCTGGGACACTGCACGAGGGCGGAGTCGGTGTCAGTTAAGGACCAATCACTGCAGCACATGGGAGCAAACAAGGGGCGTATGCACGTGTTCTTTTGCGTGTTCCCTCCCAGGCGTATAAAGGGAATGTGCAGTTTTGTACACATTCTGTGTATTTACAGGCGACCAACGTTGAGTTGTTTCGCTAAAGATGTCGTTCTAGATTTCTGCAATTTTCACTCATTTTCAACCTAAATTTACTGAATATATTGTTGAAGACATACAAAATAAATACCACGGAATGTACTTTTTCTTCATGGAAAAGGTGAGAATGTCAACTTTGATCAAGACCTTGCTACCTAGCTAGCTAACTGGTAAAAGTAACGTTAACTTGCTAGATAGGTTACTACCTACCTAACTATTTAACTTTACTTGCCAGCTAGCAAACGAGCTAATAATACAAGCAATAGTTGATACATAGCTAACTTAGCTACCTATTTTGGTTATGCTTCTTTTTTTTGTTAATCAAGTTATCAGCAACAGCATTGACATTGGCAAGTGTAGCTAGCATTTTTGTGGCATGCTGGGGTAAGAGTACTGTTGATGTTGAATCAATACACATTCAAATATAAGGTCAGATATCGAGGTACAATTTAATGTTGTTTTGGTCTGTTCGTGTTTCCTACAAGTGAGACTCATCTGTCGTCAACTATAATATCCCACACCGGTGTCATTCTGTCCACGTTGTCTTCTGTCGTCAACAATAATATCCCACACCGGTGTCATTCTGTCCACGTTGTCTTCTGTCGTCAACAATAATATCCCACACCGGTGTCTTCATACAACTTACAGTAAACCCTCAATACATGCAAGATGGGGAAATGGGCTGTAAAGCTAGTCTCTTTAGTCTCACCTGTTATCGTCGGTTAACTGTTATTCAAAGTGATTAAATTATTTATTATGGTCAATGGAATATATGGAGAGCCAGATTTTTGAGCCCCCACAAAATTATTGTGAGGTTGTTGGAAAAAGGATAGTTCCCCTAAGTAGTTATATTATTTGAATGTCTTCTTAGATTGGCATTAGGCTATGGACACCTTTTTTTAGTTTGTTTTGGAGAATTCCCACCAACTGATAACATTATTATTTTTGCAATTAGTTAAATCTTTACTTAGAAAGTCCTTACTTGGATGCTCATATGACTTTAGATTATTTCAATTCAAGACATTTTAGTTTATAGCAGTGTGATTTTATTGATGTTTAATTGCAAATAAGACGTGCTACTGTCTTTACACAGATATATGACTCATGATATCATATTAATCACCACTCATGATTGTGAATTGTTTCTTCCAGCAGGTATTCTTACAAATCCATTTCGCACACTGACTGTGAGGAAGAGCAAACTTTTAAAGGTCTCACCCATCTTCTCTTCAATTTGCTTATCAGATTCATAAGCTTAGAATTGACAAAAAATAAACAAAGATCAATGAGACACAGTCAAAACTTATCTTGGCTCAATTTTACTTTACCAAACCATGACTATATCTAAGTCTAGTAGCCCCACCTACTAGCAGTATTAGTATCACAGTTCATTGTTTTTTGACAGATACTTTTTGTCAAACAGCAATAGTAAATCACTCATACTGGTTATTATGAGTGATGAGAATGCATACACCACTTCTGGAAATGACACTAGTGGAGTAGATGTAGCAGAAGATGTGGTGGGACTAAAGGCGGGCTGCCAGTCCCCTGAGTCTGGACTGAGTCAGACTAGCAGCTCTGGTAGCTCAAATGGAAAGAGAACTCGGTCTGGGGTCAAGTCCTCCCCCAAGTCCTCAAACTCTGATGACACCGATGCCCACTCGAGCGGGAATGACTCAGCCGAGAGAGAGGTGGAAGGTCACATGGGGCGCGAGGCATCAACCTGCAGCAGCTCCCATAACGGGAAGGACTCTGCCATGGAGACAACAGAGAGCAAAAGGTAACACATTTGAACAGAATTCATATTTGAAACACCGCAACCATTTTCAGATGGTAGGCAATAGACACTGCTTGTAAAGCTATGAAAGTGTCTGCTCAGCAGTGATAATGACATTTTATTTTGCCCCTGTCAGCTCAAACTCCCACTTCCCTTCCCCTCCCAACAGCTCAATGGTCTACAGCCTGCTGAGTGGCAGCTCGGAGCAAGACCACCCGTCCACCAGTGGCTGCAGCAGTGACCAGCCGGCCCGGCTGCAGACCCAGAGAGAGCTGCTCAAGGCCCTGAAGGAGCTAAAGATCCGCATGCCTGCAGACCACCGGGCGAAAGGCCGCTCCAGCACCCTGGCCTCCCTGCAGTATGCACTCAACTGTGTCAAACAAGTCCGAGGTAAGATGCAGCCTTTTGAGCCTGTATTGTATACAGTGAGGCTTTAGCATGAAGTAGCAAGCTTACTATCGATCTATACTATTTATACTAATGTGTGTTTGTTTGTGTTTAGCTAATCAGGAATATTATCACCAGTGGAGTGTGGAGGAGAGCCACGGTTGCAGTCTGGACCTCTCAGCCTTCACCACAGAGGAACTGGACAATATCACCTCTGAATACACACTCCAGAACACGGTAGGAACTAGAGCACCGCCTTCATCTACTAGAACCAGACCAACAGCTTTTAAACAGACCAACAGCTCTCAAACAGACTACAAGCTTTTAAACCCAGCAAACCATTCTTCTGACCTCCCCTGTTTCTTCTCTCTCCTGTACAGGACACGTTCTCTGTGGGAGTGTCGTTCCTCTCTGGGAAGGTGGTGTACATCTCCCCCCAGGCCTCAACCATGCTGCGCACTAAACCTAATCGACTCCAGGGGGCACTCTTCTCTGAGCTGTTGGCCCCCCAGGACGTCAGCACTTTCTACAGCAGCACCGCTCCCTGCCGCCTGCCCCCCTGGGCCTCCTGTACTGGCTCCAGTAAGACTCCTACAGAAGTCCTTTAATTTAGATCTGAATTCAAATGGAATTGGATGATCACATTTTTACACGTGTATGTGATATAAATATTGCTGTGGTGTTAATGCCCCTCCCACTCTCTATCTCCCTCAGTGACCTCCCCTGTGGACTGCACCCAGGAGAAATCCATGTTCTGCCGTATCAGTGGTGGGAGGGATAGTGAGGGGGAGGTGCGGTACTACCCCTTCCGTATGACCCCCTACCAGCTAACCCTACGGGACTCCGACATGTCCCAGCCACAGCCCTGCTGCCTGCTCATCGCTGAGAAGGTGCACTCAGGATTCGAAGCTCCCCGCATCCCAGCGGACAAGAGGATTTTTAACACTAGCCACACCCCCAGCTGTCTCTTTCAGGAAGTGGATGAAAGAGCAGTGCCATTGCTAGGCTACCTTCCCCAGGACCTGGTTGGGACTCCTGTTCTCATGTACCTCCACCCTGATGACAGGCCTGTCATGGTGGCCATCCACAAGAAGAGTGAGTGCTCCTGTCCAACAGTCATGCCTTATACATTCTGTAAGGATTTAGAAACCAGCAAATGATTTAGAAACCAGCAAATGGATGAATGGTTATGTAGTTATACTCTGTCATAGTTTTAACATCTTTGGTTCTCCCCTCAGTTCTCCAGTCAGCTGGGCAGCCTTTTGAACACTCGCCACTGCGTATGTGTGCCCGGAATGGGGAGTATCTCACCATAGATACCAGCTGGTCCTCCTTCGTCAACCCCTGGAGCCGCAAAGTGGCCTTCATCGTGGGTCGACACAAAGTCAGAACGTGAGTAGTTAACCTCTCCGCTACGTCAATGACCTTGAAGTTTTCAATAGCCACTTTTGAACTGATTTGTGTAGCTATCAAGCAGTACATATTGCGTTGTTCTAAAACCCATTCCCTTGTCCTTCTCCCGTCATCTACAGGAGTCCCCTGAACGAGGATGTGTTCACCCCTAGTGTGGAGGTGGAGGCGCGGGCCATGTCTCCAGAGATCCCCAGGCTCAGTGAGCAGATCCACCGTGTGCTGGTGCAGCCCGTCCACAGTGGTGGCTCCCAGGGCTACTGCAGTTCCCACGGATCCCAGCCGCACAGGGCCAGCCCGGGCTCCTCTTCAGGCAGCAGCAGCCCCTCCACCAAGGGGATGATCCGGATGACCATCCAGAGACCAGTGAGTACTAACACAATCACAGATGTTTTACACAGATTTGAACAAGGTACTTTATAGTTCGTTACAAGGTAACTTGTAGTTTGTTACTAATTTGTAACCACAGTATTTAAATTAGTGGAATTGACTGTCCCACAGCAGCAGATTACATTCCAGCAGATGTGTAAGGATGTCCACATGGTGAAGACCAATGGTCAGCAGGTCTTCATTGAGTCCCGCAACCGCCCACCGCTCCGTAAACACGCCAGCACTGGTAAACACTTGACATTTTACTACAAATATGCTAAGAGTCTTGTCACAGTATGCTATAAAATGTCTGCAACGTCTTCATTACAAAAGTATAACCACATAAGGGTCAAGATGATGATGCAATTCTAACGCTACTTCCTTTTCCTCTTCTCAGGAGCCCTGGTGATGCCAGAGAATTTAAACAAAGACCTGGGGCCAATTAAAACCCTGGCCTCAGTGCAGTCAAGGAAAGACCCGTTAGCCAACTACTCCTACCAGCAGATCAACTGTCTAGACAGCATATCACGCTACCTGGAGAGCTGTAACATCCCCAACACAGTGAAGAGGAAATGTGGCTCCTCCTCCTGCACCACATCATCAACGTCAGACGATGACAAGCAGAGGGAGTTGTCTGGAACAGCTAAAGGTATACAATACATTCCTATTGAAACGCATTACAATACAGATCCTATTGAAACATCAAATTCTGTATTTTTTTATGCCTTGTTTTTAAGGTCTGCAGGTATTTTGGACCAAATGTCTTACTGGGTGTTTCCCTACAGATCTCGAAGGGCCCCAGGGTAAGGAAGGGTCTAAAGGGGGGCCACAGATGAGCCCTCTGGCGCTGCACTGTAAGGCTGAGAGTGTGGTCTCTCTCACGTCACAATGCAGCTTCAGCAGCACTATCGTCCATGTAGGGGACAAGAAGCCCCCAGAGTCAGGTAGGACACATCCCTCTGACTGACTGTTTGTTTACTTCCCTCCGCCTCTTCTCTCTAGTCTCTAATATATTGTCATCTTTATTCCCTGCAGATATTATCATGATGGAGGAGACACCAGTCTCAGCCATTAACAACACCATCACCACGGCAGTGACCCCTCGTCCCTCGACCTTTCCCAGCCCAGCAACACCCAGCCCTGCCCAGCCTGAGAGGGATGGCCGCAGGTCGGCTGGATGCTCAGGCCGCCTGGGTCTGACCAAGGAGGTGCTGTCTGCCCACACCCAGCAGGAGGAACAGGTGTTCCTGAGCCGCTTCAGGGACCTTGGACAGCTACGCATGCTGGACCCCGGTCCTCCTTCTCTGAGAGGACACACCACCACACCCAAAGGTAAGATGGACACTTAGTTTCTATTATGAATTTGAAAGATGATGGGGATGACAATCCATTGTTTTTCCACGCAGCTCACCCGTGTTGTCTCTGTGTCTCAGGAGTGCGCAGCTCGCAGGACTACCCAGCAGGCGGTAATGGACGGAGGAGGGGCCGGGGGGCCAAGAGACTGAAGCACCAGCAGGAGGGCTCCCAGCACCGGGGCTGCCCCCAGACGGGCTCAGGGATGAACAGAAGTTCCAGAAGGGAAGGGCAAGGGCACCAAGGCCCCATGTTCCCCATGGGTCAACCCCTAATGATGCAGGGACCCCTGACCTCGTCCTCTTCCTGGCCCACCTCTGTGGCCTCTCAGGCCAGCCTCCCTCCTGCCGTGTCCCAGTACCCTCCAGGAGTCCTGCCCTTCTTCCCGCTCTATCCCAATGTGCAACAGCAACTCCTGGCCCACACTGGGGTGAACCCCAATGCCATGCAGATGGGTTACCCCAGCCCCCAGCCAGGCTTCCAGTACCCCCTGCATGCCAATCAGATCCCCATGCCAATGGCTCCCCCAATGATCGTTGTTCTGCCCAACTACATGTTCCCTCAACTCAATGGAGGTGTACCACAGCTCAACCAGCTCAATACAGCCATGCCTCAGTATAACACAGCCATGCCTCACCTTAACCCCAGTATCCCTGGTATGGCACAACTTAACCAGGCAGTACCGCCGTTCAACCAGGCTATCCCACTACCACAGTTCAATCCTCAGTTCAGTTCCTCAGCTCAGTTCAACCCCGCTGTGACGCAGATGAATGGCATGCCTCATGTGAATCCCGCCCTACCGCAACTCAACCCGTCACAGGTCAATCCTGCTTTGTCGATGATCCCACAACATTTCCACAATCCCAACCCAACATTACCTTTTCCAAATCCCATTCCGGTTCCCGGGCTTCCTGGCTTTGCCTTACCCAGGATAGATCCCACGTTTGTCCAACGCGGCAACTCCCGCTCCAGCACCCCTCAGTCCACGTGCCAAGCCCCCCTGGAGGGGACCAACTCGCCCCTCTTCCAGTCACGATGCTCCTCCCCCCTCAACCTGCTGCAGCTGGAGGAGTTGCCAGGCAACCGGCAGGAGGGCATGTCTACAGGGGCGCAGCAGACCCCGCCCCCACCTGGCTTGTCGTCTCAGGTCGGAGGCCAAGGCTCTGTTAACCGCAACAGCAACAAGAAGGGTGACTCCAAAGAGGACGATAATGTGAGTTTTTACAACTAATTAAACAATGTAATTCTGAAAAGGTTTTGAGTCTAGTTCTTGTCATTAACCACTCTCCTGTGTTGTTCCCTTCCTCAAGGCTGATGTTGATGACCAGGACGTCATGTCCACCTCCAGTGACCTGCTGGACCTGCTGCTGCAAGAAGACGCCTGCTCAGGAACTGGCTCGGCCGCCTCTGCCTCCGGGTCCTCTGGCTCTAATGGATGCAGCACCTCAGGCACAAGTGAGTTTTAACACCGGACAGAGATTTTTTTTCTTAGCACTGTGATGGTAATGGATGTTTGTATATAGTGACTGATCTGTTAGGAAACTAACTGAACATGTTCCTTTTTCAACCACAGGAAGCAGCAACACCAGCAAGTACTTTGGCAGCATTGACTCGTCGGAGAACGACCATAAGCAGGCAGCAGGCGGGGCTGCAGAGGCTCAGCTCATGAAGTATGTCCTTCAGGATCCCATCTGGCTCCTTATGGCCAACACAGACGACAAGGTTATGATGACGTACCAAATGCCCACCAGGTAAGAAATCATCACGGTCACTGCACTTCACTGGTGTCATGGCAATTGTAGTCATAGTTACATTTACCAGTCATGATTAGTAATAAACACTACAGCTATTTAATTGTATTTATGATTGATGATGTGCATGGAATGCAAGTAGTATATTATTTATTAATGCAGACTATGAAAAGGACAAAAAAAAATGTACTATGAAAAATAGAAACTCTCCACAAACTTCATGCTCCTAATACCACATTTTCGACTATGGCATATCTATGGACATGTGAAAGAGTATTGGTGTGTGTGTTATTTTTAAAGGGACAGGGAGACCGTTCTAAGGCAAGATCGTATGGTACTGAGGGCAGTGCAGAAACTGCAGCCGCGCTTCACTGAGGAGCAGAAGAGCGAGCTGGTCCAGGTCCACCCCTGGATGGGCACCGGACGCCTGCCACAGGCCATCAACACCCCTGTAAGTCAGCACACAGACGCACACTGTAGCTAGTAGCTACACCCCCGCCTCTCTCAGACACCAAAGATTCACAGGAATCCGTATAGATGACGGTGGAAAGTAAAAAAATGTACTTGTAAAGGATGTGTTTTATTCAGCTCTTGTCCTTCTGCTTGCGTTTAGATGTGTACCGGATGTGGTTCTCCTCCAGCTACCTCCACCCCCCCGGCCCTTTGACGTGGAGTTGCAGGACATGGATCTGACTGGGGTCCTCCAGCTACAGGAAGAGGCTACCGCGCACACAGAGACGCATGTTACCATGGCAACAGACGCACGTCACACTTCCACCCCACCACAAGCCCCCCAGACAGAGACTAAGGGGGGTGAGGGTGAGAAGCAAGGAGGCAGTAAGGACACAAGAGTGAAGGAGCTAGAGGTGACCTGATCATCCAGAACAGAGAAAGGGGACTCTGTGGCTGTAAACAGCAACTGAGGACTTCTATATGGCCAATGACTTTAAACCACAATGTATTGGGACAAACTGGGGCCAAGCTCACGGTCAATGTGTTGTTTGAACAAAAGTGCACATAAGGAGTCAGAATACCTGATCCTGTTTAAACACATGGAGAATGTAGCTCAATTATGGAATCTAAGAAGGTGTAAATATTGTATGTATTTCAAATGTAAAATTGAAAGAGAAGTCCTTTAAATATTTTATTGGCATGTTTGGTGCCTGGTCCGCTGGACTGAAGACATGTTCCATTTGTAATTCAGTGCTTTGGGGTTTTTCCTCCCCTGTAGTGAAAATTTGAAGTTATTGTGTGTATCAACGCAATATAATTTAATTGTCCAATGTCCATATTGGAAAATTATGTCAAAACTATCGCCAAAAACAATGAAATCTAAAATTCCTGTTGAAAAATATTGGGTAGAATACTTTCAATGTGATTTCAGCTATTGTATAGTGTATTTATTACAGAATACCAACCAAGAGCAGGCATACTACAGTTTTTTTTTTTGTGGGCTGTTCTATCATGTAATGTTCTGAATGGTTCATTTAAAAATATATATTATTGTATACTACAATGCTTGTAATAAGATGTTAAGCATTATTGGGCAAATGTCCTGACTATTTTATCTCCTCCAGAGAAATACACAATTTCTAAAGACTATTTTAAAAGAAATACCCTGTTATTTTTTTTTTGTTACATCGTTATGGGTATTTCAGTACAAAAAGTGTCTTCGAAGTGGCAGGAGCAGAGATGGGTGTTCCCATGGTAACGGAACAGATGGAGCCAGTCTTGTTTATTGGACCATACAATGACATGGGAAGGAAAGGAGTTAGGGCTGACAGCTTTACAAGAGCAGGCCTTAATCATGCAGAGTTGTTCTATCACTATAGTGATGTCTGCGGCCCCTTATTCTTAAAAAAAAAAAGTTATTTAACTAGGCAAGTCAGTTAAGAACATATTCTTATTTACAGTGACTGACTACACCGGCCAAACTCTGACGACACTGGGCCAATTGTGCGCCGCCCTATGGGACTCCCAATCACGGCCAGTTGTGATTCAAACCAGGTTGTCTAGTGACTCTATCACTGAGATGCAGTGGTCTACAACACTTGGGAGCCCAATCCCTCTCTAAACAAAAGGATTTGCTAGTCACTATTGTCTATGTATTTTGTGGTGTGTAGGATGTGAGCGTAGTTAAAATCTAGTCTTTCATTCTGCCTTTACATTCTCTACCACTAGAGGGTGTTGTGACATTATTTTAGGCTCATTTCAAGGGCAGCAGCCTGATGTGTGATACAAAATTGAGTTTCTGAAGTTTGGTGCGGTGGTTAAACTAGGTATTTTGAACACATTTGAGTAATTTTAAGATGCCACAAATATATAAGTAGTGTTGTTTATTTTTCCACCTCCCAGATCCTCCACAGCTTGTTAGAGGGGGCCATCCCTGACCCTCTCACCATGCCACACTTCAATGTGCCAGGCCTCAGTAGTATTGACATGGGTCAAAATAATTACTGGAATCTTCCACTCCAAATCAACAGGTTAGGTCCAACAGGAAGTGGGACGCAGAGCAGCTTGGGTCTTAGGTCAGATAAACCAAGTGTGGGGGCTGTGAGGGTCTCCGTTAGGACTAACAAGCAGCCACAAGACCTTGCCTCTTAAATCAAATCGCATTCTCCTTTTCTGGAGTTGCTTAACATAGTTCAAAGTGTTTCTTGAACATTCCACTGTCTTTTCCATGTGTAGGGAGGGACTGAGCATTGCTGGACACCGGCCCATTGAGCGAGAAGGAGAGGAGGCAGAGGGACTTTTCTTTTACTGGAACTCTCACCTCCACCCACATATGGACTCATGGCCAAATGGTTAGGGATTTGTGCAAGTCAACTGTACTTTCAATGGAGCCTGACTGTTTACCAGTGGGCTATAGAACAGACAAAAATGATTGTATATTTTGTTTTTAGCCTAGGAATACTCTAGAAATCCTTACCTATACGCTAGAATGCACTCATGTTAATCTCATGAAAACCATATCAAATATCAAGCCTTTTATTTAAATATTTGCTTGGTTTACTATTATCTGTAATGCAGTAGAGCAGTGGTATTCAAACTTTTTCAGCGGGTACACAATTTTTTCCGACAATTTCTGGGGACCCCATTTTCTTCCAAGAATGTATTGTGATCCCACCCCAAATCTAATGACACAACCTTAAAATGTGTACATTTCGATTAACAATCTTATCAAAATGAAAAGAAACCAATAAATACATAAAATTGTATCTTTCAAATTGTCTTCCTCAAAAATGTACAGTATTCATACCCCTTGAATTATTCCACGTTTTGTTGTTATAGACTGAATTAAAAATCCATGAAATAGATTTTTTTTTCACCCATCTACGCACAATTCTCCATAATGACAAAGTGAAAACATTATTATTTTTTTTTTGCAAATTGATTGAAAATGAAATACAGAAATATCACTCTTACCTGCTAGGCTACCTGTCGCCCCGCAAAGAGCACAGAGTTAAACCATGCAATTTATTATCTGACTTGTTAAGCAAATTTTTACCCCTGAAGTTATTTAGGCTTGCCTTAAGAAAGGGGTTGAATACTTATTGAATCAAGACATTTCAACTATTAATAACAAAATATATATATTATTACACTTAGATATTTTGGGGTATTGTGTGAAGACCAGTGACAAAAATCTAAATTTAATCCATTTTTATTCAGGCTGTAACACAACAAAATGTGGAAGAAGTCAAGGGGTGTGAATACTTTCTTAAGGCACTGTATATTGTCTCATACAATAATCTCTACTCTTCCTTTTTTGTTCCTATACAGTGCATTCGGAAAGTATTCAGACCCCCTTCACCTTTTCCACATTTTGTTACGTTACAGCCTTTTTCTAAAATGTATTAAATACAATATGTTCCTCATCAATCTTCACACTATACCCCATAATGAAAAAAAAGAATACCTTAGTTAAATAAGTATTCAGACCCTTTGCTATGAGACTCGAAATTGAGCAAAGGTGCATCCTGTTTCCATTGATCATCCTTGAGATGTTTCTACAACTGTGGTAAATTCAATTGATTGGACATGATTTGGAAAGGCACACACCTGTCTATTTTCAGGTCACAAAGTTGACAGTGCATGTCAGCAAAAACCAAGCCATGAGGTCAAAGGAATTGTCTGTAGAGCTCTGAGACAAGATTGTGTCGAGGCACAGATCTGGGCAAGGTTACCAGAAAATGTCTGCAGCATTGAAGATTCACAAGAACACAGTGGCCTCCATCATTCTTAAATGGAAGAAGTTTGGAACCACCAAGACTCTTCCTAGAGCTGGCCACCTGGCCAAACTGAGCAATTGGGGGAGAATGGCCTTGTTCAGGGAGGTGACCAAGAACCTTATGGTCACTCTGACAGAGCTCCAGAGTTCCTCCAAACAGGCTTTTATGGTAGAGTGGCCAGATGGAAGCCACTCCTCAGTAAAAGGTACATGGCAGCCTGCTTGGAGTCTGCCTAAAGGCACCTAAAGGACTCTCAGATTCTCTGGTCTGATAAAACCAAGATTGAACCCTTTGGCCTGAATGTCAAATGTGCTTCAACAAAGTACTGAGTAAAGGGTCTGAATACTTAAATAAATGTGATATTTCAGTTTTACATTTTGAATACATTTACAAACATTTCTTAAAACCTATTTTTGCTTTGTCAATATGGGGTATTGTGTGTAGGTTGTTGAAAAAATTAAAAGATCTAATACATTTTAGAATAAGGCTGTAACGTAACACAATGTGGAAAAAGTCAAGGGGTCTGAATACTTTCCGAATGCACTGTATATATACAGTACCAGTCATAAGAATTTCTTTCCTTCTTAATACGTTTGAGATACAGAAGATAGCCCTATTTGGTAAAAGTCCAAGTCCATATTATGGCAAGAACAGCTCAAATAAGCAAAGAGAAACAACACTCCATCATTACTTTAAGATATGAAGGTCAGTCGATATGGAACATTTCAAGAACTTTGAAAGTTTCTTCAAGTGCAGTTGCAAAAACCATCAAGCGCTATGATGAAACTGGCTGAGTAGGTGAACGGAGGGCTTCTTAAACTAACAGGTCTGTGAGAGCTGGAATTCTTACTGGTTGGTAGTTGATCAAATACTTATGTCATGCAATAAAATGCAAATGAATTACTTAAAAATCATACGATGTGATTTTCTGGATTTTCCATTCCGTCTCTCACAGTTGAAGTGTACCTATGATAAAAATTACAGACCTCTACATGCTTTGTAAGTAGGAAAACCTGCAAAATCGGCAGTGTATCAAATACTTGTTCTCCCCACTGTATATATATATATACACATTACCGTTCAAAAGTTTGGGGTCACTTAGAAATGTCCTTGTTTTTGAAAGAAAATCACATTTTTTGTCCATTAAAATAACATAAAATTGATCAGAAATACAGTGTAGACATTATTAATGTTGTAAATTGCTATTGTAGCTGGAAACGGCTTTTGCCCATCTTAATCTTTTATTTTTATTGGCCAGTCTGAGATATGGCTTCTTTGCAACTCTGCCTAGAAGACCAGCATCCCGGAGTCGCCTCTTCACTGTTGACATTGAGATTGATGTTTTGCAGGTACTATTTAATGAAGCTACCAGTTGAGGACTTGTGAGGTGTCTGTTTCTCAAACTAGACACTCTAATGTACTTGTCCTCTTGCTCAGTTGTGCACCGGGGCCTCCCACTCCTCTTTCTATTCTAGTTAGAGCCAGTTTGCGCTGTTCTGTGAAGGGAATAGTACACAGCGCTGTACGAGATCTTTATTTTCTTGGCCATTTCTTGCATGGAATAGTCTTCATTTCTCAGAACAAGAATAGACACGTTTCAGAAGAAAGTTATTTGTTTCTGGCCATTTTGACCCTGTAATCAAACTCACAAATGCTGATGTTCCAGATACTCAACTAGTCTAAAGAAGGCCAGTTGTATTGCTTTTTTAATCAGTACAGCAGTTTTCAGCTGTGCTAACATAATTGCAAAATGGTTTTCTAATGATCAATTAGCCTTTTAAAATTATAAACTTGGATTAGCCAACACAACGTGCCATTGGAAGCAGGAGTGATGATTGCTGATAATGGGCCTCTGTACGCCTATGTAGATATTCCATAAAAAATCAGTAGTTTCCAGCTACAACAGTAATTTACAACATTAACAATGTCTACACTGTATTTCTGATCAATTTGATGTTATTTTAATGGACAAAAAAATAGCTTTTCTTTCAAAAAATAGGACATTTCTAAGTGACCCCAAACTTTTGAACGGTAGTGTATATATATAAAATATTTTTTTTTACATTTGAATACCACTGCAGTAGAGTATGGATTTCCCCATGAGACCTGAGTTGGATGGAAACAAAATAATTTGGTGAAGAATGTTGGGCTGAAAGGTTGCTGGTTTGAATCCCTCAGCCAACTATCTGTCAATGTGTCCTTGAGCAAGGCAAGGCACTTAACCCTAATTGCTTCTGGATAAGAGCGTCTGCTAAAATGTAAATATTATCTAACCATTTTGTAGAAACAAATGTCTGTGTCTTAAGTTCATCCCTCCAAATCTAAGCACAATACTTCCCAGAAGACATGTGGTGACCTGGCCTATTGGCTGTTTATTTCCTTAATGTTAATTCTCATAATTATGATCACCACACTGTCTACTTACTGTTTCTCTAGTTTTAATTAACTAGGCAAGTAAGTTAAGAACAAATTCTTATTTACAATGAAATTCTGCCCTGTCCTGATCACGGCCGGTTGTAATACAGCCCAGGATTGAACCAGGGTCTGTAGGGACGCAGATGCTGTGCCTTACACCGCTGCGCCACTCGGGAGCCTATACGTCTATGCCCTGGATATTTCTCTGAATAACCTGACGCACCCATTACTTCGTAGGCTTTGGATATTTATTGCAAGAGTAAATATTTGTGAGGGAGTTTATGGTGGACACAGATATTTCTTATGCAGGGTGAATGCTTTTGAGAGATTCTGATTTTTTAATTTCTTGCACTTTTTGGATTATGTGTGTATTGTTATTGTATCGCTAGATATTACTGCACTGAACTAGAACCACAAGCATTTCACTGCACCTGCGACAACATCTGCAAATCTGTGTACGCAACCAATAAACTTTGATTTGATGGTTTAGGATTCTTCTGGGAGCAGCAGTTGCAGCTTTTCACCCTCCTCACACATTCTTCATGGAAGGCTGTTGTCACTCCATTTCATGCCTCTCTTTCTATCGTTCCTTGACACATCTCTTATTGAATACCTTTTTCCCCCCAATTAGTTCCAGAGATCTTTTGCAACTCCAGACGGTGCATATGTGTGTGCGAGGGGTATTGAATAAACATAACTCAAGCTACATCATAAATACTTGTTTGCAGTGGCACTTAAACTATCTCATTCTCCCACCCCCTTTGTTCCATCGCCTCAGTTCATTTCTTGTTCTCTGCTCCAAGAACCTTCCCTCCCCACCACAGACCCATACTACCCCGATTGTGTGTCTATTGTGATGGATTGTTCTGGAGTCCTGGCAGAAACAGAGTTCTACACCCTTGGACTCCAGCCAGGTGTTAGGGTTACTCATACTCCCACAGTCCAGCAGCCCTTACACACAGACGCCATCCGCCCCCCAAGGAGACTCACGCTGCAAGTCACCACATTCCTGCTCTCTCTGCCTCTCAGAGGAGGCTAATGGGAGGAGCTATAGTAGGACGTGTTCATTATAATGGCTTGAATAGCATGAATGGAATGGAGTAAAACATGTGGTTTCCATATGTTTGATGTGTTTGAGACGGTTCCATTTATTTAATTCCAGCCATTACAATGAGCTCGTCCTCCTATAGCTCCTCCCACTTGCCTCCACTGCTGCCTCACATGCAGATGTAGTATCTTAATCTGAGCCAGTTTGCGGCAGCAGGGAAAATAATCCTGCGGCAATAGGAAATGTGCATTTTTATGTGGATTACAATTAATGGAAATGTTTTGTAGGGGTTGATTCATTTTGCATTAGGGCAAATCAAGTATGACATTTTAAAGTGGAAATTACAAACTTGAAAAGCCTTTTTAAACCTTGAATACGCTACAAATTTGCGTTTGCATGTGCAGGAATATTCTCAGCAACAAAATAATTATCAAATTAAGTCCAAGGCAAGCTAATGAGCAGCCGTTCCATAGCATTGTTGATAAGAGGGCATATCATAACATTAGTATTACAGAACATGAATCCATGTAAAAGGAAGAGACCATCTGTCTATGACTAGGGGATGTGAATGTGTAGACACATGTCAATTCCCCTCCTCTGGGCTCCCCTGGGCTTTGATCATGGTTCTACTGCTCTGTCCCTCTGAATGAGGCTGTTTTTATGATCTGTATGAAACAGCGTTCCTTTTTTAAATTAATTTTTTATTTCACCTTTATTTAACCAGGTAGGTCAGTTGAGAAC
Organism: Thymallus thymallus; assembly: GCA_023634145.1. Taxonomy (NCBI): domain Eukaryota; kingdom Metazoa; phylum Chordata; class Actinopteri; order Salmoniformes; family Salmonidae; genus Thymallus; species Thymallus thymallus. The sequence continues at coordinate 11,356,651 of CM042404.1, forward strand.
AAGTTCTCATTTGCAACTGCGACCTGGCCAAGACAAAGCAAAGCAGTGCGACAAAAACAACACAGAGTTACACAGTAAACAAACATAGTCGAAAACACAATAGAAAATCTATATACAGAGTGCAAAATGTAGTAAGGTTAGGAGGTAGGACAATAAATAGACCATAGTGGTGAAATAAATTACAGATTATCATCATTAACACAGGAATGAAGGATGTGCAAATTATGATGTGCAATAGATTCCTTCTATAAGCCCCATGGAAAACACTCCCCCAGCTCTCTCTGGAGTGTTGTGCCTTATCTCGTTGCATTGTGGGGGCAGATAAAGCCCCTCTGACTAGGAGTCTGTCTGTCCGTGGAGTTCCAGATACTGGGTGTCCCTTTACATTCTTACTTTGGAATGTTGCCTAGATAAAGCCGTTCTAACAGTCCATGATATTCATGAATATCAAAAATGTCATGAATTTGATAAAGAACCATTGATCTACATTTATTTTTAATATAACTAGGCAAGGTAAGAACAAATTCTTATTTACAATGGCCTACCTACAGGGTCAGCCCCTGGAGCAAATTAGGGTTAAGCACCTTGGTCAAGGACACATCGACAGGTTTTTCACCTTGTCGGCTCAGGTATTCAAACCAGCGACATTTCGGTTACTGGCCCAACACTCTAACCACTAGGCTACCTGCTGCCAATAAAGTGATGGCTACATACATCAGTCAAGGTACACTCCTAGAAAAGAAAGTGCTATCTATATCCTAAAAAGGTTATTTGGCTGTCCCCATAGGAGAACCCTTTGAAGAACCCTTTTTTTAGTTCCAGGTAGAACCCTTTCCACCAAGGGTTCTACATGGAATCCAAAATGCTTATACCTCAAACCAAAAAGTAACCGAAAACGGTTCTCCTATGAGGACAGCCGAAGAACCCTTTTGGAACCCTTTTTCCTAAGAGTGTAGTGGTCACTGGTCAGATGGCTGTACTGGCATGTAAAGAGATGTGACCTTGGTTGTAATGTTCCAGTTCTTTATGCCTTTGAATGAATCTATTGCACAAACTTTTATCCAGCCATTGTGGGAAGTTAGTCTCTGTTGCTCTCTTTTTGTTCTCTCTTTTCATTTGTGCCCCGTTTCATTGAGGCTCTCATCTGGTTCTAATGAAACACTCCCCTCCCCCTTGCGTCGTCTCCCCCGTCATGACTCCTTCTAGCTCCTTCTACCCTCTTAGCATCTCTCTCCCTCTCTCTCTCTCTCTCTCTCTCTCTCTCTCTCTCTCTCTCTCTCTCTCTCTCTCTCTCTCTCTCTCTCTCTCTCTCTCTCTCCCTCCCCACTCTTTGCTCCCGTCTTGCTCTTCTGGTTCACTCTCTTACTGTGTCTGCTCTCGACATCATGAAGTGTGAGGATTGTATCTGGGGTCTTTCTGTGCTCCTGGCTCTCTGTTTAGGATGGGCACAGGGCCAGAGTCAGAGCCAGCCAGGGACTAACTACACCAGGTAGGGAATAGGGGTGTATGGGGCTTGTTGGTGTGTGTGTAACATATGTTTGCAAGAGACTTTACAGTGATGGCTACATTTGGGTGAATGCACAGTGTATTCAAGTGTGGCGAGATCCACAAGGATTTACTTTAGCATTATTGATATGAGTGTATGCTTTCGAGAATGTGCCATGTTCAGATTTCAAGCAGTGTGCTCGGAACTCCCTATATTAGCTTCCTGCATGTGTATATTAGCTTGGGGGTATGGCAGTGTTGTTGTGGTTGTGACTGACTGGTCCATGACGTTGATGTGGTTGAGCTCCCCCAGATGTTAATGCTTTGGGGGTCTGTCTGGGGTTGGATCAGGACAGCTCTGACTGGACATCTTGACTCCCATCAGCTGGCCTCTCTCTCTGCTGGGGTTCTGCATGTCTGATATATAATATAATGTGAACTTTCTCAATGAGTTCAAGATTTGGTCTCGATGGTATTGGCTAGAGTCCTGGAAAAGTTATTTTGTCCTTAAGTTGGAATAATGGTAATTAAATGGTTTTCTAATCAAGCGGCCAATGAAAACAACGTTTATTTAGTTTCTTGTTGAGTATGTCTTTATTTGACAGCTCAGTTGACAAGACCCAGCTGTTAGAAGTACACCCAGCAGCTCTGTCTCCTGTACAGACAGCCTCCACTGTGTCTGCCCCATGACTATCTGTGAGTCCACTGGCATAAAATTATTTACAGTTGAAGTCGGAAGTTTACATACACCTTAGCCAAATACATTTAAACTCAGTTTTTCACAATTCCTGACATTAATCCTAGTAAAACTTCCCTGACTTAGGTCAGTTAGGATCACCACTTTATTTTAAGAAGGTGAAATGTCAGAATAATAGTAGAGAGTGATTTATTTCAGCTTTTATTTCTTTCATCACATTCCCAGTGGGTCAGAAGTTTACATGCACTCAATTAGTATTTGGTAGCATTGCCTTTAAATTGTTTAACTTGGGTCAAACGTTTCGGGTAGCCTTCCACAAGCTTCCCACAATAAGTTGGGTGAATTTTGGCCCATTCCTCCTGACAGAACTGGTGTAACTGAGTCAGGTTTGTAGGCCTACTTGCTCGCACACGCTTTTTCAGTTCTGCCCACAAATTCTCTATAGGATTGAGGTCAGGGCTTTGTGATAGCCACTCCAATACCTTGACTTTGTTGTCCTTAAGCCATTTTGCACAACTTTGGAAGTATGCTTGGGGTCATTGTCCATTTGGAAGAGCCATTTGCGACCAAGCTTTAACTTCCTGACTGATGTCTTGAGAAGTTGCTTCAATATATCCACATAATTTTTCTTCCTCATGATGCCATCTATTTTGTGAAGTGCACCAGTCCCTCCTGCAGCAAAGCACCCCCACAACATGATGCTGCCACCCCCGTTGGGATGGTGTTCTTCGGCTTGCAAGCCTCCCCCTTTTTCCTCCAAACATAACGATGGTCATTATTGCCAAACAGTTCTATTTTTGTTTCATCAGACTCCAAAAAGTACGATCTTTGTCCCCATGTGCAGTTGCAAACCGTAGTCTGGCTTTTTTATAGCAGTTTTGGAGCAGTGGCTTCTTCTTTGCTGAGCAGCCTTTCAGGTTATGTCGATATAGGAATCGTTTTACTGTGGATATAGATACTTTTGTACCTGTTTCCTCCAGCATCTTCACAAGGTCCTTGGCTGTTGGTCTGGGATTGATTTGCACTTTTCAAACCAAAGTACGTTCATCTGTAGGAGACAGAACGCGTCTCCTTCCTGAGTGATGTGACGGCTGCGTGGTCCCATGGTGTTTATACTTGTGCACTATTGTTTGTACAGATGAACGTGGTACCTTCAGGCATTTGGAAATTGCTCCCAAGGATGAACCAGACTTGTGGAGGTCTACAATTTGTTTTCTTCGGTCTTGGCTGATTTCTTTTGATTTTCCCATGATGTCAATCAAACAGGCACTGAGTTTGAAGGTAGGCCTTGAAATACATCCACAGGTACACCTCCAATTGACTCAAATTATGTCAATTAGCCTATCAGAAGCTTCTAAAGCCATGACATCCTTTTCTGGTATTTTCCAAGCTGTTTAAAGGCACTGTCAAACTTCTGACCCACTGGAATTGTGATACAGTGAATAATACGTGAAATAATCTGTCTGTAAACAATTGTTGGAAGAATTACTTGTGTCATGCACAAGTAGATGTCCTAACTGACTTGCCAAAACTATAGTTTGTTAACATGAAATATGTGGAGTGGTTGAAAAATGAGTTTTAATGACTTCAACCTAAGTGTATGTAAACTTCCGACTTCAACTGTATTTATGCATGGAAGTATTCTGGCAATAGGCTAGCTTTGGTATTTTTCCGTTGTATAAAGCAAGCTGTGTGTTATTTTGAAAAAGGAGTTTGGATTAAATATTGGAGCAGACGTGGACGTGCCAGGGTTAGAAACTTGGACAAGCAGAGGGGAGAAATGTAAACATACATTTAGGGGGAGGTCTCCTTGAGGAAGCTCCAGTCAAGGACACTATAACTCCCACTAACTTTTTCCAGTCCCTATACCATGTTGAGGAAGTCAGTCACAATACTTGTACATCAGGATGTGTGTGTGTGTGTGTGTGTGTGTGTAAGAGTGTGTGTGTGTGTGTGTGTGTGTGTGTGTGTGTGTGTGTGTGTGTGTGTGTGTGTGTGCACGAGCGTCACAAACTCAATGTTCATGTATTGTATACAGTATGTAATAAAAGCTGGCTAATGCTTACCACATCACTGAGTTCCCACCCTGCTCTCTCTCAGGCCTGTGTTTCACTGTGGAGGAGAAATGGTTGCAGACTCAGGCTTTGTGGGCAGTGAAGGATTTCCAAGCTACTACAAACCCAACAGCAAATGTACCTGGCGCATTACAGTGAGTCACTGGCACTGCAATACTTATCACTCCTCCATTACTCTGAATGTTGCCTACAGACTGACCTAAAGCCTTTTCTGCCCTCTCTCTGAACTCCAGGTCCCAGAAGGCAATGTGGTCATGCTCTCCTTCCGCATCTTCGACCTGGAGGCCGACGCCATGTGTCGCTATGACTACCTGGATGTGTACAACGGCCATTCCAACATGGTGCAGAAACTGGGGAGGTTCTGTGGAACGTTCAGACCTGGTACTCTCATCTCCACCACCAACACCATGATGCTGGAGATGGTGTCTGACACTGAGAGTGGAGGGAGGGGCTTCCTTGCTTACTTCAATGGAGGAAAACCACATGTAGATGGTGAGCTTTACAGTATAACTTGGGCTCTTTTCTAAGGAACAACACCTTTCTAATTTACCATGTCCATTATCTCACATACTGTAACGAAGGCTAATACCAATGTCAAATCCTGTATTCACTTGAGGATTTATTGATCTGTATATGAATCATTTCAGATCACCAATTCTGTGGCGGTAAGATGACAAAGGCCCAGGGTGAAGTTAAAACACCCAACTGGCCTGAGAAGAATTACCCAGCAGGCATCAGCTGCTCCTGGCTCGTCACAGTAGAACCTGACCAGGTCATTACCCATAACGCTCAGATTTTCATGCTCTTTATTCTGCATGGACTTCTGAAAATTATGCTGTCATTGTGTTGCACAAACCACAGAACCGAATGTGCACCTAAATACATAAATATATTGGATATTCAAGCTACGTTAATAGTGAAATATGTCGTATTTGTAAAACTGTTTATTTCTGTGTGTGGGTAAGGTGATTGAGGTGAAGTTTGATAAGTTTGACTTGGAGTCAGACAGTTACTGCCGCTTTGACTATGTGGCCTTCTTCAACGGTGGAGAGAAAGATGACTCTCGACGCATTGGAAAATACTGTGGAGGCGCCAGCCCCCAGTAAGTGGTACAAGAATGTACTCTGTTTGTGTGTTTGCCTGACTTCCTGTGTTAATGCTTGTATTTGTCTTTGGTTTAAGTCTGTGATGATATACAGATGTTGGATCTTAATTTGATCACCCTGTTGCAGGAGAACTTTCCTTCAATGCAGGAAATGTAAAACTTGCAGTGTATTTCAGGTTTAAAAAGGATTCTGAAGATTATAATTTAGAGTTTGAAATTTCAGACTTGATTTTACCTTAAGAGAAATGTATCAACCCCTACAAAAAATTTATATTAATTTTAATCCACATAGTAATTAACATTTGCTGTTGTTGCAGGATTATTTTCTTGCTGTAGAAAACTGGCTCAAATTAAGATCCTACACCATCTGTTTGTTTTTGGCACTTCCTTTAGCTGCTAGCATACATCTCACTGTACTCCACTCTGCTCCAATCCTACTTCTGTATCACTCTCCGCCCACAGAACTATTGTGACCAATGGAAACGTGCTCCTTGTGCAGTTTGTGTCTGACCTCAGCGTGACATCTGATGGCTTCATGGCCAGTTACACCAGCGTCCCCCGTGGATCCAGAACACCCACAGTAGACAACACAGGATCAGGACCCCGTATAGAGTCAGTCCCCAGGAGGCCTGCAGTCAAACCCATCCTACCTGAGAGAACAGTTATCACAACCACCACCAAGCCACCCACTACAGACAGATACCAGGTCCCCCCGACCCCACAGCCCAAGGAGCCCACTGTCAAACCCAAAGCAGTCAAACCAGTCAGGACCCGCCCACCAAATAAGCCAGGCTCAGACAGGACCAGAGTGACTAGACCAAACGGCAAGAGGCCAGGTAAGAGAAACTGAAGCACTGGTATAGCAAGAGCTAAGTTTATGTATACACATGTCTGTGTGTTTGTGTGACTGTGTGGAAACAATGTCTATATTTTCTAGTTCCCCTGAACCCACTGTGTGCAAAGACATGTAAGAGGGATGGAAATATCAAGAGCAGTTTCTGCGCCAGTGAATTTGGTGAGTTCCACTAGACATGAGCATCATTGGACAGCCAAATTAAAAATATATATTATTAAGTATAATTATTGGATAGAGAGAGAGACTGCTGAAAGGGCAGTGGGTCAGATTTGAACCCATGCTGGCAGCAGTACATGGAACATGTGCTCCAGCAGAAATAGCTTAGACCACTAGACCACCTCAGTCCCTTGGATAGTCAAATTATTCAAGCTTAACATCTGTACCATCATTACACAGCAATTTTGAGTTCACAGCAAGTTCACATCATTGCTCAGGCTATTAAACACAGCAGTCACACCACATACATAAACACAGGTACACTAGTGCACATTTACTCTCTCTCTCTCTCTCTCTCTCTCTCTCTCTCTCTCTCTCTATCTCTCTCTCTCTCAGTGATCACGGGTAAGGTGACAACCCTGACCCCTGGTCCTCAGGGCAGTGTCTATATCAGTGTATCTCTCATCAAGACCTACAAGGGTGGCCGGCTGACCATCACCCAGGCTGGAGAGAACATGTCTGTCAAACTGGTGTCAGCCTGCAAGAACTGCCCTATCATCCGCAGAGGTACCATCTTTTTCTTCCCAGACAATCTGACTAGCATGTACAACATTTTGCACATACAGGCACACACTGCTGACTTATCAGCTCTGTTGTGACATCATAGACAGTATTGCTGGATTGCCTAATACATGTATTTTGAATCTCTTTTCTCAGGAATGCCCTACATCTTGATGGGCAATGTGGATGAGGATGGGCGTGGAACAATGGCTCCTGGGGCTTTCACTGCCCCATACAAGGCCACATATCACAAACTGCTGACCAATATCAACAACCGACCATGCTAACCTCACACCCCAGTCCACCAATCAGGGGCCAGGAAATCCAGTCTCATGCATGGATACCTTGACAACCAAGGTTATGGTGCAAAAAATGATCTTTATTCCTGAGGAGTCCAACCCGAATGATCTTTTTTTTTCACTTAATGTTTGATGACACTAACTTAATTTCTGAAATCTCCTTTCATGGGTTTCTCACAGGTTCAGATCAAATGACAAGCATCACATTGCAACAGTTGTACCCACCTCATAATAGGCTTATATATGGTATTATTTTTGTAGTTTTATACACATGCAAATGTCAGGCCTTATATTTGTAATTTATGTTTCTAAATAAAGGATTTATAACACATGGTGTTGGTTGTATATATTTATTACATTGACTTCATATTGTTTACTACAAAACAATGATGGTATGCCACCTAGTGGTCAGATTTACAATTGCGTAGACCTTCCAATGACACAAAACCGGTGCCACCACCCTCTCAAAGAATTAGTATACACGGTTGCTTGCTACAATTCACAGTAACAGTAATTTAGGACTAGATTCAATCAGATCAAGCGTTAACTGACGATAACAGAGACCAGCGTAAATACAGTAGCTCTCATTGCAGGGGGCTGCCTTAACCGACATCTACATCTTCGGCACCCGGGAACAGTGGGTTAACTGCCTTGTTCAGGGGCAGAACAACAGATTTTTACCTTGTCAGCTCGGGGATTCTACCAAGCAAACTTTCGGTTATTGACCCAACGATCCTACCCTCCTTCCTTTCAGGCCACCTGACACTCCTATAGGAGTTACACTTAAAAACAAACTTCCTTTTGATTTATTTTGTGACTCTCTGTTTATCCATGTATGAATCTGTGTTTCTATGAGCTAATAGCAGTAAGGCAAATTTAATGTTTCATCCCCCAAAAATGTATACCTAAAGCGTCCTAAAATTCAAAATGAAATAGCTAAATGATCCTTGGTTGGGTCATTTTGGTCCAGAACATTTTAAGGATTAAAAACCAAGGAGACCAGTCATATTATCCATGGCTGAAGTTACAGTATACTGCCAACATAATGCTATGATAATGTGTGTTAATATAATGTCTGCGTAATGACATTGCGTACATCATAACTGTTATAACCACATCTGAGACAGTTCACATTCGCAATTGGGTTGACCGTTTATTGTAACCTATGGTTGCTCTTGTCACGTCTACTCCCGCTCCCCTGCTACAGTGGTCAATGTCGCCGGTCTACTAACCACAGGTCCTGGCAACCCATCATTACGCACACCTGGACTTCATCACTACCCTGATTACTTCCTTTATCTAGCACTCCGTTTTATTACCCATCAGGCAGTTCCACTGGGAACCACCCCCAGTCGTGGCTGAAACCAAAGCTGTGGGGGAGAATATCCAGGAGCCTCTCCAACAGGGTTTCATCTGCCAAGAAGGAGGGGGATCTACGCCTGTGCATTGACTACAGAGGTCTCAATTCCATCACCAAGTACAGTTACCCCCTCCCGTTGGTGCCTGCCACCAGCGAACAGCTCCGCGGGCCTGTTTTTTTTACTAAACTGGACCTGCGGAGTGCCTACAATTTGATCAGCATCCAGGAGGAGGATGAATGGAAAACGGCCTTCAGCACGATGTCTGGGCACTACGAGTACTTGTTTTAGCCAATGCTCCGTTGGTGTTCCAGGCATTCGTCAACGAGGTGTTCCAGGACATGCTTGAGGTGGTTGTGTATACCGATGACATCCTCGTCTACTCGGCCCCTTTGGAGGATCACATCCCTTGCCGCTGGACATCCAGGTATACCCGCACCACTCAATCCATATCTGGTAAGTACAGGTGGCCCACCTTGGCGCAGGACGTCGTCCGCTGCGTCAACTCCAGCTCTGTATGTGCCCAAATAAAATCTCCCCGGCACGCTCCAGCAGGGAAACTCCTTCCCCTTCCCGTGCCTCAGCCGTCATCTTCCCCCATCTGATGGTTTCACCACTGTTAAGGTTGTTGTGGACAGATTCTCAAAATCCTGTCATTTTATCCCTCTCTCTGTTCTCCAGGTTGCTCCCTGAGGTACTGTTCCAGCAGGTCTTCCGACACTATGGTCTTCTTGAGGATATCGTCTCCGACCGTGGTCCCCAATTCACGTTGCGGGTATGGAGAGCCTTCATGGAGAAGCTGGGGGTCGCGGTCAGCCTCACATCCTGATACTGGCCTCAGTCCAACGGGCAGGTAGAGAGGACTAACCACTGTGGGAGGTTCCTTAGGAGTCACTGTCAGGACTGGCAGGGGAAGTGGGCCCGGTTCCTTCCCTGGGAGGAGTACGCCGAGAACTCACTTTGAAGCTCCTGCGGTGGACGCCAGAAGGAGCAGCCGCCACCGCAGTGAGGCTCCTGTTTTCCATCCTGGTGATCGCGTCTGGCTCTCCACCAGGAACCTCCCGCTCTGCCTGCCCTGCTGGAAGCTGAGCCCCCGGTTTGTGGGGTCATTCAAAGTCAGACAGAGGGTCAATGAGGTAACATACCGATTACAGCTCCCCACTAACTACTACCAGATCTCACCCTCTTTTCACGTTTCCCTCTTCAGGCCGGTGGATCCTGGTCCCATGGCTGATCCCGTCCCCCACAACACCCCTCTGCCTCCCCTGGATATTGAGGGAAGCCCCGCCTATGCCGTCAGATCCCTCCTGGACACCCAACGTTGTGGGGATCGGCTCCAGTACCTAGTGGACTGGGAGGGGTACGGTCCAGAGGAGCTGTGTTGGGTTCCAGTGGACGACATTCTAGATCCCAACATTACGCACACCTGGCAACCATCATTACGCACACCTGGACTTTATCACTACCCTGATTAGTTCCTTCATCTAGCACTCCGTTGTATTACCCAACAGGCAATATTGTTTCTGTTTTCTTGTTCAAACGCTTCTCCTTTTTTTGTATTCACTCCATGCTTGTTCCGATTAAACTCACCAACTGCACCTGCTTCCTGACTCCCGGCGTCTTCGTTACAGCTAATTTGTCATGATTATGAAACAGGTAAAATGTATAAAACAGGAAACAGAAAGGGATTAGGTTTCCATGTTTGTTGAGATCTGTAGGCGTTAGGACACCTCACAGCTAATTTGGTTACCAGAGACAGCAACCAGGCTACCTCAGACTCTGAGACACCTGCCTCATGTTAGTTATGATTATAGTGTCAACAAATATACTGAATATATGCTTATCTTAAAAGGTTTGATACATACAATGTTAAGTGTGTGCCAATTACCATTGCCAATAGTGTGTACCTGAAGTTTGTTTTACAGTAGTTTGTTTTACTGTAGTTTGTTTTACTTCTCCAGGGAAGTAACCAAGATCTCCTCTCTTTCTTCTTACCTTTATCTCTTACATAACCCTTTGCCATCTCGTATATAAAACGTGTCTGTGTGCTTAGTCACGTCACTGTTAATCTTTAACCAGCCTTAATAGTCTGTCTGCCATAAAGGCCTGTTTGTTGTGTACATCCCCAGTGTTACCAAAATACACAGTCTTACTCTGAAAACCTTTAAAAGGCTGTGATAGGATACCAGAGATCATGGACCGAACTAGAAGGACAGAGTAGCAAGGTTCCATAATCAAACGGCAAGAACATTTATTTACAGCGATGCAAAACTATTTAAAAAGTGACTAACCACATTATTAGTAATGTAGCAATAGTGTTTGTTGATTATTTCATAGCAACAATACAAATAGAATATAAAGTGTCATTAATCATTGACAGTTGTACAATTATTTAATTCATCGTATAGCTGTGTATTAGTTATGGCTAGTCTACAACACCAGTTTCTAGATGGGATTTAACAGAAAATGGACCAGTACAAACATGCCGAAAAAAACCATTAGGTGTATAGCAGTAACACGTACACAACTTTGACCCTAGAACAATAAATAAAGTGACAAATGATAAAACGACAAGAAGAATGCACTTCAAGGTAAAAGCGTAAACATTTCTCAACCCCTATCTAAAAAAAGGGGTTTCTCCCATCTGTCAAAGACATTCTAATGTTTATCAGACAGCTCCATCTTCAGTCAAGCAACTATCTCAAACCTTCAGCTGAACTATGCTCATTAAATACAAACAAGAACAGTTTTCCGACCATTTTATGTTTGACCATAATTTTAGGATTCTTCTGTCCAGACACGATCAGTGAAGAACTGGAATACAGTCTCTTGTGAGACACAGATGCTTCTGAGCAGACAGTCTTTGAGGGTTGTTTTTGCAGCAGGGGCTGGAGACTGGGGGCTCAGTAGGTGGCGTCTATAACGTTGCCGTCCATCTGATGTCTGTAGGCCACTCTTGCTTTGTGAGAAAAGTAGACAACTCCTCCTCCAGCAACATTACTGCCATAGGTTGACGGGGCAAACTGAGGCTCTGTCTCAATGGATTGAACTGGAATGGAGGAGAGAGGACATCATTCAAAACCTATTAACTTTACATTAATACTGACATTAATCTACCTTTGTAACTCACATCCCCATACTGTACTACTATTGATGTTGATGAACTGTCAAAGGGTTTACATTCCAAGTGACATGTTGTTCTGCTTTTTGAAAACAGTGCCTCCGAATAAATCAAAACAAACAAGCATCCCACTCCAGCCAAAACTGTAGCTGGCGTTCCTACCCTCTTTAGGGGGGCATTGTCTGCCCTTGCCCCTGTCTTTACACCTCCTGTACCAGGGAAAACACTGGAGAACCTTCACGCCCATTGGTGCAGCAGCTAGAGGAGCCAGTCTGAAAAAGAAGCATTAGCACTAGGTACTCCAAGAACTTGAACAATCGTATTGCATTATGTCCTCTGTTTCTTACAAAAGTAATGATGTTCAGTGAACGTAGCTAAGTGCTACTCATCCCTCTTCTGAATTGCAAAATGTTGTTATTATCCATTTCTAAAACTGACACGCTCCGAACTTGCCCTAAATGTGTCATTCTGTTTTAGGAGTAGGACTCTCATCTTTCTGTCTGAGAGAGAGAGACAGTAGCTTTAGGAGATTTACTTCCTTGTCCTTAATGTTTGGGACCCTGGAGTCCGTGAACCATTTCAATTATTACTCCCAGCTATGACAGAAGATCAAATAGATGCACCATCAAAGGGAGATTTTAAATGATGTAAGTTACATATTCACAATCAGTGACCCAAATCTCTGTCTTGCTTTGTGCCGGAGCCACATCATCTATCCAGTGCCTATTTATACAGTCTCATTCTACTTTTCTGTTTACATTATGCAACTATGTTGTGACAGCAAGAATGTCACGGATGTCATGACTTGCCTGTCATGACATCACCTCGTTCTTATCACCTGATAAATACCTAACCTCTACCAAAATGGTGTTTAGAAAGCCCTTTGTTACCACAGAGAACTTTGCAGTATGGTAACATCGAAAGGTTGGAGAATGGGACAATATTTCTGTAATCCAACCAGTTGAAAGTGTCCGTTGGTACTTAAAGATTATGAAGTCAGATCAGTAGTTGTTTTGGGATATTATTACTGCATGATAATACAACATCATTGTATCTTTGAACGTCTACACATTCTAGTTATCAGATTTCAATAAGAAGATTTTCAGATTCAATAAGAAACTATTTGTGAGAAGATTAAATGTGGTTTAGTCTTCTAAATGAGAGAATTGTTTGCATAGTAAACTTAAGCAACAGTCAGTGGCCACACCCAAGTGAACAGACATTGGTTGAGAACTATGAAACACGCCCTTCTCCTTCCCAGTATAAAGCCCCGTTGACCAAAGTCAACCTCTTGTTCCAAAGAACGGGAGGACTTGTCCCCTCGTTTAAAAAGGGCTAATTTCAACTACAACCTAATGAAATGTACATGAGATCAGATAACGTGGAGGTGACGATCATCACGTTGAAATGGTGAATTTCGACTAGACAAGACAGAATATTGCGTGAGCTGATTATGGCAAAATGTTATGAACTCTGAACTATTTGATCACTAAAGAAGAAGTGACCAGAGCTTTACACATCCGACCCATCTATTGAAGCGCAGCTCAAGAGTAAATATATATTTTGCATATCCTTGTTCTGAATGGGCAGTTATTGGAATGCACCAGAGTTTGTATTTACATTGAGCATAGCTTCATCCAGCTCGGATAGAGACACCTCCCTTTGTCTTTCAGTCTTCCAGCTCGTTCATTCCCCCACCCACTTTCCTTTGTGTAAGCAGCCGTCAGTTAGTCCACTAGGGACTTTTCATGACATGATCAAGTAATCAATGTATAATCTATTGTTGTATATATGTAATTCCATGTGATTATTTAGTTAGTTAGTAAATAAATGATTAAGCCAATTTGTGTATTGCTCATTCATCATTCGTGCAGATTAGATCTTACGACCATCAGAAGGAGACTGATAAAGGTAACGATTAATAATTGACTGCTATTGATGTAAAAGATCATCAGATCTTCAATAGCGGATTCGGGAGATAGCTCTATGTAAACCAATGCTTCAGTGGTGCCCCAGGTTATTAATGGATAATTGTTGCACGATTTAATTCAATCACATAATCAATTAAACGTTAGGTAATCTATTTGATAAAATAGCATGTCAAAACATTAATCATAGCAACGTTATGACACAGAGCAAATATCGAGTCTAGGCATCTATTTATGAAAGTTGATTTCCAATGGTAAAGTTAGTTCCTATCCTAAGCTTCAGTTCTGCTTAGGTCAGTGTTTCTCAATAGATGTCATGGGGAGCAACACATCCCAGGAGGCTTAACATGTATCTTTAGGGAATTGTGAGAACAAGCCAACAAGCTTATCTAATCCTAGATCCCTCTTCTTTACAGTATAGGACTTCTATGTCACCTGCAAGGTAAAAGTCAGTGGTGGAAAAAGTACCCAACTGTCATACTTGAGTAAAAGTAAAGATACCTTAATAGAAAATGACTCAAGTAAAAGTAAAAGTCACCCAGTAAAATTCTACTTGAGTAAAAGTCGAAAAGTATTTGGTTTAAAATATACTTAAGTATCAAAAGTAAATGTAATTGCTAAAATGTACTTATGTATCAAAAGTAAAAGTAGAAATCATTTCAAATTCCTTATGTTAAGCAAACCAGATGGTAACATTTTCTTGTTTTTAAAATGTACGGAAAGCCATGGGCACACTCCAACATTCAGACATAATTTACAAACAAAACATGTGTGTTTAGTGAATCCGCCAGATCAGAGGCAGTAGGGATGACCAGGGATGTTTGGTTGATAAGTATGTGAATTGGACCATTTTCCTGTCCTGCTAAGCATTCAAAATGTAACGAGTACTTTTGGGTGTCAGGGAAAATGTATGGAGTAAAAAGGAAAATGGTGAAGTAAAAGTAAAAGTTGTCAAAAAATAGAAATAGTAAAGTAAAATACAGATACCCCAAAAAACTACTTAAGTAGTATTTTAAAGTATTTTTACTTAAGTACTTTACACCACTGGTAAAAGTTAACCCCAGACATGAGTAATCCCAGTCTTGGTAAGCCCAGACATAGGTAACACCAGACATGGGTAACCCCAGACATGGTGAACCCCACATGCCCAACTAAGATGTTATTGCGTGTGTGTTTTCCTAAATCCATTTCAGTTTGTGCCCTCAATTCTGACATAATGTAGGCCTTATGATGCTACAAAGAGGGTTCCATATCAACGATTTCACATAGGCCAATCAATACAAAATGTTATAACAACACAATACTAAATGTCAAAACCAAACATTGAAAAAGCCATGTATGTCTTTGTGCTATTGAATAGCCTACAGAATAAAATAGCCTATAACTCACCTGTAAATCAAAGATCCAAACGGTATGAAGTTATATTGTAGTGAGTTGGTTTCCTCACTACATAATAATTAGCTCTTTTATGTCTGATCTTCCTGATCTTCCTGTCTCGAGGCAGTCAGAGCTCATTCCCCTGACCAATGATGCTGTAAATGCAACCTGCCTTGTCCCTGGTAGCGCGTCTGTCACCCTCCCTTTGATACAGCAAGGGCATGGAAATTTTCCACTGTCGACTCCGAGTCTTTAAATAGCTAATCCCTCAGCGCGTGGCCACAATACAAAACATGCCTCCCCTGCCCCCTGACCCGCCCCTGCACTTACTGTAAGTGTGTTTTGGCAACTTGCCATGGCAGTTAATACATTTCCAGTGAATTGTTGATATGTTCGGTTACAGTGTTGGCATATGGAAAGACGTTTTAACAAATATTAATTGAATATTTGACATCAATAATTGTTCTTTTTTATACCAATACTTGCATTTTTCATATCAATAATTCTAATTTTTTGATATTCTAAATTCTTACCTACTTCACAAAAAAGTAGTGTGTAGTTCCAATAGCCCTAGTTAGCTACACCGCTAACGTTACATGGCAAAAATGTAATTCACTATTGAAAACACTACCAAGATTTGAGTTTAGTTCTACTACCAACAGCAAGCTACTGCAAAAAAATTGAACTAAATGAATTGCTTTTATTACAGGTTGTGTATGCTATTATTATCCTGTCAGCCATCAACACAAGGGGACATTAGAGGTAACCAACACAATAGTCAACCATAGTTGTTTGAAAAGTGTCCTTACCTACTCTGACACCCAGTCCAACCTAATTTGACTGATGGGCAGAACAGTGACTTTTGGTGACCTTGAGCAGTGAACTTTCAGTAGCCTAAATATTGACTTAGAGAAAATATGTTGTTTTGTAGTTTATATGAAATGAAACTGACATTGCTTTAATATTATTTATTTTTATTTTTTATTATCCATTCAATACTATTCTATTGCTATAATGGGGAGTTAGGATGCCTGGGATATACTCATAGTATTCACAATTATATTACAAGAGCTGCTTATTCACAGGTCATGATTATAAACTTGACAGAAATTGATTGTTTTAACCTACTTTAAATGTTTTAATTAGCAAGCTACTCATGTATTTATTACTGCATGACAACTGTTTTTGTTAACCACAAAACATGATTATAGGTTGTCAACAGATTTCTACAACTGTCATCATTCTATTCAAGCTAGACAAGTGAATACAAGCAAAGCCAGTTACTGAGTGAAGTTATGTTATAAAAGTTTTTGGATTGATTCTGTATAACGTATTTCTATGATGTACTTACTTGGAATTAATACGTAATTAAAACTTGGATTAGAGTCAACATTTGACAGCTGCCAAATGGCATTGTAGAGATAGTAGCCTTGGTAACCCACAGTCTTGTGAGGCGATGTAACGGTAGGCTCCACTAGAGGAAGATGTTGTCATTTCATGCCAGACAGTCGACAACAGAAACGGATTCAATTGTAGTTATTTCTATTAGAGAAAACACCTTTTCTGATATAATCTAAATATTTTATTCTAAACAAACAGAATGTAATAATAGAACAGGATGATTGAATATAAAAAACAATTACAGTGTAGTTACAGTGACTACTTCATGTAGCATTATTATGTTTTTACAGCTTCACCTTTGCTCTCTGTAATCTACGAACCAGTGTTTTGTAAGATCCACCTCCACACCACCCCCACCTCAAGACTCATGGACATATTATAACTGTGTCCATAAACCTCGTCTCCACTAAACTTTCCCTACTAACCTCATGCCCGGTTTTCTCCCTTCCTTCACATTCACCCTGCTCAAGGTAGAAGTTGCCCCTATCTATAGATATAGAATCAGATTACTTGACCTCCAATCCTAACCTGGACCTTAAGGGGGAAGAAAATGTTGTCTGACCCTGCATCAGTGGTTAAGTTCGACATACTGTATATACATCCCCTCACACCCACACGCTGCCTTTTCCCTCCCCCTCTGAGGCCCCCTGCTGGCTGAAGCAGCCCCATCCACAGTGGCGTGAGGCGGGCAGGTTCTTGAAGACGGCCCTGCTGTAGGGGATGAAACAGAGGCCCAGTTGGAGGTGGTGGGCCAGGCGGCAGTAGGCAGCCAGAGCCAGGACCAGGAGGGGGGTGACCAGGATGAAGCCCACCACCAGCAAGGCCACACAGCCACCGTCATCCAGCAGATCTGAACAGTACAGGGACGTGCCATTGGGTTGCACCTGGGGACGACAGGGAGGAGAGAGAGGAGAAATGGTTAATGCACGCACGCACGCACGCACGCACGCACGCACGCACGCACACACACACACACACACACACACACACACATATTAAAAGTTCATGTGTTCCACAGCAATGCTCAGGTCATGACTCATGCTCTCTCTCCCTGTATGTCTCTTGACTCTCTCCTCTCTGTCTCTATCTTTTTCTGAGACACACAGACTTTCCTCCTGCATGGCAGTCTTACCGTAGAGTGACATAGGAAGCCAAACACGACCATGACCAGAGCTGGGGTCATGATGGTGCCAAACACAATACTGACCAGCATGCTGTTAACCAGGGCGCTGATCAGGTTCTGAGCTGTCACCAGTACTGAGCACGCCCAGCAGTCAAAAGAGCCTCTCAGCTCCAGAGGGGCATCCGTAGCTGCCGCCACGCTGCCCGCTACTGAGTACGGGGGTGGCACCACCACCCCTGACACCCCTGTGGGCGACCTTGGCACAGAGGTCACAGAGCCTGTGTGCTGGAGGTGGAATGGCGGTGATGACAGATGTCCCCCATTGTTAGTGTGATGCAGCTGGGTGATGCCCTTCTCCAGGGTCCGGTTGATTGGCAGACTCATCGTCCCTAGGCTTTCGGGAAACAAAATTATTTTTGTTGATTTATTAATTAATTAATGTATGTGCCTATCATACAATGTTATAATGATCATTACTAGTGGCAGTGCAGTTCATTACGGGCCAAGTGGTATCGGGTGGGCCTATTACTGCTCTTCTGTTAGGGAGCCTTATAGTGCTTGCAGTTACAGTGCCTTCAGAAAGTATTGACACCCCTTAACTTTTTCCACATTTTGTTGCGTTACAAAGTGGCCTTGAAATTGATTTAATTGTCTTTTGTTTTATTACAGCTGTGGGTCTTTCTGGTTAAGTCTCTAAGAGCTTTGTACACCTGTATTGTATAGTATTTGCACATTATCATTTGTTTAGTTCTTCAAGCTCTGTCAAGTTGGTTGTTGATCATTGTCAGACAGCCATAGATTCTCAATTTAAGTCAAAACTGTAACTAGGACACCTTGTCTCCCAGAGTCTGTTGGAAAGCAGACTGAACCAGCTTTTTCTTTAGGATTTTGCCTGTGCTTACAGTAACTCTATTCTGTTTCTTTTTTATCCTAGAAAACTCCATAGTCCTTGCCGATGACAAGCATACCCATAACATGATGCATGTACTTTTATAGTGACTGGGTGTATTGATTGAATTTATACACCATCCAAAGTTGAATTGTTAACTTCACCATGATCAACGGGATATTCAATGTCTGCTTTATGTTTACCCATCTACCAGTAGGTGTCCTTCTTTGCGAGGAATTGCAAAACCTCCATGGTCTTTGTGGTTGAATCTGTGTTTGAAATTCACTGCTCGGCAGAGGGACCTTACATATAATTGTATGTGTTGGGTACAGAGACGAGGGAGTCATTCAAAAATCATGTTAAACACTATTATTGAACACTATTACTCACAGAGTGAGTCCATGCAACTTTGTATGTGACTTTTTAAGCACATTTTTACTCCTGAACTTATTTGGTCTTGCCATAACAAAGGGGATGAATACTTATTGACTCAAGACATTTCAGCTCTTCATTTTTTATTAATTTGTAAAAATGTCTAAAAACATAATTCCACTTTGACATTATGGGGTATTGTGTGTAGATCAGTGACACAACATCTCAATTTAATCCATTTAAAATTCAGGCTGTAACACAACAAAATGTGGAAGAAGTCCAGAGGTGTGAATACTTTCTGAAGGCACTGTAGATAGACGGGGAGCCTGATAATGAATCCCCTTTACACACAGGAATGTGTTTGGCATGCCCCTATTTCAATAACAGCCTCTGAATATGTTATTACATTACATTTAGGGTAGCTAAGTTTCCTAAAGTATAGTGGTGAGAGGTGCGGAAAGAAAACACAGATAACTATGCAACTCTGGGCAGGAGGAAATGGACTCCCCTTGGCTCCACCCCCAGTCTCCTGGATGACTACAGACCCAGAACAATGAGGCCACCCTCACCCAACCCTCTTCAACACCCCCTTAAGAAACCCTCTTCCACTCATTTTAACCGTCAACATCCTTTTGTTGCATTGGATTTTAACTGAAAACTGTTCATTGTAATTGTTTTATTTCATATATTTCCATCATGTGTCATGGTCACATGTCCTCCTCCTGATACTATAACTGTTGGTATTAAGATGAAGGTACCATGTACAGGTGTGACCAGCATGTATGACCTCTCACAGAACATAATGAGGAAAAAGGGTTCATGGATTGAAATAGTTACTCTTCCATTCAGTCTCCATATGAATCAAGCAAAGAAAGGAGTGGGTTAAAAACCTTCCCATAAATATCCTGGTAATACAATACAAAATGCTCAACGTCAAATCACACCCAAACTTTAAACCCTATGAGCTGGAAGAAAGTTGACTATGATCTTTGTTAGAATGTTTAGTTTTAGTTTCCATGTGTCTCCATCCCTGGACACCCATAACGATTACAATGAGATGTGTTTACTCACAGTGTGATTGATGGAGTAGTTCTGATGAATCTCTCTCTCTCTCTCTCTCTCTCTCTCTCTCTCTCTCTCTCTCTCTCTCTCTCTCTTCTCTCACAGTAGCAGTAAGAGAAGATGAGAATACACTCTGTTCTTTAGACTGTCTTCCTTCTCTGAGAATGCGCGTCGAGAGAAGACGAGGTAGGTCTCCACTACATGAACATCCAGATCCTGAGGTCAGACTGACGATATTGATCAGGTGGAGGTTTATACCCTGATGATGAGAGTTTAGACCTTTGTCATTCTCTGATATATCCTGGTGTTTCTGAAAGTAAACTCCAAGTATTCAGCATATGCTTTGTGTCCGCAAGGCCTCAGTCCGTATCACTCTCTTGCCCCTTTGCTTTGTTCTAAATTCTACGCTCTGCACAGTTAAGGCAAATATTGCTTTTCTTCTTGGCTCTTCTTTGCCTACTGTGCTTTTTCCTCACTTTTACTCCAGTTTGGTTAGTCACAGAGTCTCCCCTCTGTATCCTCTCTGTCTCCTCTTTGCTGGGTGTGTATCTGTGGGCTGCTGTGGTGCATGGTGGGTACAGAGAGGCAGCTGGGGTCTGTTAGGGGTTGGTGATGGTATTTGGAAAAGGCGGGGGCGCACAGGAGGGTTTACACTGATAACCCATGGAACCAGTGAGGAGTGAGGGGGTAGGGAGTGGAGGGATGGGGAGAGACAGTGGGAGAAAGTGTTTATTTGTATAGATTAGGAGTCAGGGGTGAGAGTTGCCAAAACTCTTGCAGTTACTACAACCACTAACCACTACCTTCTGCTGCAGTTACTACAACCACTAACCACTACCTTCTGCTGCAGTTACTACAACCACTAACGACTACCTTCTGCAGCTGTCGCTACAACCACTAACCACTACCTTCTGCAGCAGTTACTACAACCACTAACCACTACCTTCTGCAGCTGTCGCTACAACCACTAACCACTACCTTCTGCAGCAGTTACTACAACCACTAACCACTACCTTCTGCAGCTGTCGCTACAACCACTAACCACTACCTTCTGCAGCTGTCGCTACAACCACTAACCACTACCTTCTGCTGCAGTCACTACAACCACTAACCACTACCTTCTGCAGCTGTCACTACAACCACTAACCACTACCTTCTGCTGCAGTCACTACAACCACTAACCACTACCTTCTGCTGCAGTCACTACAACCACTACATTCCTATGTGATAATGAGTGAGATCTAGATGATGGGGAGTGAAAACGCTGACTGCACAAAGATAAGACACACATATAGCCATAGCGCTAAAGCATTCAGACTCCAAGACAGAACAGAAGTGAATAAATGAGAGCTGTGTGGAAGGTAGGGGCAGTGGCTGGGTCACATAAGACATGGCTGTATTAAAAGTTGGAGAAGGAAAGGGGACTGGCACAACAGGTTCAGAAAACAAAGTGAAACTGTGGATGGGGGAAGAACAGAGTGGTGTGGAATGTGGATGGGGGAAGAACAGAGTGGTGTGGCGGGAGAAGGAGAGGATCGCCAGACTGATAAGAGATCAGTGGGGGTTTTAGTTCAAAGGGTGAAAATGAATATTTTCTTAGTTTTTTCCCTGTTTTTTTTTTATTTCAGTCAGGGCAAGTGTGTTTATTTACTAATTTCTTTGGAAGGCAGATAGGAGCTGTCTCTGGAAATAGAGGGAGTGATTGGATGAAGGAGGGACTTGAGAAGAAGAAACAGAAATATTTTTAAAGCCTTTAGCAGTTTTGAAGAACAGTCAGTCCAGGAATGTATGGGGAAATCCTGAGAGGATTCAGAGAATAATGAGGATATATGTTTTTCCCTCTGTTCAATGTGCAGCTGCTATTACCTCTGTGCTGCTGCCATCCTAGAGGAGTGTGTGTGTGTGTCGGTGTGTGTCCATGTGTGTGTGTGTGTCAGTGAGATAGAGACATACAGTGGGGCCGAAATTATTGACACCCTTAATAAGGAGGAGAAATAATGACTGTATAAAATAAAGAATTCAAATACTTAGCTGGAGTTTGCTCAACTGCATTGGCACTTGGATTTGAACCGGTGCTTTGGTCAGATGACATGAAAATAGAGCTCTGTAACGAATGCGCTGAGAGTCGGGAAGCAAGTACAGGGAGTGTTTAATAAATAAACAGAACACAAAAACAAGAAACACGACCAACGCACTGACATGAGTCAATAACACCTGAGGAAAGAACCAAGGGGAGTGACAGTTATAGGGAAGGTAATCAAGGAGGTGGTGGAGTCCAGGTGAGTGTCATGAGGCGCTGGTGCGCGTAACCATGGTGACAGGTGTGCGTAATAATGAGCAGCCTGGTGACCTAGAGGCCGGAGAGCGAGTATACGTGACAAGCTCTTTGGCCACACACACCAGTGGTGGGTTTGGCATTGAAATGAGAATGCATAAACAGAGAAGAACCCAATATACAGTGCATTCGGAAAGTATTCAGACCCCTTGACTTTTTCCATATTTTGATAAGTTGAAGCCTTATTCTAGAATTGATTAAATTGTTTTTTCCCTCATCAATCTAAACACAATACCCCATAATGACAAAGCAAAAAGCTTTTTAGAAATGTTGCAAATATATAAAAAAATTATTAAAACGATAAATATCACATTTACATAAGTATTCAGACCCTTTACTCAGTACTTTGTTGAAGCACCTTTGGCAGTGATTACAGCCTTGAGTCTTCTTGGGTATACTGCTACATGCTTGGCACACCTGTATTTGGGGAGTTTCTCCCATTCTTCTCTGCATATCTTCTCAAGCTCTGTCAGGTTGGATGGGGAGCGTCGCTGCACAGCTATTTTCAGGTCTCCAGAGATGTTCGATCAGGTTTTAGTCCAGACTCTGGCTGGGCAACTCAAGGACATTAAGAGACTTGTCCCAAAGCCACTCCTGCGTTGTCTTGGCTGTGTGCTTAGGGTCGTTGTCCTGTTGGAAGGTGAACCTTTGCCTCAGTCTGAGGTCCTGCGCACTCTGGAGCGTTCAATCTTAGTTTCATCAGACCAGAGAATCTTGTTTCTCATGGTCTGAGAGTTCTTTAGATGCTTTTTACTGAGGAGTGGCTTCCGTCTGGCCACTCTACCATAAAGGCCTGATTGGTGGAGTGCTGCAGAGATGGTTTCTGGAAGGTTCTCCCATCTCTACAGAGGAACTATGGAGCTCTGGCAGAGTGACCATCGGGGTCTTGGTCACCTCCCTGCTCTACTGACAATTCCTTTGACCTCATGGCTTGGTTTCTGCTCTGACATGCACTGTCAACTGTGGGACCTTATATAGACAGGTGTGTGCCTTTCCAAATCATGTCCAATCAATTGAATTTACCACAAGTGGACTCCAATCAAGTTGTAGAAACCTCTCAAAGATGATTAATGGAAACAGAATGCACCTGAGCTCAATTTCGAAATAAGGTATTTCTGTTTTTTGTTTGTAATTATGGAGTATTGTGTGTAGATTGATGAGGGAAGAAAACGATTTAATAAATTTTAGAATAAGGTTGCAACGTAACAATATGTGGAAAAAGTCAAGGGGTCTGAATACTTTCCGAATGTACTGTACCTGAAAAATATGATGGTGGATCTTTGATGTTATGGAGCGATTTTGGTTCAACTGGTCCTGGGGCTCTTGTTAAGGTCAATGGCATCATGAACTTTACCAAGTACCAGGACATTTTAGGCCAAAACCTGCCAGGAGGCTGAAATTTGGCCGCAAGTGGATCTTCCAGCAAGACTATAACCCCAAATCACACATCAAAATCCACAATGAAATTTTAATTTTTAAAGTTTAATGTCCACAAAATAACATTTTTACAATGGGAATCTCAGTCTCTGGACTTGAAACCCATTAA
Organism: Thymallus thymallus; assembly: GCA_023634145.1. NCBI lineage: Eukaryota > Metazoa > Chordata > Actinopteri > Salmoniformes > Salmonidae > Thymallus > Thymallus thymallus. The sequence continues at coordinate 11,380,397 of CM042404.1, forward strand.
AAACACGTGGTTTGATTTTAAGAGGGTAGTCCATAAGCACAGACGAAGGATATCAAGGACCTGGAAAAATTCTGTATGGTCTAAGATCCCTCCCAATGGACTAGTAACCCCCTTCCCCTTTCCAATGTGTTCTCCAAATGGTTCGGTGCTGTTATCCTCACAAGGTGAGGTATTGAAAGGTATTGAAAACAGGGGTGTCAATAAATTTGACCCCTATATATTTCCACAAATTATATTACTTGTTAAACAAAATCTCTTTGAGTATAAAATATAATTTCCCAATTTTTGTAAGCGTACAATATAGCTTAGTATTTTAAATAAAAAAATGTATACAGTAATTTTTGCTCAGGATGTAAAATGATGTAAATCATTTCGGAACCCCACTTTATGTATATGCTGTGAAGTCTAGAGCAGGGGTGTCAAACTCATTCTATGGAGGCCCTAGTGTCCGCAGGTTTGAGTTTTCTCCTTTCAATTAAGCCCCAGACAAAACAGGTGTGGGGAGTTCCTTACTAATTAGTGACCTTAATTCATCAGTCAAGTACAAGGGAGACACTCGGCCCTCCGTGGACTGAGTTTGATACCTGTGGTCTAGAGGCTTGCTAGCGGAGGAGGAAGGCCAGTCTTCCTATCCGTAGCTCTAGGATGAGGAGTCCCTGCATCCTCTTTAAACTACAGGTGTTTTATTCCCATGCCCCACAACAAAATAAAAAATGGACATTGGTAAAATACAGCAGGATTAGAGAGGGGCGAGGATAAATCATTACCGGTGTGTTAATCACATTCTGTCTCTTCCTTAGTAACCTGGAGTAAACCTATTCAAGTCACTAATGTCACCAGTAATCCAAACACTAACACATTCTGTGTGTAATGAAGGGCATTCTGGTTGATGTACTGTAAGGCAAAGTGCAGGAACGGAAGAATGATATGACAGAAGAAATTATGGATGGGAGCTAGGCATTAACATAAGCAGGGTATGAATAGTGGGTAGATTCTAGGGATGAAATAAGATAAACTCAAACACAATACTCTGAAACTATCCAGGTCTCTTATCAAGACTGTGACACCAATTCAATGACAAACGTTTCTCAAAGAATTTCTCAAAACATTTTATTTTATTGTATCAGTAATACTCACAATAATGTCACAGAAAAAAAAAAAATCACAGAGTTTTTTTAAGACAGGTCTGGCTCATGTTCTCTTCTATGTGAGATATTTTTTATTTTGTTTTAAAACAGCACAGCTTAAATAAAAACAGTCGGTGGATGAGGGGCAAGATTACAACCTTGAAATGATACTCATGAGGACAGAACACTGAAGGAACCCAAGCCTCACTACACATCAGTCTCTTTTAAATGTGGCTAAATCTACAACTACTGCTAATCACAAATTCTTCACAATTTTATGAATTTCATACAATGCAAAAAAGTTGAAAAAGGTATTGTGTTTATCAGTTAGATACAGTACAAAGACATCTTTCTATTCGTTTACCGTTAATTGTAATGACGCAGTTCTAAGCACCAACCTGTCGATTTAAGTTATATTCATTCACTTATATTCATAGATCATTTATACACAGTTAATGAGGAGGTGGCGAGGCAAGAGGGGGTTGAGCACCATGAAAATCCAACCTCACCTCAGTTTGCTCTTCCCCATCCACACACAATAGGAAACCTTAAAAATATCTGGTGTCCCCAGAGAAGCACCATCAATATGCAATAAATACATTTAAGAAAACAAACATATAGAAGTATAAATAAAGTCACAATTTACAATTCTTCGTTTTTCTCTGTAATCCAGAAAAGAAGGAGATAGCAACCAAAAAGAGAGGTATAAAACATGGAGAACGATCCCATTTATAAAAAGAAGAAAAGGGACGGGAAGGGGATCTTCATTAGGGTGTATTGTAGACATCACAGCTCTCTCTACCGAAACATTATTTAGGATTATTATGCAAAAACAAAAAAAAATCACAAAACACACTAGATTTCCAACAAAGAGTGAAACCAGATTAGTCCTCTAGTTCTAGTTAACCCGTATTTCAGAGACATTTCTACAATTTCTTAAATTAATATTCCTAATGCTTTAGAAAGTTGTGTCTGCATGTTTGATTTTCTAATTTCCTTTAATCTAAATACAGTTCACAAGGCCAATATGGTGTACTTCTAGGCTGGTAAAACTTTTGAAATATCTAGGTCAGAATAAATCAAATGGAAACATTACCCCAAAGAGTATACAGACAGGAATGACAAATGTCAGAGTTCACCTGAATAGAAAACCAAAACAAAACAATGGGATTTAATTGAGACTATCAGCTACTTTGCTTGTGAAGCAATTCCCCTGCTGTTACCGTACCAACACGGTAAATTCATGGACATAGAATAACTAGATTGGTGTAAAAAAGTTCCATTGTATTTGCATAAAAGTACCTGAATTAATGCACCATATACCGGCTACTTGACGCTTTTGAATCACAGCAGTGTCCGTTTTAAATAAGACCTGATTTCCAGTGCTAACAATGTTCACATTTTCTTTAGTTGTCTGACATGTTTTTAACAAGTAGTAGTACCAGTCTAGTCATTCTATCTCAAGACTCAAGTCCAATCAGCAGCTGGTAGGAGGGGAAGACAACAGTGAGCTGGAATTCAATTGGCTGATGGCCGATCTTATTGTGATGTAAACAATACTAAGTAAACATGGTTGGCTGTTCACCAAGTGTTAGCAGTAGTAGTATTCCTTGAAGACAACGTCTGTGCTGCCACTGAGTAGGAGCTTTGGTTATGGCTGCTAGACAACAGGGAGGATGCCTCACTTGGAGCAGGGTGATGTAGTCTGGAGAGAGGAAGAGGAAGACAGACAGACATAGAGGGTGGTAAATATGATTTACATAACTTCACAGAACACAGAAAAATTGTGTGTGTGTGTGTGTATGTATGTCTCACCACACAGATGCTGTCATAGGTTCTCATCAGCTCCTCCATGCAGTACTGCTCCAGCACCACTACTCCTGCCAGCGAGGGGCTCTTGGACACAGTCCGGGCACAGTCCTCACAGTGCACCATGTAAGTCTTCCTGCTGCCAGACTCACTAGTTACAAACAGCAGGTCAAACACCTCCACCTGCACACAGACACGACACAATCACTCACAGCCAAAGCCATACACCAACACTGTGTTGGTAAGATGCTCGGGTCATGGTACTTCATAGCAGGTCTGATTCAGGCATACTGTTGGGAGGGACTTACGTCACACTCGTTGCAGTAGTAGGCTGGTTCGTCCTTCACACGACTCTGATAAGAGATCTTCTTCCCTGCAGCAACCAGCTGGTCTCTCAGAATCTGAATGTGCTTAATGGACTGCAGGAGACAATGTCTGAGAGAGAGGGGGGTTTTGAGAGAGAGAGAGAGAGAGAGAGAGAGAGAGAGAGAGGTAAGGTGTAGCAAGAAACAAACATTCATACTAGAAAGATGACAAGGGACACACACACACACACACACACACACACACTTGACCATCTTGTAGGTTTCTTGGTCGGTGATCTTGATAGTGCGGGCTACATTCCAGGAGACATGGATCATCGGAACGATGGACTTGACTTTCTTGACCTCGTTCCACTCAAAGCGCTCCAGAGCCAGCTGATACTGGTATGCTGCGAGGGCAAAGACAACACAGACATACTTTACAGTAGGAAAGCACACAAAGGGATTTTGAAATGAATTTGACTGAGTGCATGACCCAGCTCCCAGCAATGGCTTGCCCTGCTGGACACTGTTAGTAACTCACAGTTGAGAGGTCCCACGTTCCAGGCGATGTTGTTGCACCAGCCCACAGCCTGAACCCAGTGGACGGACCCTGCATTGATCCAAACCAGGTCCCCTGGTCTCTGGATGAAGCGGTACACTGGGATGTTGGAGCGGTACAGGTCCTCCAGAACAGGCCACCAGGACCCAGTCAGGTAGTCTACTCCATGCCTGAAGGAGGGAGGAGAGATGGTAGCAAAGTGGTGGTTTCTGGTTCAAATCCCCTTTGAGGCACTGTTGTTATGCCGTTCAATGAGCAGAACAGCTCAAAATGCTTAATTAAATTGAAAACAGACCCTCACAACAAAAACAGACCCAAGACTCACTTCTCACAGAAATTGTTGATGTGCTCCCAGTAGTGTTCATGAACTGCAAACCACTCACAATCTCCGGGCCCAATGTTGATGTTCACAGAGCAGAAGTTATTATTCTCCTGGTGGCCTGAACACAGACATACAGATATTTAAGACCATGGACAGATGCATGCAATATGCATATAAACACACATCAATATAACTCCAGACACTGACCAGGTGTGCGGCTGCCGGGGACCTTCATGTAGAGCTGGACGGTGTTCATGCCGAGGATGGTGTGTCCCACGTGGCTCAGCATGTTCCCATTGGACTCCACACGCATGAAGGCTGGTAGCTTCAGCAGCTCCTGCAGCTGGGGCTTCCACCTGGTAACACACGTCAAACATGTGTTAACACTACTTCCTCTCTAAGGGTGTCCTTAGCCCTGTCTAAAACAATCAACCACATGTAAAGCTAATCTCACCTCTTAGGGTCAGAGATGTCAATGTTGGTGCCGAATTTGATAATCTTTCCAGTTGATTTCGCCTCCGGCCTATAGGAAATAGCAAGTGTCTTTAATAACGTCAGAATATTGTTTTGAAAAAAAGGTATTGTATTTGATTTCATAAGGAGTTTGCTGTGGATACTATGAGGTGACCTGAGGGTGTTAGCAATAGGGGTTGGGCCAACTTTGCCAGCAACTGTGGAAGAGTTGGCTTTGCTGGCAACTGTTGTAGGGCTGGTTTTGCTGGTGCCAGATGCAGGGTTGGTTGATGGGTCAGAGGACGGAGTCTGCTTCTCTTCTTGTTCTTCCTCATCCTCATCCTCACTGTCCTTCTCTTCCTGTAGACACATGCAGGCACATTAACTTAGCTGGGCAAAGAGAGGAAGTGGGGGGAGGAGGAGGAAATGTATGGAAGCATTACGTGTTTGTGTGTGTGATATTTGTGTGTGTGTGTGTGTGTGTGTGTGTGTGTGTGTGTGTGTGTATATATGTGTGTTCATCCCCAACCTGGAGGCTCTCCTGGAAGCTGGAGGCCTGGTATGCGGCGTACTTGGCGATGGTGGTGTGTGAGCGGCTGCTCTCGCAGGGCCAGGTCTGAGCTGAACCAGTGGCGTCCCAGTTCTCATCAGCAGGCTGCTGCACCTGGGTCCTCACCTCCACAGCGTGCTCTGCATTGGCCTCCACCAGAGACTTAGTGGAGAACAGACCCAGGTCTGACAGAGAGGGAGGGAGATGGAGAGGAAAGAGAGACACAAGTATAGTGAGTAGATGAGAAATTATGTTGCTGTTTTAACTTTTAGAAAAATCTAAATGTGTTAACTCACTGAGCCGTAGGGATCCAGCCAAGCCTCTGATGACAGTGACAGGGTTCTTGGGGTCGGTACAGAATTGGAGGAGAACTGGGGAGAAGGCATCTCTCTTACTCTCCAACTGGACACAGACACAGAAATACATCAACTAGGCATTGCACAAATACAGAACTGATATGTGAGTAATGGATATGAGAACGAAGAAGAAAAGTGGGGGGAAAGAGAAGAAGAAGATTACTTTATGGTCTATTGTCATTGGACACATACCTGCATGCACTCACTAACTCCCTCACTAACTTTAAGCATCAGCTGTCAGAGCTGCTTATCGATCATTGCACCTGTATATAGCCCTTCTGTAAATAGCCCACCCTACTACCTCATCCCCATATTTATTTTTTTAACTTCCGCTCAATTTTGCACTCCAGTATCTCTATTTGCACATCATCATTTGCAGATTCCATCATTCCAGTGATTATGCTAATCTGTCATTTATTTCGCCACTATGGCCTATTTATTGTCTTCCTAACCTTACTGCATTTTGCACTACATTTGCACTCTGTATATAGATTTTCTATTGTGTTATTGACTGTACGTTTGTTTATTTCCCATGTGTAAATCTGGGTTGTTTTTTTTTGTCGCACTGCCTTGCTTTGACTTGGCCAGGTCACAGTTGCAAATGAGAACTTGTTCTCAACTGACCTACCTGGTTAAATAAAGGTGAAATAAAATAAAAATAAAAATGCCAAACACCCACATACACACGCACAGACAGGTTGGTGCAAAGGGTCAGCCGCCGTGCAGCGCCCCTAGAGTGTGGACTCACATAGATGCTTGGTGTGGGGGGGTTGAGCTTCTCTCGTGGGATGGGTGAGTCGGTGCTGAGGACAGGCTTGACAGAGAAGACAGGGAGCAGATATGACTCCCTAAACTTCCCCTTCACCTTCGCTCCCCTGAACAGACAGAGAAAGATGAAGCGGGAGAACTCAATGAGACTTAATTTAATCAACTTTTCATTGTTTTGTGCCACAACCTCTCTTCCTCCAATGAAATGTCTTGGTAGTAAATGTACACCACATGTACCGTGTACTCACTTGCAAGCCCTGATGACCTCGCTGGCTGTGTGTCTGATGCTGACCTCTCCCAGGGGGATCCTGCGCTCCTCGACCTCGGAGGCGATGAACGTCTCTCGGTCTCCACTCTCCACCTTGATCAGACGGATCTTCAGCTCCTTGGGAGGGCCCATGGACAGAGCCTTCAGCTTGAGGAAGTCAGCAGCAGCCAGGGGACAGGGGGTCCTCCTCACTGGGGCAGCAGAGGGGGCCAGGGTGGGGGGAGGGGAGGTGGTAGCAGTGGAGGAGGTGTTGATGATGCTGGTGGTGGGTGCTGTTGCCACTGTGTCTGGGTTGCTGTCTGGTGTGGACCTCTTGCTTTCAGGCTCACTGCCCCTCTCCTCTTCCTCTGTCGATTGTGCCCTCTGCTCAGTGTTTCCTGTGTGCGTCTTGTCTTTCTGCCCCTGGATGTCTTTGCTCTGGAGGCCAAGGTTCCCCTGAATGGGACGGCTCTTCTTAGTGTCTTTGAGCTGCTTGGCCGGGCGACTGGGGCGAGGTGTATATGAGGACAGCGTTACGGAGGCTGATCTCTTTTCTTCCACCTTCTTCTTTTCATGTCCTCCACTCCTCTGATGACCGCTGACGCTGTTTTCTTGTTTTCTTCTCTTCCTCTTCACTTCTCCGTTTCCCTCCGCACCGCTTTGCTCCCTCTTCCTGCGTACCTCCCTCTGTCCCCGCTCCTCCTTGGTGATGGAAGGCAGCCGGTGTGTGGTGGTCAGTCTCAGCTCAGCGCTCAGAGACCCGGCCGTCTCCCCACTGTCTACACCCTTAGTCTTCTCTTTCTTTCTCTCATTCAGAATCTCCTCCAGTCTCGCATGCTTCTGTTTTGTGCGCTCCCCCACGGAGAGCTGTGGTTGGTCGAGGTTTAAGGGAGGTTGGGGTTTGGAAGGCGGATCTGAGGTAGTGTGAGTGGGTGATTGGCTAGTGAGTCTTGGGGGCGTGGTGGAGTTGGATGTGGGGGAGGGGTTCAGCTGGTCCTGACAGTTGGTTTCCGGGTCCATGGCGAGGGATGAAGAGTACTTCACTCCTCCCATGGAGCTAGGTGGAGGACGCCCAAACGGACCACCCCGATATGTGTACCTCTGGCCCCCCAGGAATGAGGCCAAAGATTTGAAGACATCAGCCACTCCTGTCTGGTGGAGGTGCGGCCGACGGGGAGGCAGAGAGCTGGACGATGTGTCCCCACCACTGTCCTCCTCTTCCTCCTCCTCCTCCTCTTCCTCCACTCCATTGGGAGTATCAGGCAAGCCATAGAGCTTGGCCAGATCGCTATGGCGAAGGTCATCAGCACCCCTCCCCTCACTGACCCCCTCTGCCTTCTCATTGAGCCCCTCTGAGTTCCCATGGGGGGGTGAGAGGGGCTGGCCGTGGGTGGGGCTGGGCTGCAGGACAGGTCTCCTCATCACTCCTCCTCCCTCCTCTTCCTCTTCCTCACTCAGGGCTGATGCTGGGGAGCCTTGCCAACTGAGAACAGGCGGGCTGGCGGGGGGGTTGTCTCCCAGCTCCTCCACGCTGCCCACCCCTGCCACAGGTTGGAGATCTGGGGCCCGCAGGACCCCGCCTTCTGGACTAACACCCCATGTCTCGGTCTGGCTCTGGATGGACCCCCCTGACCCACCCACAGTGGGAGCTGCTGGGGTTTTGGATGAGACTGTGGAGGGGGTCAAATCAGACTTCCTCCCTGGGCTGCATTTAGAAGGTGTTGGAGGGCTGGTGGGCTGGGGATTGGTATTACTGGTATTATTGGTTGTGTTGGTGCTGATGTTGTTGTTGGTGGTGGTAGTGTGGGTGGTGGTGGGTGGAGAACAGGCTGGCAGTGGTGAGTCCTTGACGGGAAATATGGGTTGAATTGGGTTTGACTTGTTCAGGGTCCCTACCCACTGTGACTTTTTGTGTTTTGATGGATGTGGGGAGGGTGTGGGTCGGCTGGGACGGGCTGCAGGCGGGCCAGCAAGTGGGATTGTCTCTGAGGTATTTGGAGAGCTGTGGTCATGGGACTTTCCACCTCTTTCTTGGGCCTTCTCCCTGTGTATGTGCTTGCCAGGGGTGGATGGTGTCAGGGAGGGTTGGCCTGGCTTCCTTGGCTTCCCTGGAACCTTAGATCCAGACTTAGGGGGGGAAGGCCATACTGACGGAGGGAGGGATGATTTATGTGGGGACATTGAGGATCCCCTCTCAGCTTTTTCCATCTTTTTATCGCTAAGGCTCGTCTCTCTTTTCTCCGGCTTCCTCTCTTCCTCTTTCTTTTTTCTTTCCCCTTTGTCCCTCACCTCTTCTCCTTTACGGGTTTTACTCTTCACCCCATCCCCACTTTTCTCTTCTTTCTCCTTTCTCCTTTTCCTCTCCTCCATCTTCCTCCTCTGTTCCCTCTTTCCCTCCTCACCTCTTTCTGCTCTCCTCTCCTTACGGTTAATCTCTGTCTGTTTGTGTCCGTGAGGCTGCAGCTCTGGCTTGTTGCCAGTAGGTCTGTTGTTGTTGACAGTAGGACAGCTGGGTGGGGTCTGAGGCTCTATAGAGGCCCTGCTGGACTTCATCTCGGACCTCTGAGCGCCTGAGCCTAGCCCTGTGGGGGAGGCGGAGCGAAGGGGGGGTGTGGGACTGGGCGAGGGGGTCCTTGGTCCCCGTTTGTTGTGTGTGCCAGTGTCAGGGCTCCTCTGATTGGGACGAGGATCTTTCTTCCCACTGGCCTTATTAGGAGTGGTGGAGCTGGAGAGGCCAGAGGGGCTGGAGGAGCTGCCTCCATCTCTGTGGTTGTTGTTGCGGCGGGGAGGCTCTGTAGCAGAGGGCTGGGAGGGGGTCTGATCCCTCTGCTGTCTGTGGGAGCGTGGGGCTGGGGGGCTGTGCTGAGGTACTGAGGGGGGTGATGGGGGACGCTGGTGGTGGAGGTGCTGGCTGTAAGGCACGCCGGTGGGGTCTGCTGGTGAGGAGGGGTGCTGGGACTGGCCATCCACCTCCACTCTGGATCCATGGTGGAGGGGTCTGTTGCTGCCACAGGGCTGGGCTGGAGAGGGGTGGCGGGGGTAGGAGGAAGGAGGGGGGACTTGACCATTGAAGAGGGCCTGGGGCACTGGAGGATGGGTAGAATGATGTGTTCTGTATTTGAGACTCCCTAATCCTGACTTGGTGGATTCCTGAAATAACGAGAGAGAGAGAGGATGGTTCATCAATGAGTAGTCTTTAATAGAGCATTCCTCTCAAGAAGTTCATTGGCTATTAACCAACTTACTTGTAACTCTGTAGATGAGCTCCTCCTGTCAGCATGGGTGCGAGGACCATGTCTGTCATATGATTGTTTCCAGAAGCCTTGTTTGGAAGGGGGGTAGTGGGGTGGTGATTGGTGCTGGTCTGGGCCGGATAAATGCATTGATCCACGGTGAGAGGGCTGGTGAGAGTGAACAGTAATAAACAGTCGGTATCCTGGTGAGGTGTTTTGATCCCTGTCAGAAGGTGGTGCTATTGTAAAGATATCACGGCTACACTCAGAGTTGCTTCAAACCACAGTTCAAGGATCAGAAGGTTAGTTAAGGTTAGCAGTAGAGCCATCTGATCGTAGATCAGGTTAGGGAAAACATATTTCTCAAGCACTAATAGCAGAACTAGCTGTGGTAGGGGACCTTCCACTCCTGGCAAACACAGAAACAGGGAGAATGGCCAAGGAAGAGGTGCGAAGTCACAATCACTAGCTCAGGTGGCGACTAATCTCCCCAGGGCAGATTCTGCGTGTGTAGACTGAATAATCTGCCGGGACTGAATGGGATGCGTGAGATAATAAGCTGCAGTAGTTTCGTTCTTTGGGTTTTTGTTACTGTTTATAAGGACGTATCAGGTTTGGGCCAAGGTAGTGCTTATTAAACTGCTTCGCTTTGAGTGCTTTGCTCGAGTACCCATATGGATCGGAAGGGGGGGGGGGTGGTTCCTTCTGCGAGGGTGGAGACTTTGCAAACCTCCAGAAGTCTCGATTTCTATGTATATCTTTTTTTTTTTTTTTTGTTGTATTTTACCCCCTTTTTCTCCCCAATTCCGATCTTGTCTCATCGCTGCAACTCCCCAACGGGCTCGGGAGGCGATGCGGTGCCTTAGACCGCTGCGCCACTTGGGAGGCCCAGAATTCTCGATTTCTAATACGTATAGACCAAGAAGTTAATCACACAGCTGACCAAATTAATGTTACGGAAGATTTTACTTCTGGGTTAACAGAGATTAGGTGGTGACTGACCTGCTCAGGACCAGAGCTCCTGCTCCTCTTGGCAGGGCAGTCTTCCCTGGGAGGCGGGGGTTGCTGTGAGGGTGGGGAGCGGTTTGGAGGTTGGTCACGGTGGTGGTTGTGATGGTGGGAGGCCGGGTGCTTCCATGGTCCTAGTCTCTGGTCCATCATCCTGCCTGGGAAGGCCCTGGAGCAGTCTGAGGAGGCCCACCTCTCTGCTGGGGAGCCCAGGTCTCTGGCGGGGTCTCTGGGCAGAAGCTGCTGGTGCTGACCCCCATACTGGGAGAGACAATTATCATCATTAAAGTCATGCAAACAATCATAAAAACAATGTAATATATTTAAGCAATAAGGCACGAGGGGGTGTGGTATATGGCCAATATAACATGGCTAAGGGCTGTTCTTATGCACGACGCAACGCGAAGTACCTGGATACAGCCCTTAGCCGTGGTATATTGGCCATATACCACAAACCCCCGAGGTGCCTTAATGCTATTATAAACTGGTTACCAACGTAATTAGAGCAATAAAAATACATGTTTGATGGTATACGGTCTGATATACCACGTATGTCAGCCAATCAGCATTCAGGGCTCGAACCACCCAGTTTATAGAAAGAGTTACGTACAATATTTATAGAGCGCTGCCCACTTCCCATCTTACCCTGGGAGGCTGGTTTTTGTAGGACTCCCAGCTGGTGAAGGGTTCCCCAGGTCCTGCTTGGTAGCCCCCCTGGTTGCGTCCATGGTTGTGAAATGACCGTGGGCAGTCCTGGTGCCAGCCATGGGTCTCATAAGCCTGGTCCTTCTGGTCCCAGGGTCGTGATGCTAGTCTCTGGTCCCGCTGAGGGCCCCTTCCCTGGGCATGGAAGGGTGGCCTGTCCCCCCTATGTTCCAGAGAGAAAGTGTTGGTCACTAAAGGATCGCTACATTAAGGTGACAGTGGACTTTCTACACACAATGTAAGAACGATTGAGATGTTTCACTCACCTGTCGGTATAAATCTTTTTTCGGTGCTGGGATTGGTTGATTCCTCCATTGAACCTACAGTAGAGAAAGGAGGGTTACCATTGGCTCAGCACAGATTACAGAACAGGAAGAAGTGTTTGGGTCAGTGGGCAGTGGTGTAAGAAGAGGGCTCACCTATTTGGAGGGCCCCAGGGGCGACTGTTGACGGGGGCCCATGTTCCTCTAGAAGGTCCTCCAGCAGGGTAGGAGTCCCTGGTGTTACGGCCAGAATACTGTTCTGCTGGGTGATACATCCAGCCTGGGAGAGGACAAGCACACACTTAACACACACCATGCATACATGATATACACTCACACAACTGCTTTAGGAACTTTAGGGTACAGATTTGCAGAAGTTAATAATTGGAAATACTGTATCGACTAACACAGCAATGCATCTACATTATAATACATGAACACACACTTTAGTCTACAAGCAAGGTGAATGGTTGCCATGGACACAAACCGTAAAAAGACCTGTAAAACAAACAAAAACTTACACTTTTCCTACTAGCACTGACTTGATAACTACTTTATTGAGAGACAATGAACTTACTATCTGTGATATGTGGTTGTCTCACCTAGCGATCTTAAGATGAATGCACTAACTGTAAGTCGCTCTGGATAACAGAGAGAGAGAGTTCAGTGGCTAAACTACAAAATAATGTTCAGTTCCTAAACCCCAAAAACAACATGTAGAAATCAACCACTAGCCACATCATGCTTGACGTTCACAGTCTCTGTACAGAGTCTCTACACCAGGGGTACTCAACTCTTACCCTACGAGGTCCGGAGCCTGCTGGTTTTCTGTTCTACCTAATAATTAATTACACACACCTGGTATCCTAGATCTAAAGCAGTCCCTGATTAGAGGGGAACAATGAAAAAATGCAGAGGAACTGGCTTCCTGGTCCAGAGTTCAGTTTGAAAAGTACCCAATTGCCAGACTTAAGTAAAAGTAAAGATACCTTAATAGAAAATGACTCAAGTAAAAGTAAACCTATACAATACTACTTGAGTAAAAGTCTAAAAGTATTTGGTTTTAAATATATTTAAGTATCAAAAGTAAAAGTATAAATAATTTCACATTCCTTAATAAGCAAACCAGACGGTACGGTTTTCTTGTTTTTCTTATTTACGGATACCCAGCGGTAAACTACAACACGCATCATTTACAAACAAATAATGTGTGTTTATTGAGGCAGTAGGAATGACCAGGGATGTTCTCTTGATAAGGGCGTGAATTAGACCATTTTCCTGTCCTGCTAAGCATTCAAAATGTAACGAGTACTTTTGGGTGTCAGGGGAAATGTATGGAGTAAAAAGTAAATAATCTTCTTTAGGAATGTAGTGAAGTAAAAGTAGTCAAAAATATAAATATTCAAGTAAAGTACAGATACCCCAAAAAACTACTTAAGTAATACTTTAAAGTATGTTAACTTAAGTACTGTATACCACTGTACACTGTACATGTTATTGCACCTCCAACACTGCACTACAACTCCCTACAATGGCACACAATTATAACTGCTACTGCCCACACACTACAGTAGATTACCTTTAGGCACTGGTCCAAGATCAGCTTTACTTGAATAACAAATAAATGCGCTGCAGCTACACACACAACACTATCCTCTCCTCTCTCCGTGTCTGCCTCCTAATCTGCTGAAACAGTTGTTTGTTTGTGGTGAGCAGGCAGGCAGTTTATCACCAGTCAGCCAGAGCTGCACCCTGCATCCAGCCCCTCTCTGATCACCAGCGCCCAGAAGCAACTGCAGCCTGTGGTCAGCCACTGATAAAGGCCTGCCTGCCTGACTCTCTGAAGAGGACGGATCATAGCAACCGCTCTAGTCGCCAACCATTCTAGTCTGGGCATTAAGAGGGCCACAGAGATAGCAGGGAGGGAGAGAAAAGGGGGGCAGAGCTGATTTGTAATATATAGATATATGGAATATGGATGTGGGCGGCAGGTAGCCTAGCAGGTAGCCTAGTGGTTAGAGCGTTGGGCCAGTAACCGAAAGGTCGCTGTTTCGAATACCCGAGCAGACAAGGTGAAAAACCTGTCGATGTGTCCTTGAGCAAGGTGTTTAACCTTAATCTGCTCCAGGGGCTGACCCTGTAGGTAGGCCGTCATTGTAAATAAGAATTTGTTCTAAACTTGCCTAGTAAAAAACAAAAAACAGCAACAGGGAATGAATAATATGTGTGAATGTACAGTATGAATGTACTTTATGTGACAGTGAAAGAGGACTTTCCCATTATGATGTTTATAATACTGATAATATTACTCTGTACTAAAGCACAATGCAACCACACATATACATAAGGAATGTGTCTCTTCCATAAGGACATATAGTTATTACAAGCCCTCATTATCTCTCTGTAATAATTTGTGGTGTGCAAACCAGCTCCATTCCATTCGGCTGTTTGGTACAGCTGTTTGGTACAGTAGTTGCAGTGACAAGGGGAAACGAGGCCAGCCAGCTGTATGTGGCCATGCCCATGTCTGACCTACCTTTGAATGAGTCTCTCCCTCTCTCTTATCCCTCATCCCTCTCTCTTATCCCTCATCCCTCACTCTTATCCCTCATCCCTCACTCTTATCCCTCATCCCTCACTCTTATCCCTCATCCCTCACTCTCATCCCCCTCTCTCTTATCCCTCACCCCTCTCTCTTATCCCTCACCCCTCTCTCTTATCCCTCACCCCTCTCTCTTATCCCTCATCCCTCTCTCTTATCCCTCATCCCTCTCTCTTATCCCTCATCCCTCTCTCTTATCCCTCATCCCTCTCTCTTACCCCTCATCCCTCTCTCTTACCCCTCATCCCTCTCTCTCATCCCTCTCTCTTATCCCTCACCCCTCTCTCTTATCTCTCACCCCTCTCTCTTATCTCTCACCCCTCTCTCTTATCTCTCACCCCTCTCTCTTATCTCTCACCCCTCTCTCTTATCCCTCACCCCTCTCTCTTATCCCTCATCCCTCTCTCTTATCCCTCATCCCTCTCTCTTATCCCTCATCCCTCATCCCTCTCTCTCTTATCCCTCATCCCTCTCTCTTATCCCTCATCCCTCTCTCATATCCCTCATCCCTCTCTCATATCCCTCTAGATACTATTATGTTAAACTGAAACGCCAGTTTCGCCTGTTATGGTTTCAGTTAACTACTGTTCTTATCTCTGCCCACCCATAGGATCTGCTCAATTTATACAATTGTGTGTGTGTGTATGCGTGTACGTGTGTGTGTGTGTTTGTGTGTGTGAATGTGTGTTTGGAATCAAGTCAAACTGAGGTAAACAGCCTTATTTTCAGTAAAACCCTAATATTCCGTAAATCAGCCATAAACACTAATACCCTCCCTCCCTCCTCACTGCTCCTTCACTTGTCTGGCCACTCAATCTGCCACACCCCTCCCCCATCCTCTGTGCACTTCATTCTGATGAATGGACAATTGCTCTTTCAAACAGGGGTTATGGATGGAGCCGGGGGGGGGGGGGGGGGGGGGGGGGGGTTGGGTTTGGAGTGAGTTGTATGGTTTGTTAAAATGCTGAAATCAAATGGTTTTTGTTTGGCGTACATTTTACAGTGAAAAATCTGAGTCAAAGTGTAATTCCGGTACCGTGGAATTGCCCAAAGAGACATCAAAGACTTTAGGCAGAACAAGACTGCAGAACATTTTATGAAACAAAGTTATCAAATATGGTCAAAGATGTTTGTGAGGGCTGCAACTATGCATTAGAATTTCTCGTTTCCATAGGGTTCTTTCAAGTTAAATATCCAATAATCCAGCACTTGTAGAGATATATGCTCCATGGACGCATGCTTCACCATAATGTATGTCAGATCTAGTGAGTCTCCAGGTACATGTCGGCCTCCATGCCTACAGGTGCCTTTAATGAATTAGGACAACAAAGAAGAGGAGAGGTAACATGATATCAGCCCTGTGTGTGTGTGTGTGTGTGTGTGTGTGTGTGTGTGTGTGTGTGTGTGTGTGAGACCGCAGAGAGATTAAAGTATGTCAGCACAAAGGAAATATTTACTCTCTAGTTCAGGGTCTGAGAGGGTGTAGGGGAAGAATAGCTCTTTTTACATCCTCCTTGTGTCCACAGGCTTCCTCATCTACAGTAGCTTTCTATATACAGCAAACCCTGTATACACACACTGACCCTATCTCACACAGATACTGGTATACAGCACTGTGCATAGTCTCTCACAGAAACATTATGCATGCACACGCACTTACAATAATGGAGAACGTATTGTTCATACAAAATACTTGACAGATAGACCGCTCATACACTATATATACACAAAGTATGTGGACACCACTTCAAATGAGTGGATTCGTCTATTTCAGCCACACCCGTTGCTAACAGGTGTATAAAATCGAGCACACGGCCATGCGATCTCCATAGACAAACATTGGCAGTAGAATGGCCTTACTGAAGAGCTCAGTGACTTTCAACGTGGCACCGTCATAGGATGCCACCTTTCCAACAAGTCAGTTTGTCAAACTTCTGCCCTGCTAGACCTGCCTCGATCAACTGTAAGTGCTGTTATTGTGAAGTGGAAACGTCTAGGAGCCGAGAAGTAGTAGGACGGGACCGCCAAGTGCTGAAGTGCGTAGTGTGTATAAATTGTCTGTCCTCGGTTGCAACACTCACTACCGAGTTCCAAACTTCCTCTGGAAGCAACGTCAGCACAATAACTGTTGGCGGGAGATTCATGAAATGGGTTTCCATGGCCGAGCAGCCGCACACAAGCCTAAGTTCACCATGCGCAATGCCAATGGTATAAAGCTCGCCGCCGTGCACAAAGCGAGGTCCATACGGAAATGGTTTGTTGAGATTGTTGTGGAAGAACTTGACTGGCCAGCACAGAGCTCTGACCTCAACCCCATGGAACACCTTTAGGATTAATTGAAACCCTGACTGCGAGCCAGGCCTAATCGCCCAACATCAGTGCACAACCTCACTAATGCTCGTGGCTGAATGGAAGCAAGTCCCCGCAGCACTGTTCAAACATTTAGTGGAAAGCCTTCCCAGAAGAGTGGAGGCTGTTATAGCAGCACATGTGGGACCAACTCCATATTACTGCCCATGATTTTGGAATTAGATGTTCAGCGAGCAGGTGTCCACATACACTACACAACCAAAAGTATCTCATCTCTGTCTAGTCCACATCAGACACAATACAGTATACAGAGTTGTAATGTTCAGTGTGTCTCTAGTGCTGCCTGGTGCCTGAGATCACCATAGCAATCGATAATGATTCAATTCCCTGCACAAAAGCATCTATCTCCAGGGCAACCCCCCCCCCCCCCCTTTAACACACACATGCAGACATTTTGTGTGTAAGATGACTAACACTCAACAATGAGATAACATCATCATTTTCTCAAAGCGATACTAAACAGAGGCAATACTAAAAACAGATTTCCAAAGCACAGAGAGAGAATAGACAGGGAGAGCGAGAGCGAGACAGAGACAGAGTGTATGGGTATTTCATAAGACAAATGGAGAAGTGTACTGTATAGCTGTGTAGCTGAGTGAGTGGAGGGTAGAGAAGGGGGTGGCTCCACATTTCATCTTTACTATCTCCAGCAGCACAAAGAGAGGGACAGTCAATCAGTCTGCAGGACTGCAGCCCTCCATCTGTCTCTGTTACCAAGAAGACCGGTGTCTCCATCCATGACACTCTTTGTCACCAGAGAAATCACTGTCCTCAACCCTTACTATATCTCCACGGTAACCGGTGCCTCTGTCACCAGAGATACGCATATCCTCACTTACGCATATCCCTCTCCAGGGCAACCTCGGCCTCTTACTGTGACCCCCTGCCCGTGTGTGTGTGTGTGTGTGTGTGTGTGTGAGAGAGGTGAAGGAGCATTCTAGTCTTACCTTGCTGCTGAGTGCTGTGAGAGAGAGAGAGAGAGAGGGGGGGGGGGGAGGGGGGTGGGGGGGTGGGGGGGGGAGACAGTCTCTCTGGTCCCAGCTGTGTGAAGATGCCACTCACTCAGGGAGAGCGAGACAGCAGCCCACTTCAGCTTCAGCCTGACGTCCCGTTAAACAGAACGGGCATCCACTACCTCTGCTAGCCGGCACACACATACACACACACATACAGGAGAGAGGGAGGAGAAACCACTGTCAGGTAGGACACAGATGTGAGGACATGAAAGGGGTTATTGTCTGAAAAGAAGGTATGTGTCGCCATTCCATTCTTCCATCTTCTCCCCCCTCTCTTTCCCTCTTTCTCTCTCGCTCCTTCTCTGTCACACACTCTGTTTTCTCTGGCGTTTCTCCCCTCAGTAGACAGACAAAGAAAGGGAAGGAATGGCTCAGTAGAGAAGGCAGAGGAAGAGAGAGAGCGAGAGCGAGAGGGAGGATGGCCCTGCCCCCTTTGACCAGCCAGTCGAATTTAATTTATCTTTGCCTTCCTCTCTCTGGCCCCTCCCCTAACGCCTTGTCACCTCTCCCATTACAGCCCCATTCAACAAGACTGATTGCTCTCTACCTCACTCCTTCTCTCACTCACTCTCCCACTTATGCTCTCTCTCTCTCGCTCTCTCTCTCTCTTCACATGTCTGCTACTCTTTGTCTCTCTCTCTCCCTCTCTTACTCACTCAATGTGTCCTGTATCCTTGGCAACAAATAATAGAATTTACCCCAGAGCCAAAAGCAAGACTACTGCCTATAAGAGAGACACATTTCCTTCACTGTGTGTGTGTGTTTGAGGGCTGCACCTGACTGTCAGCATCCCCCTGCTATTGGTGTGTGTGTGTGTGTGTACATTTGTGGGAAATGAAAGCATAAGGAAGGTTTGTATCCCCTCTGGCGACTGACTTGTTTTTCAATTAGCGTGTGGATTTTAGTGCAGAGGGAGTGTGATTGTGCATCTCTTTCTCTCTCTCTCTCTGACTCTGACTGTGTGTGTGTGTGTGTCAACGTTATTATGACATTACCATTATTATTACCCATTTATTAGTTCAGATGCTGTTATGTGGCTGGTGTTATGTGGGTTGTGTTATGTGGCTGGTGTTATGTGGGTTGTGTTATGTGGGTTGTGTTATGTGGCTGGTGTTATGTGGGTTGTGTTATGTGGCTGGTGTTATGTGGGTTGTGTTATGTGGCTGGTGTTATGTGGGTTGTGTTATGTGGCTGGTGTTATGTGGGTTGTGTTATGTGGGTTGTGTTATGTGGCTGGTGTTATGTGGCTGGTGTTATGTGGGTTGTGTTATGTGGCTGGTGTTATGTGGGTTGTGTTATGTGGCTGGTGTTATGTGGGTTGTGTTATGTGGCTGGTGTTATGTGGGTTGTGTTATGTGGGTTGTGTTATGTGGGTTGTGTTATGTGGGTTGTGTTATGTGGGTTGTGTTATGTGGGTTGTGTTATGTGGGTTGTGTTATGTGGGTTGTGTTATGTGGGTTGTGTTATGTGGGTTGTGAGAAGGGAAAAACGTCTAGAATCTGTTATTAATTGCATCTCTTTTTAACATCTGCTTTGGAAAGAATAACATCTATGAGGATAAGTTGCCTCTAAACTGTGATGTGGGCCTTTAGATGTTCATGAAGAATTGAAGATCCCCCGCTGCTGCACATCTTAAAAACAAGAAGACCTGCTTCTCCACTGACGTATTACTCAATCACTCTCCTAAACCAGTTACATTCCTTTACTGAACAACCTTGCTCTTAGTCAACTCCTCCTCCTCTGTCTATCTTTCCCCTCAGCCCCTCCCCCAGGGTTGAGACTGCCCCTCCCACTCCTCCAGAATGAGTTTATACTCCACAGGAATTAACCTCTCCAGACTAGAAGACATGTTGGCCTCAGTGTCCAACCAGCCATGGTGCAGAATGACACTTTCCACAATAGACATCTGCCAATAGCAAAAATGTTGAGGTTAGGACCTAGTTTAACAATTATACATCCATCCGTGAGTAACTCTGGTCCGTAATCACTCATTCACTCAGGACTTATTTATTTATTCAGGTCTGTATATACATACTCATGTACAGTTGTTATGTCAGATCACGTGCAATATTGCAAGTAATTCTTGGACTTAACTTACGTAGTCATTCACTCAGGAATGCATATTAGTATCCTGTTAGTTGCATATTTTTTTTCATTGCTTTTAGTATATTGAATGTGCAATACGTGCAGTTATCTGTAATTAAACCCTGCACTAAGGACTGTATTTTTAGGGAATTACTATTATTACCCCAAATTATATCATACACACATTTAGCTATTTAAGTATCTCTTCCTGTCATTTACCTGTACAGTTAATGTAACCATGCAAGTGTTCACTTACCTGTAAATATAACTGTATATTTACCTGTACAGCTAATTTAACCATGCAAAATATTCACGTACCTGTTCATTTAACCAGTCTGTCTATTAAGTAAACTATTATTACCCTCACTCATATCATATGCATTTTTAGCTATTGAAGTATTTCTCTGCCATCGACCTGTATAGTATGGTTAACCATCCAACATCCACCAATGTATAGTGTACATATTCAGCCAACCACCATTACTATGCAATGTCTTTTTATAGCTTTTTTGCACTACAGATATCTTGTATTTCTATACTTTTTCATACTGCCGCTCTATGTATCATGTATCTGTCTTTTGTGTATTTTTTCGTTCTGGCATTTTGCACCTGCCCTATGTTTTGTTGTAGCTGCTTGACAAAGAAATTCCCCCTCTGGGATCAATAAAGTATCTATCTATCTATCTATCTATCTATCTATCTATCTATCTATCTATCTATCTATCTATCTATCTATCTATCTATCTATCTATCTATCTATCTATCTATCTATCTATCTATCTATCTATCTATCTAGAGCAAAATGTCTGCACTGTCAAACGCTGGCTTTCAACTTTTCTGAAAATGACTCAAGAACGGTAGTGTCCCTCAACCAAAGATGCTGAAACAACTGATTCCAACACAGCAACAATCCTCACCCTGTTACTCTACACTGAACAATGTGCTTGTATCAGCCTGTTACTCTACACTGACAGACTGAACAATGTGCTTGTATCAGCCTGCTGGTGGCATAGTAACCCAATGCAGATGTGCATCCCTCTGTGTGGGAGAACATGGCGGAGCCTCTACAATCAGTGCAGGAATCACAATGATACTATCTTATATGGGGGGGGGGGGGGGGGGGGGGTGGGCTGCACCACCTCCCCAGACCTGGCTCTGAAAGAGAGAGCTGGGAGAGGGGGAGCTTTCACTTCTCAGTACATAGGGTTGCAAAATTCTAGTAACTCTCAAATTGCCCAGGTTTTCCAGAAATCCTGGTTGTAGGATTCTGGATTTCCTGCTGATCGGGAATCTTTCAACTGGGATTTGTGGAAAACCTGGGAATTTTACCCCCCTACTTCTCAGTCAGACCTATAATACACAACTACACAACTCAGCCTGGAATACAGTCTGACAGGGTATCAAACAGACAAACTGACACTCTCAACACCACACACACAGGCTAACAGGCACAAACACTGTTGTGTATGTAGCCTACTGTAGGTAATCCATGTTTCTAAGAAAATGTAGGCTGACGCTGACCTGAGTTGACACATAGCAGAAAGCATGAGATTAATATACATTGCTTTTCTAAAAATAACTTTCTACACCCCCACAGCTCTGCTCTCCGTCCCCTTCTCTCCCACATCTACCTTCTCCTTCTCTCCAAAATGGAGGCTTCTCCCTCTGTATGCTCCAGAAAGCACAGACCTCAGAGGGGTACTGGAATGTACCACTGCAGGCTTGGAACAGGGGGGCGTTTTATTTTTTACCAACAGACCAGGTGGCAACAACACCAACAGACCAGGTGGCATTTCAAAGATGACAACAGTGAAGGAGTGTGTGTGTGTGTGTGTGTGTGTGTGGTTGTGTGTTAGTGAGTGTGTCGGTGTGTGTGTGTGTGTGTGTGTGTTAACGTGTGTCTGTTTGAGCACAGTACATGCAGAGGGCTGGTTGTCATGGTGATCAGCACTAGGAACATGCATTGGCAGGGCAGGCACTGTATGATCTGTGACATTGCAGGTGGGTGGAGGGGATGGGACCTCATCAGACAGCCGTCACACTGACCCCTGACCTCTAACCCCAGCCTACTTCTGAGCCTCTTATAACAAAGACAAACATTTACCACTATATTCCTCCAATGAAACACACACACACACACACATCTGACCACCTGGAACCTATTTGGGAGCAAATTAAAACAGACAGCTAGTGTGTGAACTGAACATAACCTCATAATAGAATCAGCATGGTCAAGTGGTTGGGTGCACTGGTTGGTTACCAGTGGTGGACCACAGAAGAAACACATCCTGATGCCCAGAGTGTGTGTGTGTGTGTGTGTGTGTGTGTGTGTGTGTATGTGTGTTAGTGTGTATGTATCCACATGGGTGTGTTGTTGTGATTTAGCGAGGGGAAACAAGGCTATTCTTTACTCATTCTATTTACAGCCACCAGAGGAGAGTGAGTCACTGTACTGTATAAATACTGCACTAAATGTGGGTCAACAATGCCAGGCCATTTATAGCACAAGGAAGACACCAGTGTCTTTAGCCCACTACCAGGCTCCCTGTTTGGGCTCTGCACACTAGGAAACCCCCTGGCATGCTTGAATCTAAAAGGCCTGCATTATCATTAAACTTCTGAACAATACACTGGGTCTATCCAATTAATTGTAACCCCATAGCATATTTTAGCAATAAACTGGCAAGCAGCACTCCCTATTGGAAAGCTTTCCATTGACACTATGTTCATCACTACCGACACAAGGTCAATCGCTGCGATCATTGGACTGCCTCCAGCACGGGAACATAAGGTTACTAGCTGTATTACTATCGTGTCACAGCAACCAAACACACCAATCAACACAGACCAAAAACGGTGTTGCTGTAAAGTACAAGTCGAAGCCTGAGTCTAAACAGAGGCTTAGAGACTAACACTCTTACAAAAAAAATGCACAAATCAGCTGACTGTGTTTATGTACAGTGTGTGTGTGTGTGTGTGTGTGTGTGTGTATGTGTGTGTGTGTGTGTGTGTGCATGCTTGAGTACTGCATAACTGTGCTGGACAATCTGCAGGCATAGCCAGAATGCAGTATGTACAGTACACAGTAAGGTACGTTTTGTGCATTGTGCCATAGTCAAATATCAGATGTGTCCTAGCACCAATATACGTACCATAACAATATTTGCTAAAATGCAAACACAATTGCACACCTACTGTTCAGACACACAGAGACACACACTTTTCTTGTTTTACCGGTTATTTCCTTTGTTTTCCCTCCGCTCCTCTCCTCCTCTCCCTTTTCCTCTTTCCTCCTCCTCGTCTCCCCCAATCCTCTCCCCTTTCCTCTTCTCCTGGTTTCCTCTCCTCTCTGGTGCTCAGGCTCTAACACCAGACTGATCCACGTGCAGAGACCGGAGGGGCGGGGCCCCACACCGCCATTTAATTCACACCAGCCAATGAGGAAGGAGGGTATCCTGTCAATCATCCTACACTAAAAGGAGGAGGGGACAAAGACAGAGTGGGAGAGTTCGTTTTACATTGCCCGGATCCCCGGGTGACGAAATATGTTCATTTTAGACCATTCCATTAGTCCTTAAGTGAAATTTACACCCACCCGGGGCTTCGAGCCATGCAAAACGAACTTCACCATTGAAAGATAGAGGGGGTGTGTCTCTCTCTGTGTGTGTGTGTGTGTGTGTGTGTGTGTGTGTGTATTTGGAATACAGCCAACAGAACTAGAAGCTATTTTTAAACCACCACACTGAGGTAGCAAAGTCTCCATTTTTTCTCTGGCAGATATTCCCCAAATCGTACAGTATCCTCCATACTCAGTAATGCTTTCTATCAATGGATTTATTTAAATAAATAGTTATGAACTTGCCCACTAAGCACTGACAGCAATGCTCCTACTATATTCAAATGTTAGAATCAGTTGTATTGTGCTCCAATCTGGGGGTCTAACTCTCTCCTCCATACTGTACGAGACAAGCACTTTACATTTTAGTTATTTAGCAGAGTGACTTACAGTAGTGAGTGCATACATTTTAATACTTTTTCATACTGCTCCCTCATTGGAATTGAACCCACAACCCTGTTGTTGCAAGCACTATGCTCCACCAACTGAGCCGCACGGGACCCACATTTTTTTCAGACATAAGATTCACATGCCCTGAATCTTGTCTCGAATACCGCGAGAGCTCACAAAAACCTTCAGTGTAAAAGCGCCACGAGAGAGCAATAAAGTTCCATGGAACGCTAATGACCGGGACTTCAATTATGTCAGAGGGTAAGACATTACATGTGTCACGATAAATCATTTGCAGACAATATATTGGAGGAATATAGAGTCCTATTGGCAAAAGTAGGATGCTGCACAGACTGTCCTCTGATGGCTATGTAAAAATGTATGTCTGTATGATTCATCAGAAGAGAGGTGATTATGTGCGTGGCTCTGGCAGACAGATATTAGAATGAGGGATGACAAATGAGTCGTGGAGGATGGCTGACCAGGCCAGCAGCACTGGACCCACAGGACGTCAGGTGACTGCCACTCGGTCCGGGGGAGGCGGGGAAGAGGTTATTGGGTTTATGTGGGGAGGGTCTTGGCTACGTGACTCACAGCCCATACCCACTAGAGCTGCCTCTCACTGGCCCCTTCTCCTCACCTCACCCATAATCAACCAATACACCAGAGACACAGAGAGGGTAAGAGCAATGGATAGACACATACCGTCTGAAGGACAGAGAGAGAGAGAGGGAGTCAGTGAAAAACACAGAAGGAGCTAGAGAGAGAGCAGAGAAGAGAGAGAGAGAGAGAGAGAATGAGAGAGAGAGAGAGCAGATTCCAATGAGTCCAGCTGACTCCCCTTAGCAACAGCCCCAATGCTGTCTCTACCCTATTGGCCAGTCATCTGCTCACAGCATAACCCCAAGTGGCCATATCAGCCAATCAGCAGGCCTTGCCGCAGAGCTGGATTCCATTTTCACCATGGAAACTGAACATTACACTCTCCATGTGTGAGTCGTGTAACAAGGACCCTCTCCCCGGCACTCACACATACACACAGCTTGAATGTTATGTGTCCCTTTGAACCACTGGGGCATCTTGAAAAGCAAATTCAGTGGCTACGTATTTGTATACACCTTACATACTACATACAGCATAGTAGCTGCCGTGCTGTGGATGCATAATGTGGATGATAATGCTGTGCATCCAGACACAGTACTAAGAATATGCGGAGGTAAATATATTGTAGTAATTGAAGAATAGATACTTGAAGCAAGAGATGATTTGTGAATGCAAATGAGAGCTTGCTCCATTTACTATCATGGCTTTCTTTATTTTGGTCATCAATGCTAAAGGATGCAAATAGCGGCTGTGTGTGTATAGTAAAGGAATGTGGATCACACAATCTCTTCGCACTTATAGACTATTTGGGTAATATTCATCATTTAGTTGAGCTCTCTTTAAAGGGATATTGCGAGATTTCAAGATGTAGGTAGTTTTTCTACTTACCTAGAGTCAGACGAACTCATGGATACCATTTTTATGTCTCCGCGAGCAGTTTGGAGATTACTGAAGTTAGCATATTGTTATTTTAGCACAATATCTTAGTCTAGCGGTACAGTAACCAGCTCCTATCAAAAGCAGAGAAATAGACCTTCTAACTACTCCAAAGCTGGGTGGTTGGTAATTTATAGTCTTACAAAGTAATCTATACAGAGTAATCAATATTTTATTCATTTGTTAATGTTTAATCCTGGCTCTTCATCACTTTGTGTAGTGTCGGTCTCTCCTTGCCTGGCTACCCAAACTCCTTGCTCCGGCCAAACGCTACACCACGCCCATGGATGTTAGTATCTTCTCAGCAATGAGTCTGGATCTGAGTACCTCTGACAATTTCTAGAATGGAAATCCATTCTAGAGTGTCTGATTGGGCCAGAGTCAGAACACAGGTGGGTAAAGGGGCGTTTTTAAAATGTGTCATTGGCTTTGATTAGTTACACCACCCCTCATTTTGACACATCACCATAAACAACTTCAATGATTGCAGTCTCTGAGTGAAGTATGTAGCGAATGATATAGAAGCGGAAGAATTCCGTTTGAGTCGTCAGGCAAGCTCTCTGTCCCTCTAGTAGTCTATACCAATCATAATCCTCTCGTATTCCTGCAAAAGACAAGTTACACAAATCGCAGACTCCTTAGCTGGAGTATGATATTCCAGGAGTTTCCCCTTGAAATGTCTGTGGTAAAGGGTGGCAGACAACAGAAATGTTATTCTGTGTTTTGCCAGTGAGTAGACCTGGCACAGATTTTGTTTTGGCTGCACGTTTTGCCGTATTGGCGATTTAAGGTTTGTTTTGTTTGCGCTCTGTAACGAATGCCCCGATTGGCGCTGCGTGACCTCTCCCTCTTTGGCGCTCCACCTCACTGGTGTACTAACCGGCGGAAGCAGAGTGATGGCAGCAACACCCCCCATGGACACACCTGCTCCCTATCATTAATTAGGTTGGCTATATGTTTGTTTTGGTTCACTTGCACCGCACAGATTATTGTTCTGTCTTTTGTTTTTGCTTCTTAAGTTATTAAATATCGAAGCTTAAACCTTTATGGTCATCGTTTAGTTTTTTCTTTCATTTTTGCCTCATTTTTACGCACTCACTTCCCTCGCACTTCACAGAATAATCCGTCCCCCTTAGAGGCTTTTTACTTTGTTTTGGGGTGTTTTGCTATTGGATTTTTATTTTCACCTTTTTTCTTCACGCCCTTCCCGAGATGAGTACGGGCGGGCACGAGGAGGGGGCTGGACTTCCCGTTTGAGCTCCAGAGCTAGACGAGAGGCTCCGAGCCATGGAGGGGCAGATCGCTGGGTTGGTGACAGCGTTTGGCGACCTGATGTCGTACAAGGCAGCACGATCGGGCAGGGAGAGCTCGACTGAACCAACTGGAGACGTGGCTGCTCCCGCAGTGGATAGTGTAGAGCCTCGGCGCGTCCTGGTGGGAGAACTTACCGGAGAAGTATGTTGTGGTTTCCTTCTACAGTGTGAGCTGTACTTCGGGGACCAGCCGGTTATGAGAAGGTCACCACGATAATCAATCTTCTCACTGGGCGCGCTCTCGAATGGGCGCTGTGGGAGGGTGGATCTGGGGAGCTGAGGTTGTTTTCCAGGTTCATCGCGCAATTCCGAGCTGAGTTTGACCACCCCGCCGAGGGGTGAGATGGGGGAGAGCGGCTTATGCGCCTTAGACAGGGGACGAGCACGGCCTCTGAGTACTCTCTGTCGTTCCGGACGATGGTGGCGTCTAGTGGCTGGAATGAGCCGGCTCTGAGGACCGCTTTCCGCAGAGGGCTGCGGACTGAGGTCCAAATGGAGCTGGCGTGCGTAAGAAGCGGAGCAGGAAGGGGGTGAGTAGCCAGACTGCACCGTCGGGCACAGTAGGTGCCTTACGTGTCTGTAATATTGCTAGCCCGTTCTGTTATCCGATTGTGCTGTCTGGTGGTTTTCCCTCTCATTCCTCTACAGCTCTGATCGACTCCGGGGCTGCGGGGAGCTTTATTGACCAGTACCTAGTAGACGCTCTCCGGCTGCCGTTGCGCCATTTGAGATCCTCGGTGCCCATCCAGGCTCTGGACGGTCGTCGGGTGGGGTCTGGCTTGATTACCCACGGACCCGTCCCCTCACTCTCACTATCCATGGCTGCCATCGAGAGAGACTGGAATTACTGGTGATATCATCATCCATACATCCGGTCATCCTGGGACTTCCCTGGCTCCAGCAGCACAACCCTAACATCGCCTGGAGCAAACGGAAGATCCTGGGATCGTCACTGAAGTGTCGGAGGACCTGTCTGACCGCGACATGTGTCTGACCGCGCCCTCCCGGTCCACATCCCGCCGGAATACGTGGACCTGGGCAGGGTGTTCTCCAGCGAGAAAGCCAAGTGTCTCCCTCCCCACCGTTCCTGGGACTGTGCCATCGACCTCCAGCTGGAGGCCACGCCCCCCCGGAGCAGGATCTACGCGCTCTCTGTGGCTGAGAACGACACCATGGAGACCTACATTCGGGAAACGCTGGAGCAGGGGCACATCCGCCACTACACCTCCCCTGCTTCAGGAAGCTTCTTTTTTATCAAGAAGAAGGACGGGGGGCTTCGGCAATGTATCGACTACCGGGGCCTGAACGACGTGACCATCAAGTTCAGGTACCCCATGCCCCTCGTACCTGCGGCCATAGAGCAGCTGAGCGGGGAGCGCTTCTTCACGAAGCTGGACCTCCGGAGTGCATACAACCTGGTGCATATCCGAGAAGGAGACGAGTGGAAGACCGCATTCAGCATGGCGTCGGGCCACTATGAGTACCTCGTCATGCCGTACGGGCTGGCTAACGCTCCAGTGGTGTTCCAAGCCTTCCTCAACGAGGTGTTCCGGGACATGTTGGGGAGGTACGTGGCGGTATACATTGACGACATACTCGTCTACTCCCCGACTTACCCAGAACACGTGGCCCACGTCCGTGCTGTCCTCCAACGTCTCTACCAGCACCAGCTCTACGTGAAGGGGGTAAAATGCGCGTTCCATCACTCCTTCCTCGGTTGCCACCTCGCTCCGGAGGGAGTCAAGATGAAGGAGCTGAAGGTGGAGGCAGTGAGGTCATGGCCGGTTCAGAAGACCATCAAGGACCTTCAGAGCTTCATCGGCTTCGCCAACTTCTACCGCCGGTTTATCCGAGGATTCAGCTCCATAACTGCACCACTCAAGTCGTTGCTGAAAGGCCAAACTCAGCATCTCCGCTGGACCCCGGACGCAGAGAAGGTGTTCATCGACCTTAAGGGCCGGTTCACCACCGCTCCCCTGCTACGTCACCCGGACCCACTCAAGCCCTTCATTGTCGAGGTTGACGCGTCCGAGGTCGGAGTGGGGGCGGTCCTCTCCCAGCATGACTACACCCCTGTGCCCTTTTTTATTTAAAAAAACTGACTGCTGTGGAAAGGAACTACGACGTGGGTGGCCGGGAGCTACTGGCAGTGAAGTTAGCGTTGGAGGAATGGAGACACTAGTTGGAGGGTGCCCGAGAGCCATTGCTCGGCGCCTCAACCCCTGCCAGGCCAGGTGGACTCTCTTCTTCGAGCGCTTCCGGTTCACCCTGACCTACCGCCCGGGGACGAAGAATGTCAGGGCAGATGCACTCTCCCGTATCCATGACTGGGGGGCAGAACTGCCTAGAGACACTCCGATTTTACCGTTGTCCTGCATTGTGGGTTCTGTCTCCTGGGACATCGATGCTGAAATCCAACGGGCAGGGAGACGGGATCCTGCCCCACCAACATGCCCCCAGGACAAGACCTACGTGCCTTGGAGAGTGCGGGGAAGGTTGGTGGCCTGGGCCCACACGACCCCAGCGACCAGACACCTGGGCATCAACCGGACCCTGGAGGGGCTCCGAGAGAGGTATTGGTGGCGTGGGATGGGGAGGACTGTGCGGCAGTAAGTCATGTTTTGTAGTGTGTGCGCTGAAGGGCTGACTCCCTTCCAGGTGGTTCTTGGGTTCCAGCCTCCGTTGTGCCCCTGGGTAGGGAGCTCCAACGACATCCAGGCTGTGGAGGAGTGGTTCAGGAAGTCAAAGGGGGTCTGGTCCGCTGCCCATGTCCGCAGGAGGCGGTACAGAGTCAGAAGACGCAGGCGGACCGGCGGCGGAGCAAGGCTCCCGAGTACCGCCTGGGGGGACAAGGTGTGGATTTCCACGAGAGACCTCCCGCTCCGTCTGCCCTGTTGTAAGCTTGGGCCCCGGTATGTGGGGCCGTTCACGATCCTCCGGAAGGTAAACAATGTCACATTCACCCTCAGGCTTACATCCTCTTACAATAACCTTTCTCCTTCTTTCCATGTCTCTCTTCTCAGGCCGGTGGTTCCTGGTCCGCTGGGGGGATCCTCCACCAACTGAGTGGAGGTGGTTCTGGACTCCCGGCTGCGCTGGGGCCGGGTCCAGTACCTGGTGGACTGGGCGGGTTACGGCCCTGAGGAGCGCAGCTGGGTTTGGGCGGTGGACATCTGCGACCACTCTCTGACGGCCCGTCAGAGTGGCGGTGTCAGGAGCCGCGCCTAGGGAGGAGGGTACTGTAACGAATGCACCGATTGGCGCTGCGCGACCTCTCCCTCTCCGGCGCTCCACCTCACCGGCGTACTAACTGGCGGCAGGAGAGTGATGGCAGCACTCTCCTGGTTGGCTATATGTTTGTTTTGGTTCACTTGCACCTCACAGACTATTGTTCTGTCTGCCTGACCGTGAGGTGCTGTCTTTTGTTTTTTCTTTTTAAGTTATTAAATATTGAAGCATAAACCTTTATGGTCATAATTTTAGTTTTTCATTCATTTTTGCCTCATTTTTACACACTCGCTACCCTCGCACTTCACACGCTCGTCTCGAGGGAATAAGTATATTAGGAAAATATAATAAGTGAAATGTTCCCTCCGTTTAAAATCTTCTGAGCTTTACTTCAAAAAAGAAAACAGAAAAATGTAATTATATTCAAACCCTTTGTTAATAAAAAAATGAAACGCTTTAATGTCTTGAATAAATAAGTATTCAACCCTTTTGTTATGGCAAGTCTAAATAAGTTCAGGAGTAAAAATGTGCTTAACAAGTCACATAATGGATTTTTTAATGAATACCCCATCTCTGTGCCTCACACACACACAATTATCGGTAAGGTCCCTCAGTCGAGCAGAGAATTTCAAGCACAGATTCAACCACAAAGACCAGGGAGGTTTTCCAATGGAGGGAACCTACTGGCAGACGGGTAAAAAAACTAAAAACAGACATTGAATATCTGTTTGCGCATGGTGCAAGTTACTAGGAAGGAAACCACGCTTAGGGATTTAAAACAGTTACAGAGTTAAATGGTTTTGATAGAAGATAACTTGGATGGATGAACAACATTCTACTTACTTCACAATACTAACATTAATGACAGAATGAAAAGAAGGAAGCCTATACAGAATAAAAATATTACTAAACATGCATCTTGTTTGCAATAAGGCACTGAAGTAATATCGCAAAAAATTTGGCCTGAATACAAACCTTTATGTTTGGAGCAAATCCAATACAAGACATCAGTGAGTACCAGTCTTTATATTTTCAAACATGGTGGTGGCTGCATCATGTTATGGGTATGCTTGTCATCGGCAAGGACTAGGGAGTTAGAATCTCTCAGTATCACTTTAACTTGTTCTAATACATCCCTTCCCATTGGCTGAGCAGATTTGGACACCTACCTCATCCTGAAGGCTATTGGCTTCGTTGGACATTCATCTTATGCAAGTCAATCAAACCATGACTTCCATTGGCTAGAGCTGACACTTCATCTTCTGTCCTCTTCATCATTCAGGTCTGTATATACATATTCATGTACAGTTTTTAATATCATATCTCGTGCAATATTGTAAGTAATTCTTGGACTGAACTTACATAGTCATTCACTCAGGAATGCATATTAGTATCCTGTCAGTTGTATCTTTCTCATTGCTTTTAGTATATCAAATGTGCAATACGTGCATTTATCTGTAATTAAACCCTGCACTAAGGACTGTATTTTAAGGGAATTACTATTATTACCCTAAATTATATCATACACACATTTAGCTATTTAAGTATCTCTTCCTGTCATTTACCTGTACAGTTAATGTAACCATGCAAATATTCCCTTACCTATAAATGTAACTGTATATTTACCTGTACAGTTAATTTAACCATGCAAAATATTCACGTACCTGTTCATTTAACCAGACTGTATGGTTATTAAGTAAACTATTATTACCCTCACTTATATCATATTGTCACGAGTCGGGAAGGTGCAGCGCAGTTGAAGTTCGACATCCAAGTTTATTAACATAAACTATACTGGTCAGAACTATACAAAAACAATAAAGATGATCTATTAAACAACAGAGAATACACTTACTTTGCACGGACATTCAAGACATGTAGAATATATACAATGACCCACAACCCCGGTGTGGAACATACAAACATATGTAGGATCCCTAATTAGAGACAATGCACTGCAGCTGCCTCTAATTAGGGATCCAACACAACCCACCACCAGAAACAGAAATAATAGACCTGTCAGACTCTGACCATGGCTACACAGAGAAGCAATGGGCTTCTCTATGGCCAGAGGCTGACACATATGCACTTTTAGCTATTTCTCTGCCATCGACCTGCATAGTATAGTTAACCATGCAAATACTCCTTATTTATCTATATCAACTTGCAATATTTTTATCATTTTTTTTTCACCTAACACTCTGTAACAATGTATAGTGTACAGTACATATTCAGCCATCCACCCATACTATGCATTGTCTTTTTATAGCTTTTTTGCACTCCAGACTTCTTGTATTTTTATACTTGTTCATACTGCTGCTCTATGTATCGTGTATCTGTCATTTCGTTCTGGCCTTTTGCACCTACCCTGTGTTTTTTCTTAGCTGCTTGACAAAGAAATTTCCCCTCTGGGATCAATATCCTATCTATCTATCTATCTATCTATCTATCTATCTATCTATCTATCTATCTATCTATCTATCTATCTATCTATCTATCTATCTATCTATCTATCTATCTATCTATCTATCTATCTATCTATCTATCTATCTATCTATCTATCTATCTATCTATCTATCTATCTATCTATCTATCTATCTATCTATCTATCTATCTATCTATCTATCTATCTCCCATGACACACCCTGTCCAAGGTGTGGATGCATCACTCTCTGCTATTGGCCAACAGAACGCACTACTCGATACAAAAGCTGAAAAATGTTTCACCTCTCGTTACCTGCCACCAACTGTCAAGGGAAATGAAAAACCTATTAGCATGTGTTAATAGCATGCAATTGACTAGCAGGACTTCCCAATCCTGGTCCTTGAGGGCCGAAACACTTCTGGTTTTCATCTTCTCTTTCTAATCAGGAATTAATTTAGACCTGGGACACGCAGAGTGCAATTAACTACCAGGAGGGCACAATTACAGAAGCATCATGTCTGTTCAAAGCTCTACTGATCGACACCCTGGAGTTCATTTAATATGACAAACACATAGAGAAGTACTAGATTGACACCTGACTGCAGTAGTTTTGATTTGGAAAATGTAATATGGCTCAACTGGTCAATGACCAGTGACTGAGAAATGTTGTTAATTACAACCATTAATTGAGAATAATAATAATAATCTAAATTAGACATAATATATTAAATAATTGACACTAAACAGACCTACATGTAACTGTGTGAAAATGAATTATAGACCTCGACACGAAAGTAGGCTGTTATATCCATGTACAGATATCCCCACCTTGTGGACAATAATCCATATTGCATCATAGAAACTAATGGGAAAACTTGGGGATGTTTTATTGTGTGTGTGTGTTTTTTTATATATTTTTTATTTCACCTTTATTTAACCAGGTAGGCCAGTTTACAACTGCGACCTGGCCAAGACAAAGCATTAGAATTAACACTGGAGTGATAGATGTGCAAATGATGATGTGCAAATTGAGATACTGGAGTGCAAATATGGGGATGAGGTAGTAGGGTGGGCTATTTACAGAAGGGCTATATACAGGTGCAGTGATCGATAAGCAGCTCTGACAGCTGATTTTGAAATTCGTTCCAGTCATTGGCAGCAGAAAACTTGAAGGAATGGCGGCCAAAGGAGGTGTTGGCTTTGGGGGTGACCAGTGAAATATACCTGCTGGAGCGCATGCTACGGGTGGGTGTTGCTATGGTTACCAGCGAGCTGAGATAAGGCAGGGATTTACCTAGTAAAGACTTATAGATGACCTGGAGCCAGTGGGTTTGGCGACGAATATGTAGTGAGGGCCAGCCAACGAGAGAATACAGGTCGCAGTGGTGGGTAGTATATGGGGCTTTGGTAACAAATCGGATGGCACTGTGATAGATTACATCCAATTTGCTTAGTAGAGTGTTGGATTTTGTAAATTACATCGCCGAAGTCAAGGATCGGTAGGATAGTCAGTTTTACAAGGGCATGTTTGGCAGCATGAGTGAAGGAGGCTTTGTTGCGAAATAGGAAGACGATTCTAGATTTAATTTTGGATTGGAGATGATTAATGTGAGTCTGGAAGTTGAGTTTACAGTCTAACCAGATGCCTGTATTTGTAGGTGTCCACGTATTCTAAGTCAGACCCGTCGAGAGTAGTGATGATAGTCCGGTGGGCGGGTGTGGGCAGCATTCGATTGAAAAGCATGCATTTAGTTTTACTAGCATTTAAGAGCAGTTGGAGGCCACGGAAGGAGTGTTGTATGGCATTGAAGCTTGTTTGAAGGTTAGTTAACACAGTGTCCAACACAGTGTGCGTAGAGATGGATCAGAGAGTCACCAGCAGAGAGAGCGACATCGTTGATGTATATAGAGAATAGGGTTGGCCCAAGAATTGAACCCTGTGGCACCCCCATAGAGACTGCTAGAGGACCGGACAACAGGCCCTCCGATTTGACACACTGAACTCTGTCTGAGAAGTAGTTGGTGAACCAGGTGAGGCAGTCATTTGAGAAACCAAGGCTGTTGAGTCTGCCAATAAGAATGCGGTGATTGACAGAGTCGAAAGCCTTGGCCAGGTTGATGAAGACGGCTGCACAGTACTGTCTTCTATCGATGGCGGTTATGATATCGTGTGGTGGGATTCGAAGTGGTCAGTGATCTGTTTATTAACTTGGCTTTCGAAGACTTTAGAAAGGCAGGGCAGGATGGATATAGGTCTATAACAGTTTGGGTCTAGAGTGTCTCCCCTTTGAAGTGGTGGATGACCACGGCAGCTTTCCAATCTCTAGGGATCTCAGATGATACAAAAGAGAGGTTGAACTAGTAATAGGTGTTGCAACAATTTCAGCGGATAATTTTAGAGCTGTTGGCCGGGGTAGGGGTAGCCAGGTGGAAAGCATGGCCAGCCGTAGCAAAATGCTTATTGAAATGATCGTGAATGACAGTGTTTCCTAGCCTCAATGCAGTGGGCAACTGGGAGGAGATGCTCTTATTCTCCTTGGACTTTACAGTGTCCCAGAACTTTTTGGAATTAGTACTACAGGATGCACATTTCTGTTTGAAATAGCTGGCCTTTGCTTTTCTAACTGACTGTGTATATTTGTTCCTGACTTCCCTGAAAAGTTGCATATCGCGGGGCTATTCGATGCTAATGCAGTGCGCCACAGGATGTTTTTGTGTTGGTCAAGTGCAGTCAAGTCTGGGGTGAACCAAGGGCTATATCTGTTCTTAGTTCTACATTTTTTGAAAGGGGCATGCTTATTTAGGATGGTGAGGAAAGCACTTTTAAAGAACAACCAGGCATCCTCTACTGACGGGATAAGGTCAATATCCTTCCAGGATACCAGGGCCAGATCGATTAGAAAGGCCTGCTCGCAGAAGTGTTTTAGGGAGCGTTTGACAGTGATAAGGGGTGGTCGTTTGACCGCGGACCCATTACGAACGCAGGCAATGAGGAGGGCAAGTTAGTCAGGATGATATCTATGATGGTACCCATGTTTACGGATTTAGGGTTGGACCTGGTAGGTTCCTTGATCATTTGTATGAGATTGAGGGCATCTATCTAAGATTGAAGAACAGCCAGGGTGTTAAGCATATCCCAGTTTAAGTCACCTAACATTACAAACTCTGAAGATAGATGGGGGGCAATCAATTCACATATGGAGTCCAGGGCACAGCTGGGGGCTGAGGGGGGTCTATAACAGGCGGCAACAATGAGAGACTTATTTCTGGAAAGGTGGATTTTTAAGAGTAAAAGTAAGCTTTAAGAGTAAGCTGTAACCCTAATAGCTATGGCTTGATTAGAACTACCGCACGCGGTCCTCTTGTTTCAACGTATATCGTTAGTAACTATAAAACAGTAATTTTATATCTAACATTACAGATCCACGCGGACACAAAAGTATGTTCAGATCACTTCACCGAAGAGTCTTTCTTGAATGCCGTGTCTTGCTTTGGTGACACATTGGAAACAAGCTATTTTGATTGATGATTCCAATACTCTTTCAGCTAGACAAGTTATTTTTAGCCGAGCAGGGAAAGGTGAACTGTTGAAATGAACGATCAAAATGAAAGTTTGATCTTGATATGTTCTAGCAGTGGCACCACTCTGCAAACTGAGCAGTTTATCCACAATCATGATACCTGGATGTTGTAAGGCGCCTCATTTTTACGCATTGACCGAAAAGACCTAGCTCTCACACTGAGTGTCTCGCTCCTCTTGACTGTTGGTGAAAGAAGCTAATGTTAGCGCTCAACAGAAACAGTCTGGTGTGGTTAGATATGCATCGCCTAGCATCAGTTCGTAACGTTGTAGTGTCCAGTTACGTTATAATATCTAGTTAACAATCTTAACTTAGTTAATAACTAGCAAAATGTTGAACCCAGCAAACAAATGCGGTCACTGTCTGTGCGTTAGTAAGTCTGCTATTAAATGACTAAACGGTAAATGTATTACCTTCCACGTCGTTCCATATCCCTCCATCCAGTTACTGTAGCCTTTCAGCAAAACAGCCCGGGGAATCTTACAATCATTATTTGCCCACGTTTCAACTTCTTCCAGTGTTAAGTTAGGAAGAGAAGACAGGTTTGTTGTCCACACCAGCACTGCCATGAGAAACTGTTACCTGTTAATGCCGGTTAACGCCAGATCTGTCACTGTTGGGGAACGTCAGGTTTGGAGCGTACCCTCCAGCCTCGTTTTGGTTTTCAACATGGCCGCGAGGTGAATAAGGTGAATACACACGCCTCCGTCTATGGCGTAGCGTTTTCCTACACCTCCGGTCCTTGGTGGACGAGATAACGCTCGCGATACATCGCACCATCGCTCTTTATAAAATGGAAGACGAGGGGCACGGAATTTGAATAAGACTTGCGGTAATGTAATTTGTCAAAATTACCAAAATAAGGCCTGTTTGGCACTAGACGTGTCCACCGTTGAGACAAAGTTAGAGAACTCATGTATGAATCACCTTTTACAGTTGTCACAAAGGGCTTTACAGCAAATGGGCTGAGATCCACTGTCTGTACAAACCCTGCTTTGAAAATCCAAAGCAGGGATCGTACAGACAGTGGCATGTCAAATTCAAGGACTTTCAAGTACTTTTTCAAGCGCTAATAGTTATTCAAGGACCGTCAATTTGTTCCTGTACACAAGAAAGCAAAGGTAACTGAACTAAATGACTATCGCCCCACAGCACTCACTTCTGTTATCATGAAGTGCTTTGAGAGGCTAGTTAAGGACCATATCGCCTCTAACTTACCTGACACCCTAGGCCCACTTCAATTTGCTTACCGCCCCAATAGATCCACAGACGATGCAATCGCCATCGCTCTGCACACTGCCGTGTCCAATCTGGACAAGAGGAATACCTAAGAATGCTGTTCATTGACTATAGCTCAGCCTTCAACACCATAGTACCCTCCAAGCTCATCATTAAGCTCGGGGCCCTGGGTCTGAACACTGCCCTGTGCAACTGACTTACTGACGGGCCACCCCCGGGTGGTGAAGGTAGGAAACAACACCTCCACTTCGCTGATCGTCAACACAGTGGCCCCACAAGGGTGCATGCTCAGCCCCCTCCTGACACAACGACAGATATACGGGACCCAAAAGCGGACACGGAGGCAGAGATATGATTAAGTATTTAATCAAGTATATGGGGCAAGACAGTCTCGTAGTGAATGACAGGCAGTGTTCGTAACAGGGAATCAGAAAGGCAATAGTCCAATAAGGGGAGTCAGGCTCGTAGTCGTAATGCAGGCAGCGTTCGGTACCGGGAATCAGAAGGATGGCAGTGCAGAGGAGTAGACAGGCTCGTAATCCGTAACACAGGCAGAGTTCGTTTTAGCAGGAGATCAGAAGGTCGAAGGCACAGGAGGGGCTAGACAGGCTCGTAATCCAACAGGCAGGTAGAGGTCCAAATACCGGGAAACAGACTGGCAGAGTTAGTAATACAATAGAGCGCTGGAACGACTGACTAGGCAAGACGATCTGGCAAATGCCAACAGCACCCAAGAGGCTAAATACCCAAACTGATTAATGATGGTGATAGGGTGCACCTGGTGTGGGGAGGGGACAAACACAGACAGGTGAAACATATCAGGACATGACACCTCCTGTATTACCTGTTCAGCCATGACTACATGGCCACGCACGCCTCCAACACAATCATCAAGTTTGCAGATGTCGTGACGTGACTATCATTTACAACTGTTATTTGTATAGCTATGTTTAATTGATTAGGTGATTAAATGAATCATGTAACAATTAACTAATCAGTAAACTGGGGCACCACGGGAAAATGTGTTTAAAGAGTCTCCGGAATTAAACTCTCATAAGATATTTTCATATCATAGATACAGTCGCTTATTAATGGATTATTATCTCTTCAGTCTCCCTTTGAACGTCGTAATTTCTTGTAGTCTGCACAATCCCTAACTTTATTGATTAATCAACAATTACAGAATACATAAAACACGCTAACATTATACAGTAAATACAGTCTCTAGAGGTCGAACAAAACAGGACAGTTTTTGGGTTAACACGATGGCGAATTCAGAGAAATGGGAGGACAGTGGTAAACTACGCTCATGGAAATACAAATCCTTAGCACTCTAATAACCGCTCATTCAAATTAGAAATGCAACTCGTATTTATGTGTAGCTGTCTTCGGTAGTTGTGTTGGTGATGTAAGACTGGTTTGCCCACCAGAGGTCACAATGTCCTTGGTAGAGTTTCTGATCGTAGTGGTGGTTAGATGGATACTTCAGCTACCCTGTAGTTCGTAGAGTTGATCTGATAGAATAGATACTTCAGCGGTTGTGCGTATTCTCGTCCTAGACTACGCACATTCTCAGCTGCAGACTGATAAAGCGATGGCCTAGGTTATCACTTCTTCTCTAGTGATCGATAGTTTCAGAGTTTAACCATTTCCAGCCTTTTAGTGTGTTCTAGGCTATCAGCCTGATTTTCAATGTATTCCAGTACTTCAATTTCAGAGTGCCAAATTCAGGTACTTTAAGCACAGCAATCACATTGTGTGAACCCTGTCAAAGGTCTAAAAGACTGAAGTGCTCATGCGATAAATAAGGCCCTTGTACAAACACAAAACAAAACAAAACACAAGAAATGCATTTGGTGGCTGTCTCCAAGTCCCACACAGCCACAAAACAAGTTGTACTTAGAATACTCACAATTAGCACTTACAAACACACCAAGACTGAAAAAAGACTCAGACTATGGCTGGTGACTTGGACAGACACCGCTGCAGTTCTGTCCCTGTGAAATTCTAATTTGGGCAGAAGACCATCCTCTGTCCTTTACTCAGGCCTCTCTCCTCCGTGACCTGGAAACCAACAAGTGGTTGAGGAGAATATCAGTTCAGTTAGTAGGCGAATTAAAGAGTGTCCTCCCAACAGAGTTATATAGAGAAACTGTCATTATATCGGTCCCATTATGGCATCTGTGTGGGTACGGGTAGCGTCAATGAGGTAATGTCAATTTTGAAGTAGTCAATTTTCTTCTTCTTTTGTGTTTGATAAATGCATACATCTTATTTTGGTGATTTACCGCCACCTACAGTGGTGGAGTCCTGAACACATTCTTGTCATTCATTTATTGTGGCCTCTAGATGGCGGTGTTAAAGCCATTTACAAATCATACCACCCAATTTGAAGAAGAAGACAATGCTGTGATCATTGGCTGATTGCTCCCATTCCATATGAGTCCCCAACCAGTTGACTACTTTAAAAATAGTGGAAACCCTAAATGGCAATGTCCATGCTAAAACAGGTTACATACAGGGTGCAAATTGTTGGCTATTCATTTGCCGACTGACTTGCCAAAATAAAAATTAGCTGGCTCATTATACCCATCACTCAAATTCAACAATTTCCATTTCTATCAGTGAATGCTCAGTCAAGACATACATAAAACTGGTTGCAGCCCAGCCCTACTCTCTAAAGCAATAGTCCGAGAGCACAATTTTGAATGTCCAAGGAGGAACAAGTGGAACAATCACTTTCGTGGAAATTAGTTCAGCCTAATAATGGCCTCATTTGCATTATATAACATGTTGGGAGTGTGTTGTGTTTTACCAGCGGAGGTCAAGAAGCTAGCAGTGGGCTCTTCTAGTGAGATACTGAGGCCCCATTCGCTGGCTGCCTGTAGGGCTGCCGTTGTCATGGCAGTGAGTGGAGCAGAGAATACCAAATGCTTCAGGAAATGAGAGAAACAGCCTCTTCAGCATAGAAACACACTCTTGACCTCCAGTGCAGATGGGAGAGGATCCACCCCACATACACACAGGCAAACAACTCATACATAGGGAGAAGAGACCTTGATGAAGACAACATGTTACATGCAAACCTCTCACACACACAGCCTCCCCTCAAAGATATCCACAGCACACTGCATATACTCACATTCCCACAGGTATACTCTACTGAGCACAGTCTACTTTAGTCAAACACACTCTTATACAGCATATGGATGTAATGTGGTTGATAATGTGAAGTAGTATTTCTAAAAACAAAATTCCACTTTGACATTATGGTATATTGTGTGTAGATCAGTGACACAACATAAATTCAGGCTGTAACTACAAAATGTGGAAAAAGTCAAGTGGTGTGAATACTTTTTGAAGGCACTCTATTTCCCTGCCATGTGCTGCTCATTCTAACCACCAGGAGGCAATGTTACACTTTGAGTAGACAGTAATTGACCTGTGAGGGAAAGTTTGTGGCATCCTCATTTGAAAGTTTATGACTCTTAGACAGAGACTATCATAGAAACCGGTAGAAACAAATTATTGTCGCACCTTCATCCTCCTCCTCACCATCAGCAACATCATCATCATCCTTCCGTTATTATGACCCAGTGTGTCTTGTTACGTCTCTCATGCATGTCTCCAGGTATTTACGTAGTGATTTTTTTTGCCTAATGCTTTTACAGCTCACCTTAAATCTATTCTAACCTCAGTAGCACACCGAGAACACATGAAAGTTATGGCTGAATTAGAGAGTAGATCCAATAATCGAATACACTAATTACAGCGCCAAGTCAGTTAGGGCTGTTAGTAAGGACAGGAATTTGGGTCCCGGAAAGAGCTCTCTGACTGGCCCTGTCTGTTGTGCTTGTTGTTGAGATCACACACTTCATGTTGCTCTTGTGAAAGGCCTTGCTGCTGAATGGTACATTTCCTGGAAACCCTTATGTACCATGCTAAACACTGAAGCAAATACATACAGTTGAAGTCGGAAGTTTACATACACTTAGGTTGAAGTCATTAAAACTCATTTTTCAACCACTACACAGATTTCATGTTAACAAACTATAGTTTTGGCAAGTCGGTTAGGACATCTACTTTGTGGATGACACAAGTAATTCTTCCAACAATTGTTTACAGACAGATTATTTCACTTATAATTCACTATATCACTATTCCAGTGGGTCAGACGTTTACATACAATAAGTTGACTGTGCCTTTAAACAGTTTGGAAAATTCCAGAAAATGATGTCATGGCTTTAGAAGCTTCTGATAGGCTAATTGACATCATTTGAGTCAATTGGATGTGTACCTGTGGATGTATTTCAAGACAAACAATAGTACGCAAGTATAAACACCATGGGACCACGCCGCCATCATACCGCTCAGGAAGGAGACGCGTTCTGTCTCCTAGAGATGAACGTACTTTGTTGCGAAAAGTGCAAATCAATCCCAGAACAACAGCTAAGGACCTTGTGAAGATGCTGGAGGAAACAGGAACAAAAGTATCTATATCCACAGTAAAACGAGTCCTATATCGACATAACCTGAAAGGCCGCTCAGAAAGGAAGAAGCCACTGCTCCATAAAAAAGCCAGACTACGGTTTGCAACTGCACATGGGGACAAATATCGTACTTTTTGGAGAAATGTCCTCTGGTCTGATGAAACAAAAATAGAACTGTTTGGCCATAATGACCATCGTTATGTTTGGAGGAAAAAGGGGGAGGCTTGCAAACCGAAGAACACCATCCCAACCGTGAAGCAAGGGGGTGGCAGCATCATGTTGTGGGGGTGCTTTGCTGCAGGAGGGACTGGTGCACTTCACAAAATAGATGGCATCATGAGGAAGGAAAATTATGTGGATATATTGAAGCAACATCTCAAGACATCAGTCAGGAAGTTAAAGCTTGGTCACAAATGGGTCTTCCAAATGGACAATGACCCCAAGCATACTTCCAAACTTGTAGCAAAATGGCTTAAGGACAACAAAATCAAGGTATTGGAGTGGCCATCACAAAGCCCTGACCTCAATCCTATAGAACATTTGTGGGCAGAACTGAAAAAGCGTGTGTGAGCAAGGAGGCCTACAAACCTGACTCAGTTACAGCAGTTCTGTCAGGAGTAATGGGACAAAATTCACCCAACTTATTGTGGGAAGCTTGTGGAAGGCTACCCGAAACATTTGACCCAAGTTAAACAATTTAAAGGCAATGCTACCAATTACTAATTGAGTGTATGTAAACTTCTGACCCACTGGGAATGTGATGAAAGAAATAAAAGCTCTACTATTATT
This sequence comes from Thymallus thymallus, assembly GCA_023634145.1. Taxonomy (NCBI): domain Eukaryota; kingdom Metazoa; phylum Chordata; class Actinopteri; order Salmoniformes; family Salmonidae; genus Thymallus; species Thymallus thymallus. The sequence goes on from CM042404.1 coordinate 11,422,785, forward strand.
CTGACATTTCACATTCTTAAAATAAAGTGGTGATCCTAACTGACCTAAGACAGGGAATTTTTACTAGCATTAAATGTCAGGAATTGTGAAAAAACTGAGTTTAAATGTATTTGGCTAAGGTGTATGTAAACTTCTGACTTCAAATGTATGATTTATATTTGAGTCTCAACTCCACTGCTTTGAATAACAAAGTGTTATTAAATTGACAATATTTAATGTTCTTACTCATCCCTGTCTTTCTCTCATATTCACAGCTCTCTGACCATGACTAGGGAGATGATGTTCATGTTGTTTCCAAGCTGCTGACTTGTGCAAGGTTTTGACAGGATTTTCTTTTTTTTTTAACAGAACATGATATCTTGTGATGTGTTGTGGTATGAATTATGCTCGACTGCCAAAACATAATTGTGTAGTAAAGCATTCATGAATAATAAGAAACAAATGAATATGAATGTGCACTGCCACATGTCAAGACAGAGTGTACCTTTCCTGTAGACATTCATGTGTTCATATTACCATTTGAGAAGGTCAAGCCCAGGCTTCATGGTGCTCTGTAGTCGTCATTTCCAAGGCTACAGCTCCATGGTGATTTGAAACTCATGCTGGAACTCGCCTGGATCCAAGGCTCCTAACAGAGCAACGGCTAGAGCCAAGGCTCCTTCCTAACAGAGCTGCTGTGGGTTTGAGAGACGAGACGAGTGCCTGACCTTGAATGAGCCTGCTGTAAAACCAACATTTGGGCTGAATAGATAGGAAAGGAAACGCCTGATGTGCACAACTGTCTCCCTAGATCAGGCTCATTGGACCAGTTACCATATGAATGCTGCTGCTGCTGCAGGCTGCCATCCACCAAGAGACCCACTCGGGCTCCTGCTCCCCTAAACAATTTTTCCAAGCCAATTACTGAAACTCTCTCTGCAGGCTGAGGGACGACTCTTCTGCTCTCCAACAGCAGTTATTTCTATTCAGCCCTTTATGAGTAGCAGACGCACCGGGATTTGGATGATTGTCTTCAACCGTCTTAAATATTTATTTTTATATCTGCGACGGAGGGGCTGCATTCCATTTGTGAGTGGCCAGGATTGCATCAGACATATCTATGTGGGGGGGCCACAGCCTCTCTAACTCGGCCTTCAGGGGGGATAATCCAACAAATCCCGGTTATTGAAACCTCAGCAAATATAAACCCTCTTAGACAGGAAATGAAAAGACAGGAATCAATTGGAGGAAGTCAGAAAAGCAGACGGGCACATGCCAACAGAGACAGAAACACACATTGAGGCAAGCAGAGAAAGAGATTGGCAGATATTAGGGAAAGGCAAATACTGGGAGAAATATTGAAATGAAAAGCTGGGGAGAGAGAGTGGTGGCGAGCCCGTGTGACAGTGGATTATGTCCAATGCCAGGTTTATTTGGAGCTGACGTTTGGTATTGATTTCCCTGCCTGGCCCCGGCCTGCCTGCGCTGGCGTCCAGGGGAAACTGCAGCGGATTGGAAACAGCCGGGAGCCAGGGCTTTAGAGAAGCTCTCCACATCCAAACGCTTAACTCGCTCTGCATCAAACCCACTGCACAGCACACTCATACACTCTCTTTCAGCTCCACACACAGATGTTCAATTCCCACAGCTATACGCCCCAGTCAGAAACGCAAAAATATATTTGTCCTCTGCATCAAAAACAGTTTTTCCAACTCCTTTTTATTGAAAAGGAGAGATGTTTAGTATGCAAGACGTCGGCTAGGTGATTTGTATACTGTGTGTTTGAGAAAGAGAAAACCACTCAATGTATAGCTGTCCAGTTTTATTTCACGCACAGTATAATCTCTGTAAAAGGGTCAAATGCCCCTGTGTGGGTTATTATGAATCTGAAAAAATTGCGAGTCCGTCCAAGTGTAATTATTAGGGATTTGGATTGGGGTTAAGCCCAGCCCAGGGTAATGGATTCTTTTGCTCTGTCGCTACCCAACTCTGGGATTACTGCTTTACAGAATGCCTGGCCTGTTCCCGTCTCCCTCTCTCTAAGACATCACCACAGGCTGCCACCAGGTTGAATTAGCCTAGCCAGAGATCTGTATATGGGTCTCGGCCCTAACAATGGGAGTCGTTGTCCCAAAGACGAAGGCAGGCCTGCATATTATGCCCACAGAAACGCATTGTGCTTATTTTGGACACATTTTGGCGAGAGATAACCCCTCTCACTTTTCCTCTTCCTCTCTGGCCTAGCTAGGGGTCCTGCAGGTCTGTGGATGGCTGCCATCTTAGTCAAATCCTTTAGGCTTTTAGGATTAAAGGAGGTTGTCAGGTTATCAAATCGTTGCAAAGAAAACCAAGCCCAAAGCGAGGAATACGGACACAGACAGAGAAAGGTGAAGGGGAGATGGATGAAGGAGAATGATGGATGAAGGAGAATGATGGATGAAGGAGAATGATGGATGAAGGAGAATGATGGATAAGGCTTGTGCATGAAATGAGAAATGGGGATAAGAGATTAAGAGATATATAGAGAGAGATAGGAATATAGAAAACATGTTCACCAGCCATGTGTCTGGTAGCTTTATCTGCCCATTAGTGAGATAACACAACCCATCCCATAAAACATTACAGGAACCTAGCTGGTAACCATTGATTTCTGAGGCAACCTCTAACTTGGGGGGGAAATCTTGGGGGAAATCAAATGCTTGTTGTTGTCCCAACCCCTTATCTTAGAGTTTCTGCTTCAATGAACAACACAATCTATTATTTAAACACCAAAGAGTGCACCACAGTACAGCATGATACTAGTATTGTCCTTGAACCGCAGGGTTACTTTAGGTCTGGTGTTTAAGGACAGAGTATACATTCTACACAAATAGCTCTATAATGTGGGAATGCTGATATCATATCTTCCTGTTATAGTAATAGAGAGATGGTTATAGAGGAAACAAGCGCGATGAAGCGAAATCACGTTCTAAAATCAAAACAGCCTCACAAACCACAAACTTTTCATTTTCAGAAGAAAATCAAATATGTTCATATATATTTTTTAAAATTTTAGAATAAGTATAGGCTACTGTAGTTTTATGGACCAAGTAATGTTTATACAGACTCTAATTTTAGATACTATAAGTAATAATGAAAACCCTGTGTAACTGCAGAAATCTAAATAACGAATTACACCTTACTGACTTACAAAATAGGATTCAATCACATACACACGCATGCACACACGTTACTAGTTCTGTCATTGTTGAAAATACGGAAGTTTGGCGTGTCCCTGACTGGTTTTGAAACAGGAACAGTAGAGGACAAAGCCTTGATGGTTTGGTGAGTTTTGTTTGGGTAAGTGTTTGAGGACGGTTGATCAGAGAGACTCTGACAGGTGGATGGGCGCAGCAGCAAGACACTGCACCCCTGTTCAGGTCCTGCTGGCTGTGTGGACACATGACATGCCTCAGCCATCTCATCCAATTCACTCCGATTCAAATTGGACAATTCCTCTTGATTCACAGCAGATGGACATGGTGTTTTTGCCAAAGCGTTTACACGATTAACGGGTACAACAAACAGAAAAGTGAGCGTGTCCTTGCACATCAAAGATGCAACTCAACAATGCATCTTTCTGAGAGTATTCATCCTGCTAGTCTGTCAACTGCCAGCCTCAGGGCTCTGACTGAAGCTTCACAGTGACTGAGCACCCTTTGAGTGCTGGATGACTTTGGGATGGACCCAGTGTTGGGGAGTAGTGAACTACATGTAGTTCAACTAGTAATATAAGGGAGTGAACGTTATTTATAATAAGGATTTATCCCTGTATTCTATGTTTGGATGTTGCCAGTTGGTTTTGTTCATCAAGCCTACCAGCGGTTCCCCCCTTTACTCATGTCTCTCTAAAGTGTCTGTTTTCTTGGTTTCCCTGTTTCGACCTTTACTCTGCCTGCCCTGACCCTGAGCCTGCCTGCCGTCTGTTACCTTCACCCCACTACTCTGGATTACCGAACTCTGCTTGCCAATTGCCAACAATTGTTGTTCCTCCTGTAAGTAATACATTTGATCGAGCACAGGGCTGTGGGCTTGTGGGTTGTGGGTCCGCAGACCACCGTGGACAATAGTAGGAGTAGAAAGATCTAATTCATAGTAAAAGCATTGCATGAATCTATCATTGTATTTGATGGTCAAAGATAAAGGCTATCTTAAAATAATGTCATGCAATTCTAGGTCATTTTACATTTAATCTTTTTTTAATACAACACAAATTAGAGAAATTAAAGAATGGACAGAGAGAAAGGCCATGTGTTCATCTTGTTATATTTCTCCAATGCCAAATCAGTGTGTCTTGATTGCAACAAAACTGTCCCTTTTTTGCAAATAATTAGACGTCATTAGGAATCTGCTGGCTACTCTTCTTCCGTGGTTTAACCCAAAGCGAGAAGATTGTCTGGGTTTAAACATCTTCTATTGTACAGAAAGTGAATTGTTTAATCAACTGACAGTCACAGAATTAGATTACTTCCCAATCAAAGTCAGCCCCTGAATGTCAAAGAAACGAAACAATGATATCCTGATAAGCATCGGAGTCGCGTCTTTCCTGGGTATTTTAGCCTACAGCTTGTTTCTTGCATAAAGCACCGCGTACCAAAGCGCTGTTATAGATCCCTTTATATAATCGGATCCGTTTTATTTTCTTATAAATCTTAAACTAACAAGGGTTAGGCCTGTGCTTTTTGCCATTGTCTTTAATAAAAGGGATGGCTATGGCATACCATCTCATACCCCCTTAATTCGAGTCTTGATTTTAACTTAACAGCCCTTCACTGACACGGAGGTGGGCTATTTAAAGAGTGCATGGTGGGTGGAGGAATTGACCGACAAATCTATTAATATAGCAGCAGCCTACTTTCGTCTGTCAAACAGGTAGGTCTACCTCTTATTTCTTAAATAGGAAGAAACAGGCTCCAACACAAAGCCCTCTTGTTGTTAGTAAAGTCTAATTAAAATGAAGATGGTTGAAATTAATTATGCCTACTCGAATTTGCCTACTTTCAGCACAATGAGCTGTCCAATTCTGATAGATGTGGCTGCTGCTTCAAGTTTCAGCACTACAATGTAAATGACTTGAATCTGGCTTATTGTAAGGTCAATAACTCTGATACATCTATAATGGGCAAGAAAATATTGTTAGTAGTAGCAAGCTGAACAGAACTTGTCTTGTCTGTGTTCTGGACCAGGCGTAATAAATAAACACATTCTGAAGAAACTGCCACCGTAGCCCTAATCAGCACAACCATTGTTGTGGGGCTAAGGGTTGGAATATCCATTGCAGTGTGTAATGCAGCCTAGTTTTATTACACCATCCCAACAGCTATCTTAGAAATATAACTTTGCTCTGTGCTTCTCCGAGCATGCACTTCATAGGCTATGGATCATTTGATTGAGACTAAATAGCCTATAGGCTATTGATATAGCCTCAGCTGAGAACGAGGTGAGGCATCGGGCACACATCGATTTATAGTCTAATAAGCAACTCATTCTAAAACACTGAGAAATATTGAAATAAATTTTCTAATATACAAATTACATGACCCTCCCTGGACTAGATTAAAAAAATAATAAAACCTCCCCTTGATTGAAACTGAGAAATTATGACCCTCCATTTTCCTCCAGGTAACCATTCTATACATTTTGATCTGTCCCTAACTACAGTACATTATGCAGTAACTTTGTGGTAGTTTAACTCAATTGAAATCTTGGTAGTGTTTTCAGTAGTTCATTACTTTTTTGCCATGTGTAACTAGCGGTGTAACTACACACTCCTTTTTTTTACAAAAATAAAAATAAATATGGGTAGGCAAGAATTTCCTTTCTTTTTCGGCATCACACCTGCCTAATTCTCACTTGAAACATAGTTTGGTAACACGTTATTTGGATAGTCAATCTGTAGATGCTCAGTCTACAGACTATTTACAGACTATAGGTAACATTTGAACTATCTACTAACTTAACCCTAGCTCTAACCCTAACCTTAACCCTTATCCTAAGCCTAAACTTAACACTTACCCTAACCCTAGCCCTAACCCTTATTCTAAACCTAACCGTAACCTTAGCAAGCAGTTGCTTATCAACAGATAGTTTGTTGACTATCCAATAAAGTGTGACCCAGTGATCCATTTGATTAATTTGTAGTCTTCGACATTTCAGATTTATGATCATTTCAAATATAGTATTTTGGACTACAGTACACCAGACCTTTAGTTTAGTAACTTTAGTGTATTTTAACTTCCAGTTTGAAGAAATTGGTAGCTTGGTAAACTATATTTTCATAGTAGTTTCCCTTCTGTTTTTTAACTCTTCAGTGGGGAGTTGGATTGCTACACAGAGCAGGCAGATCACCCGTGATACAAGTCAGTATTTGATGTCTATCTATGTCTGAGGACGTCGGGAGATGACGTGGAAACCGGCCAATAGGGGACAACAGTGAGCGTTATTACCTTCAAGTAGGTTTTGGTTTTGCCAGGGTGTTGGTTTTGCCAGGGTGTTGTGTCTGTTTCTCAAACTAGAAACTCTAATGTACTTGTCCTCTTACTCAGTTGTGCACCGGGGCCTCCCACTCCTCTTTCTATTCTGGTTAGAGCCAGTTTGCGCTGTTCTGTGAAGGGAGTAGTCCATAGCATTGTACGAGATCTTCAGTTTCTTGGCAATTTCTCGCATGGAATAGCCTTTATTTCTCAGAACAAGAATAGACTGACAAGTTTCAGGACATTCTGAGCCTGTAATCGAACCCACAAATGCTGATGCTCCAGATACTCAACTAGTCTAAAGAAGGCCAGTTTTATTGCTTTTTCAATCAGCACAACAGTTTTCAGCCGTGCTAACATAATTGCAAAAGGTTTTTCTAATGATCAATTAGCCTTTTAAAATGATAAACTTGGATTAGCTAACACAATGTGCCATTGGAGCACAGGAGTGATGGTTGCTGATAATGGGCCTCTGTACGCCTATGTAGGTATTCCATTAAAAAATCTGCCGTTTCCAGCTACAATAGTCATTTACAACATTAACAATGTCTACACTTTATTTCTGATCAATTTGATGTTATTTTAATGGACAAACAATGTGCTTTTCTTTAAAAAACAAGGACATTTCTAAGTTACCCCAAACCTTTGAACGGTAGTATATGTATATATATATATATATATATATATATCAAAGTTGTAGAACACCTATTCATTCAAGTTTTTATTTTATTTTCACTGCTATTATATACAGTATATATATATATATACACTGGGGGTCAAAAGATTGGAATATTACTCATTCAAGGGTTTTTCTTTATTTGCACTATTTTTTACATTGTAGAGTAAAAGTGAAGACATCAAAACTATGACATAACACATATGGAATCATGTAGTAACCAAAAAAGTGTTAAACAAATCAAAATATATTTTATATTTGAGATTCTTCAAAGTAGCTTTTCACACTCATGGCATTCTCTCAACCAGCTTCATGAGGACCGCCACAGTAATGGAAGACCCAGAAATACCTCTGCTGCAGAGGATAAGTTTATTAGAGTTACCAGCCTCAGATTGCAGCCCAAATAAATGCTTCACAGAGTTCAAGTAACAGACACATCTCAACATCAACTGTTCAGAGGAGAATCAGGCCTTCATGGTCAAATTGCTGCAAAGAAACCACTATGAAAGGACACCAATAATATGAAGAGACTTGCTTGGGCCAAGAAACACGAGCAATGGACATTAGACCGGTGGAAATTTGTCCTTTGGTCTGGACTCCAAATTTGAGATTTTTGGTTCCAACCTCAACCAAATTGAGATGGTTTGGGACGAGTCGGACCGCAGTGAAGGAAAAGCAGCCAACAAGTGCTCAGCATATGTGGGAACTCCTTCAAGACGGATGGAAAAGCATTCCAGGTGAAGCTGGTTGAGAGAATGCCAAGAGTGTGCAAAGCTGTCATCAACGCAAAGGTGGCAATTTGAAGAACCTCAAATATAAAATATATTTGGATTTGTTTAACTCTTTTTTTATTACTACATGATTCCATATGTGTTATGTCATAGTTTTGATGTCTTCACTTTTATTCTACAATGTTTATATATATATATCAAACATTGTCATATCTCTGCTGATGAAAACAAATTTCTGCCACTTTCTTTGTTTGCAGAATTGAAGAAGTGTATTTTGAATGTTAATTTACTGTAACTGTGTACTATAACTGCAAACCAGGACAGATATATATATGACATATGTTTGATATGAAACAGATAGCCATGGCCAATCTGTTGTATTTATTGTTTATATCCCCACTGCCATAGAGCAGATGGCAATGTCTGATACCAACTGGTTCATAATAATCTAAATAAAGTGATTAGTAACCCGATACCATAGTGTACGGCCCTAGCATTGGTGTGGGTCTGCTTCTAAAACCTGTTTCATCTGAGTGAGTGGAAAAATCTAAGCCGCAATGAGAACACAGAAAGTGGAATCGGAGAGAGAGAGAGAGAGGGAGTGAGGGATGGATGGATGGATAAAGGGAGTGATGGTACACAGTCAGTCTATAGTTCTGCATCTACAGTAATTGCTTTTATTCAGGTTATCAACTGGGTGAGCTACATGATAACTTTAACGTAGATCTGTAATTAGATAATTGCCTGGGAGGAGTGGAATAGAGGGAGGGAGGCCACGGACAGGGCACTGAGGAGGCACAACACCTCCACCACGAACACGCACACGCACACAAATGGCAGTGTCTTTGGCTCTCTGAGCACATCAAACCGACTTTAATGCACTGCTGATGCTGTGATTAGTGTCTGCAGTACAGAAGACACTTATTGACTATCACATTTAACAACTCTTCTCATCCTCTGCTCCGCTCTCTGGCTCTAATAGTTTATATCTCATTCTCTCTGACGATCCCTCTCTGTTAGTCAGGTGTATAGAAGCTTGGTACTATATTTAACACTGTGGGTGTGTATTTCTTCAAACAATCACCTTGGATCTTAAAATTATATCAAGTGAGCAAAATAAGCACATTTTCACCAATTAGATTTCAATCAAAATTAAAATGTACTTTTTTTTAGTAGTGTTTTCAAAAAGTCAAAATCCCAATTAAAATCCCAACCTTAATGTCCAATGCGAATAAGGAAGTCCAGAATTCAATCCAAGTATAGTTCTAGATCAGAAAGTCAACCCCAAAACAAAAATGCACAATCCCCTTACAAAATGTGAAAATACATGTATATCCAATAATGAGTGTCAAAAAACATAGTCACAGTATAGATCTCACCAGACTATAGAATCAAGTGGAAATCCATCCCTCAGAATGACTCAATATTCATGGAATCCTCAAAAACCAACAAAAATAGTATTCCTTTATAGTGATAAACAATCCACAAAAATTTGCAACGTATATTAAAATAATGGCTATTTCTAGGCTGCAAGAGACAAAACCTCAACCAAGTTTACACCCTCATTCCCCCAAACGTTACCTTTCTTAAAGGGGCATGCACTCTTTAAGGGATGAGCCACCGAAATGGCAATGGCGGCCATCTTAGATTGCCCATGCAAATAATGCAGTCAGAACTGGCAGAGACATAGAGGGCGTATTCCTCTGCCCAGGCGTTCCTGACGCATGCCAGATCTTGGATAGGTATTTTACCACAGGAGGTTGGTGGCACCATAATTGGGGAGGACGGGCTAGTGGTAATGGCTGGAGCGGAATTGGTGGAATGGTATCAAATACACCGATCACATGGTCTGATGCCATTCAATTCGCTCCATTCGCTCCTCCCGTCAGCAGCCTCCACTGTATTTTACTAATTGGCAAACCACATCATGTTCTAGCAATCTGGTGCCCGACGATGACGTGTCACGCAACCATTGGTTAATGCATGCAACGTCTGAGCAGGGGAACGCGACCAATATAACAGCATGAAAATGAAAAGACTCATAAAGGTTTAACCAGGGTTAAGGTTTAACCAGGGTTTAACCAGGGTTAAACCAGACATACTGTGTGTGCGGCCTAACAGTGTCACAATCTGCTTCTGTAATCCAGCTGGCCAGCCCCCTCCCCTCCACAATATGCCGCCCACCTAACCTCTTGCTAACCCTGTGTTTAACACGCAGAGAACAGAGTCATGTGAGAGGTGTGTTTGCGTGTGTAGAAGGGGGTGTGGCTGCAGTGGGCAGTAGGCCATGGCATGAGTGTGTGTAAGGGTGTATGACTGTGTGTCTGCAGGCATGTATTGTATTCCCCTGGGGTTATTCATGTTGACACATGGGAGTGGGTTTAGGAGCCTAGCTGTAGTGCGGGTCCTTGGCAATTTCACAAAATCAATTCCCATTTATACATGTCCCTGTATGTCTGTAGAGGGGAGAGTAAGCCAGTCACTATGATGCCCACTGGAAATCTCTCTTCAGCAAATAGAGGAGGGTTAGTGGTCTGAAAACTACTGACACCATCAATAGTAAATACATGGCCACCCACATATGGCTTCTTTGATCCGATGGATCTAGTTCTAGTGATTAGTTTGTGTTTTCATCTGTTACGCAATGGTAGATATTGTGATAGATATTCCTGTTTTGAGTCATGTCAGCCTACGTGTATAGGGCAACACAGCAATACGATATCATAGCTATTGTGTTTTTAAGATCTTTAAATCCTTGGCCTTTGTGGGGCAGTTATGTGAACAACAGCTGTTTATCAGTTTAAGAGTAAACAAACCAGCCTTAGGAAGATGATTTCCATGAACCAGTGCAGTTGTTGGTATAGGGCTTATACTGGATTGGCTGGTGTAATTGGTTAGCCAGAGAGAAGATGGTGCTCAACTTTGTAATTACGGAAAAACAAGCTAAAGTTTTTTAATTGGGGAGAAAATAAGAGGAGAAAACCCGAGGAGAGAAGTAGGTGTCTGAAATCATTATTTCAGAGAGAGGCTGACGAGGCTTAGAGACAGGGAGGCGGTGCAGTCTGAGAGTCAATGAACACAGGAACCATTACAGATGTCTCCACAATGTCTGACCTTCTGCATGCTTTGTGTTAGCTTTTTCATGTATTGTGTAATTGATGTGTATATAGATATGTAGAGTTCAGGATTCTTTATTGATGTGTTCATGCAGGGCTCAACTGAAAAAGAGACAGTGGTCTCAACATGACTCCCTGGCTAAATAAAGGTTAAATAGACTGTGCCTCCTTCCTCGTCAGATGGAATAAAGCCTACACAGCCATGGTTTAAAAACGTCCTCTGACAAACCGCCCATCTGGAGGAGAGAGGGAAGCAGATGAGAGGAGAGGAGAGGAGAGGAGAGAAGAGAAAGTGAGGGGATAGGAGGAGAGGAGAGGAGAGGAGAGGAGAGGAGAGGAGAGGAGAGGAGAGGAGAGGAGAGGAGAGGAGAGGAGAGGAGAGGAGAGGAGAGGAGAGGAGAGGAGAGGAGAGGAGGAGAGGGGAGGAGGAGAGAAGGAGAGGGGATGGGAGAAGAAGAGAGGATAGGAGAGGATAGGAGAGGAGAGGAGAGGAGAGGAGAGGAGAGGAGAGGAGAGGAGAGGAGAGGAGAGGAGAGGAGAGGAGAGGAGAGGAGAGGAGAGGAGAGGAGAGGAGAGGAGAGGAAGTGAGGGGATGGGAGGAGAGGAGAGGAGAGGAGAGGAGAGGAGAGGAGAGGAGAGGAGAGGAGAGGAGAGGAGAGGAGAGGAGAGGAGAGGAGAGGAGAGGAGAGGAGAGGAGAGGAGAGGAGAGGAGAGGAGAGGAGAGGAGAGGAGAGGAGAGTGATGATGGAAGGAGAAGAGATGAGAGGAGAGGAGAGGAGAGTGATGATGGAAGGAGAAGAGATGAGAGGAGAGGAGAGGGTCAGTGTAGCAGACTGATATATGGTCAATACTCAACCTTGTGACCCAGCCCGCAGCCCATTAGCAGCCGGCATCTCTGGATGGTGAGTGGGTTTCTGATGCTGATGCAAACAGTTATAAAAACTTTATGGATTCATTTGGGCTTTCTATGAACTCACATAAACTAACTTTGAAGTTTATATTCTGAATCCACATACAAAAAAATACAAAATATGGGCCAGAAATCTGTTTACCCACAAACCCCTCTCCGTTTTGTGTTTATGTTATATAAAACAAATGGAGCTTAACCAGACGACAGGCCACTAGGGATAATCTGAGAAAATATTACAAATAAAAGTAAGCATTCTGAGGCAGTATGAACCTGCTCTCCTCAGAGACCCATCCCACTGGGCACACACTGGTTGAATCAACTCTGTTTCCACGTCATTTTAATGAAATTACATTGAACCAACATGGAATACATGTTGAATTGACATCTGTGCCCAGGGGATAGTATTACAGGACAGTAGGTCATCACAGTTCTAATTATCTTTAAAGTGTTTCAAGGCTCTTACTGTAACCATGACACTAATGTAGTCCCTTGAAGTAGTAATCAGACACTAGTCTAAATATCTGATATCAGTCTAATGTATAAATCTGATACCTGTTTCACCTTTCACAGGTGTGGCTTTTTCGCAGTGCAACCCTTCCACAGCCTGAAGGGAACTTTATGGCTTAGGAAATAAAACACATGACAAGGAAATCCTCTTGAGGACGACAATATTTCAGAATAGAAGCCTTGAGGCGGCACCCATCAGAGAGGTACAGTTCCTCCTGTGGGATTTCATCAAAGCTGCTCCGTCCTGTTGCAAAAACAGTCTGTGTTCATTGTTGAACTCATATCTAACTATTTTCATGGAGGTTATTTGATGACCACTGTGGTGATTGAGATTCGCTGTGCCTCTTTTTACCTTCAAACAACCCATCATATCTCGCTTTAACAGTTGATAAATGTCTAAATGAGTGAACGAGACCCCTGTCCAGGGCTCATACACTCTTAGAAAAAAGGGTTCTTTGGGGTTTGAAATGGAAAACGGAATGAGAGAGTAGGTGGATGAGAAGGATGGGTAATACATGCTTAGAGTAGCCTGGTCTTCCACGAGGGACTCCTACACTCTTAGAATATTTTTTTTGTGGAAAGCGTTCTACATGGAACCCAAATGGGTTTTACCTGCAATCAAATGGGTTCTACCTGGAACCAAAAATGGTTCTTCGAAAGGTTATCCTATGGGGACAGCCGAAGAACCCTTTCAGGTTCTAGATAGCACCTTTTTTTTAGTGTAGGGGTCCCTCGTTGAAGACCAGGCTACTCTTAGCAAGTATTACTCATCCTTCTCATCCACCAACTCCCTCTTTCCCTTTTCCATTTCAAACCCCATTTTTCAAACACGTCTGCCGAGATCATTCATATTTCAAAGTCCCTTTTTCAAAAGCTTCGGTTGCGTTTCATCCCTGCAGCTCTTTCCTAAAGGCAACGGAGAGATGGGCTGGTAAGGGATAAGGAGGAGGAGCTGCTAGCCCCACAGCAGACACACACTGAGCCTGGGCCCCTATGGACCCCCGGGTGACCTGCATGCTCAAACACCTCCCTCTCCCAGCACAGGACCAGCCCCAGCATCAGAGCTTCACTCTCTCACGTCCCATCTCCCTGTACTCAGTGGTGGTGTCGTGTTAGGATTCATCCCTAAACGTGTGTGAATTCACGTGAGAGAGATTGTGTGTGTGCGTCAGTGTGTGAGAGAATGAGACTGTGTGTGTGTGTGTGTGTGTGTGTGTGTGTTGGTGTGTTTTTTAAGCATCTGATGAAAAATACAACAACAAAAAATGCCTAGGGACAGCTCTTATTTCTAAGAGCTGGCCTTTCTAAATTATTCATATACACAAGGAAGAGAGTCAGTTGGAGAGACAGATACATACACAGAGACCAGAGGGAGGCTGGTAGGAGGAGCTATAGGAGGATGGTAGGAGGAGCTAAAGGAGGATGTGCTCATTGTATTGGCTGGAATGGAATTAATGGAACGGAGTCAAACATGTGGTTTCCATATGTTGGGTGGGTTTGATACCATTCCATATATTCCATTCCAGCCATATGGTATGCAATACCTCAGTGAGGTCATATGGAGAATCTACTTCTCCTAATAATTTAGAATTCATACCCATGTGACACCTCGGAAATCACACATATAAATGAAATGCATACCTGAATGGGAGGTTAGAGAGGAGAAATCTGTCCTCATGTTATACATACCAATGTCAGATGAGTTGCTCATGGATGCACGCACATGAACGCACATACACACATGCCTAAATACACATGCATGCATAGATACATACAGATACACACACACACACTCTTCCTGTGTCATATGAAATAAAACGTGCTGGAACAACACAAACATTCTCTCGAGCTTCCGATCTTGACAATGTTTTTTTCTCCTTAGAGTCACTCTGACCAAACTCCTCATGGACACATTTGACATCAGCATTCACACAATTATGTTTGATTTAATAGATCCGTACAGCCAGACCAGATCTGCGTCCGCTGGGGATTGACTCAACCACCATCCAAATCTGGATCTGCTTCCGCCAGCATCCACTTCAGCACATCCAGCACAAATCTGATATATTCTCAGCTGTCACTTCGGTTTAGCTAAAATGGAGCCTTGTGCATATTGTTGCACTTTAATGGTGTTTCTCACATTCCCCTCCTCTGCGGTGCTTTTCATGGTCATCACCATTACCCTTTACAGGATTGTAGAGCAGCACCACTTCCTGACTGATAGTTGCATAATGATATTTAACAAGGCATGGCCTTTGGTGTTGTGCGAGGCTTTCAAGCACTGACACTCCACATTTGACAAGTAAAGTTGACCTTTCTGTAGGAGTCAGTAAATGGTGAAAAAAGCCTCTGAAGAGTCCTAACAGGCTGATTAGTAACCCTAAACCAGGGGCTGGTTTAATTGCCGCCATTAGTACAGGGGACAGACCTCCAATTGGTCGGATTAATCCAGAGGCCAAATCTCTTCATGTAGCAGAGGAGTGTATAATTGGTTGCAATGAGCCGGGAGCGGACTTCTTCTTCTTCTTCTTCTTCTTCTTCTTCTTCTCTGCGAGTATGGTTGTCAGACCCCATTATACTTTTGGACTCCTTAGGGGCCATACTCATTGTACTCATCACCCTACGAATCAGTCATGTCATAAAACACATGCACACACACACACACACACACACACACACACACACACACACACATACACACACACGTGCACACGCACACAGTTTTGTTCTTCTATCCTCGTGGGGACCTACAATTGATTTCCATTCAAAAATCCTATTTTCCCTAACCTTTAAACGTAACCCTAAATCTAACCCTAAAC
Source organism: Thymallus thymallus (assembly GCA_023634145.1). Taxonomy (NCBI): domain Eukaryota; kingdom Metazoa; phylum Chordata; class Actinopteri; order Salmoniformes; family Salmonidae; genus Thymallus; species Thymallus thymallus. The sequence goes on from CM042404.1 coordinate 11,438,035, forward strand.
TTAACCACTAACCCCTTACCCTTACCCTAATTCTAACCCTATCCCTAACCCCTAAGCTTAAAATAGCCTTTGTCCTCATGGGGACGTGGGAATTGTCCCCACAAGGGAGAATTGTCCTTGTTTTACTATCCTTATAGGGACTTTGGGGGATTATAGGTCCCCAGAACGATAGAAAAACAAGACCACACACACACACACACACACACACACACACACACACACACACACACACACACACACAGTTTTAGTGTGCATGCTGCTTTTACTAATTGGCTTCACAGCAGTGTAATTCCATAAACACAAGTACTGTACTACATGGAGGAGCACTCTAACGTCTCTACAAATGTGCTCTCAGTGAAGCGAGATGCCAGAGGAGGTACTAATAATCACTGACTGGCTAAAAGCTCTAGTATTTCTCCATCCCCCTCTTCCTCTCTCTTTTAACCCCGACATAAAGCAGCCTACTGCTGCTCATCCTCAGTCACACGCCCCCCTCTAAACACAAACAGAACCTTTGAAATACATCAGACAGCCGACTCTTCCTCCGGAACAATATGGCCGCAGGCCCTCCCTAATGATGCTAAATGGACTGTGAGCACGGTTGTAGGATGTGCACTCCGATATGCATGTGAATCTCCTCCTGTCTGTCCGTTAATTGTTCGCGAGACTCAAATTATTTAAGCTACATCCACCATGGAGCACTGAGCAGGCGGACGCTGCTTTGTTGATGCTGAGAAATTAGTTTCTTTTGAATTGACTGACTGTGACAGAGCGAGAAAGAGGGAGAGAAAACATGATTCCACAGTGTGAGTGAGAGTGTGTGTTTACATACATGTATGTGTGTTACAGTGTAAAGAAACACAGCAGGTTTTAATACGCAACAACTAAAATATCTCTTTCTTCTTGTTTAAACTGTGTTTTCATTTTAGCAGGTCACCTCCTTCCTCCTCAACAGGTATTGCTTGGTGGAGGTCATCCTCAAAGAATCTCTTTCACACACTGTACAGGCAGGCCGAGGGCATGGCAACGACGTGTCTGTGTGTATGTGTGTGTGTGTGTGTGGGCGTGTGTGACAGCAAGCGAGTGTGCATACATGGGCGTGTGTATTTATGTGTGTGTTACTGGGTTTATTGAGTTGGCTTCAGGCTCTGTGTAATGTGTCTGTCACCACCAGTAGAACTAGAGGACAAATATTGACATCCACATCCCTCGCTTTCTCACTCTTTCTCTCGCCTGTCTGCTACTTGTATTGTTGCGTGGAGAAGCCCTGCAAAGAAATGAAATCTTTCTCTCCATGCATTGTATTCTCTCTCTTTTATTCCTCTCTGCTTTATTAAGTGAATTCTCTCTCTCTCTCTCTCTCTCTCAGCGCTGTGAGAAATCCAAAGGTTTTTTTCTGCCCAACGGTAAATAATCACTCTAGAGTGTGAGATAAGGAGGGCAAAGAAGGGAAGCGGAGATAAAATGTAATTTCTTTATTTTCCAATATTGTCTCTCTCTTTCTCTCTCTTTCTCTCTCTTTCAGGACTTGTTTAACTAGCTGTGTGAGATGTCTCCAGTCTCTGGGTGTAATAGAAACTTATTGAAGTGCTTTAGGTCACAGTTTTCTCACTGCATCTCCTGATCAGCTGCCACTGTACTAAATCCTCTGGAGGTGTGGTACGTTTTAAGGCCAAAGCACCACCATTACTTGAAGACAGGTACAATGATTTAGAGACCATGAATAATCAATATATACAGGAAATGACTATGGGGTTGAAGCAAAGAGCAGAGCAGTGGGAATACAGTTGTTCCAAGCGGCTGAGAGAGACTGACAGAGAAAGAGACAGACAGATCTACCTATACAGGCCCATCCGGCAAATAGACAGACGCATCAACTGTAGACAAAGACACATTCAAACAAAGGGCAGAAATAAACCTGTGTGTCTGTTCCAGTCTCTCTGCCTTAGGCTGCTTTGGGGGTCAACAGAATCTATGCCAGTTTCCCCACAAGGATGGCCACTATCTTATCCTGCACATGTTGATTTGTCTCATCAAACATGAAAAATGTTCACTCAGACTGGTCATCTCCACCCTGCAGCAGTGGAATCAATGCAGTAAAACAAACACGGCCCTTCAGTAATCGAAAAACAACCTATCCCAAAAATTGAGTGAGAGAGAGAAAGAGAGAGAGAGAGAGAGCTGGACCTGAAGAGATGAAGAGATAGCTTTGTTTTGTTGTACACATTTAACTGAAGTGTTTTCTAATTGTGAGTCCTGTCTCTCTCCCTCTCGACCCCTCTGTCTCATCACCCCCTACCAATTTTCCTCTCAGACATAGACAGACACATCTGGTTGCCAAGGTTACCACGTTTTTTTTCTATGCTGTTGCCAGGTGACCGGCTGTCATAAAGCAGCTGATGTAAATCTCTCTGTTCCTTTCTTGGTCTTGTCTGTCTCTTTATCGCTGTCTGTCATTCACTCTTTATGTCCCTATCTTCCTCACTGTGCCTGCCGATCTCTCTGTTTTTGTGACTTATGCCTGAAACCTATGTTGAAAGATGTGGGTAAAAATGTATGCTCTTACACACAATTGTGTATCAATTATTGAGTATGGGAGTGGGGTAAGTTCAGCCATTTTTTTTACATTCAGCATCACTTCGTCAAGGGAAATAGAGTATTCTTTCTGACAAAGATATCTACATACACTTAATGACCAAAAGTATGTGGACATTTAAGTCTAGGTTAGGACCTCATATTTATAGAGACCACTATTGCTATTTTTATTGTATTTATTTATTCTTTATTTAACTAGACAAGTCAGTTAAGAACAAAGTCTTATTTACAATGACAGGCTACCCCGGCCTCCCCTAACCCAGACAACGCTGGGCCAATTGTGTGCCGTCCCTATGGGACTCCCGATCACGGTCAGTTGTGATACAGCCCGGGTTTGAACCAGGGTCTTTAGTGACGCCTCTAGCACTGAGATGCAGTGCCTTAGACCGCTGCACCACTCTGGAGCCCACTTTAAATAGAACACTCTTTAAATGATCTACTTTGGCTTAGATACAAGCTTCATGAAACCTATAACAGAATAAATTCATTTGACTTGGTGAAAATAATATTTGGGGACCTAACTTGCTTACTACTTTATCCATGTGGCTTCTTCCGTCACAGACTCCATGAAATTATGACCTCTTCCTAAGTATTTGGTCAAACGATACATTTTGTGTATGGTTTCCTTGGCTCAACTTACCCCACTCTCCTCTACGTCAGTGGAGGCTGTTGAGAGGAGGACGGCTCACAATAATGTCTGGAACGGAACTCATTGAATGGCATCACCTCATATCCCAGCAATAATGCCTTGCAACTTATCCCATGGCCATTGGCTCAACTTACCCCAAGGAAAACATTTTTACTATTAGCTCACAAAGCTACAAAGATGCACTTTCATGCTAGGTTTAGGACCTCATATTGAAACTTACAGAAACCGCAACTTATATTTAGAACACTCTTAAAAGTATCTACTTTGGTTTAGATACAAGCATCATGAAACCTCAAACACAATACATTAATATGACTTGGTGAAAATACGTTTTTGGGACCTAACTTGCTTACTACTTTTTCCATGTGGTTTCTTCCATTATAGACTCCATGAAATATTGACCTGTTCCTAAATATTTGATTAAACAATTACTTTTGTGTATGTTTTCCTAGAAACAAGGGTGGCTCAATTTACCTCTTTGGCCCAAATCTCCCCTACATCAGTGGAGGCTGCTGAGGGGTGGACAGCTCATAATAATGTCTGTAACGGAGCAGATTTGTTTGATGTATTTGATACCCAGGGGCGTTTCTGGCCAATCTGGCACCCTATGCTTCTCTTAAACCCCTCCCCCCCAAGAAAAATACCAGTTTAAGGAGAAATAACACTTTTTAATTTTACTAATATAAAACTGTTGAGTCGGCTGTGGATGTGTCTTGACCGATACATTTGATCACATAAGAAAAAAACATTGGATTAAAACATATCACCATAAAATTATAGGTGACAGACACAATTATAAGAACATATCATCACCACAATCTTAATCAACAAGTAAAAAATATGCTACTCACTCTCAGAGGGGATTGATTGTGTTGATGGTTCCCCTTCAGGGCAGCAGCATCTTCTTTGCCTTGCATTATGCCTTGGAAGAAAACACTTACATTGGCTCAACTTACCCCAAGGAAAACATTTGGACTATTAGCCCACAAAGTTACAAGGATGCACTTTCATGCTAGGTTTGATGAATAAACAAGTTGTGGTTTTGTCGAGGCTTGGCCCCTCACTGGCCAATCAGAACGTGGCAAAATATGTGGTTGTTACAAGTTGTGTATTTACGTTATTTTATGTATTGCCTTGGAATCAACGCCAATTCCAATGTTAGTCTGTGACAGATACATAAACAAAATAACAAAATGTTGACCTACCCATCTTTGCTAAATATGTTAACTTGAACCCGTTTGCAGTCCACGTTGTTCTAAGTAATTGCATAGCTTCAATGTGGAAATATATACCTAGAATTCGCACTGGAACTAGGCCTACTGTGAATAGCATTATGGCTATGGCTGAGAATGGAATGTTGTCAATAAGCAAGATTAAATTAACTAAAAAGATAGTGAATAACTATAATCAAATACTAATCAAATTATAAACAAAACGAAACAACAACTTGCTTTTAATAGGCTATGTCTAAATACACTTACTGGCACCATAAATGCTTCCCATGGACATCTAATATTAAAACAACGCAGACTATGGAGGGTTTTACACACATCAAAACTTTTCACAGTAGCTGGAAAAATATCCAATATAAATAGAAAGGGAGAATGTCCAATCAACTTTATACTGCTCCCAAATAAGTCTATGTTTTATGAACATAATCAGAACCATTTTACAGATCAGATCGCATTCACACATCTCCAGAAGTTGCATTGCAAGCGCGCCACAGAGGTTGTCGCCTTAAAAACACGAAGGTTAATAATTATAATACTTTTGGTTGTAATACAATTAAACGAAAAACAAGCAATCCGTTTTTTTAAGGACAACAACTATAAGTAACTGTTAATGTAATGATACCATAATCGCCAGGATAAAACAAGACTCGCATTGTTCTTGAACCAGCCTTCGTTATAGTAGGCCTAAGGGAGTGCTTGGGTTTTGAACATATGAAACGGAAAACAAGCCATTATTACAGGTTGCAGAAAACTTCTACATTTTCATCTCTTGTTTCATGATTGGCTAGGACACATAGCCTACCTCATGGAGGGGGGTTTACGCAGGTCCAAAACGGGACATGCATAGCTAAAATAATCTGGACCTGCCTACAATGCATAGATACAAAGGAAACTCACTGTTTTACTCCACTCAAACTTGATATTTGAATAAAGCGTTGGTGATTAACATGTATTTCCAAGCGGTCTCAGGAGCCAAACCATTTATGGACAGTCTTAACTAGTTTGCGATTGCCAGACAAAACCACAATCTTAATTGAGAGGAAGGGAGGCACCAAAAGCACATTAGGCTACTCTTGTTCCATGCGCATATGGGCATTGTGCGTCACGGTTGGATAGGCTGCGTTTTCGCTGTCAAAATTCATGCTATAACCAACTGCGTTAGCGCTAAAACCAGCTTTTGGTTGGTCTTAAATATCTCTGTCAGAGCTGACTGAAATTAGCACTTTGGATCATGTTTTTAAGGACACACACACGTCAAATATTTCCACCCCGCCCAACTGAGCGCAAGCGAGCTGATAGACAGATAAATGGCCGAACCTGGCGTTAGGACTGGAAATTGCTAGTTTGACACTAGCGCGGTCCTAACGCCACCAGAAAATAGATCGCTAGTTGTGTGAATCCAGGGTTGACATTGTGTGTGATTTTGTAGGGCGACAAGTGACAGTAGCAGTACCAAACAAAGACAGCAGGGGGATGTAAAGAACTGCAAAGAAAGGCCATCAAAGCACAACCACAATCATGCACACTACACACACACACACACACACACACACACACACACACACACACACACACACACACACACACACACACACACACACACACACACACACACACACACACACACACACACACACACACACACACACACACACACACACACACATTAAAGCAGGCCCTAGGTGGCTGCACTGAGTATGAGTGGAGTGTGGAGGGATGGCCGCCCTTCAGTTGACACAGTTTAGTGGTGCGCTGAGATCAGTTGGGCACATTTGGCTAATTCTGCTGATGTGCCTTGGGGAGAGACAGAGAACACAACATTCTAGCTGAGTGAACTGGGTTAGGACAGAATGTTGGGCAAACTCCCAAACCATTTCTGCCACACACACACGTAGAGGTACAGACACACTCAATCCCAAACCACGGCTGTGGTGCCAAGGCAAAAACACAAACATGGACCAGACACACAACTACACACATACAGTATATGCAAATGATCAATGTAAGCTTTTCTCGCTCTCATTTACATAAATATAAGTGTTTTCTTATTGTCCTACAAACAAAACACATACTAGCATCTATTTTTGTTCAAGGGTCGTATGGGGAGGAAATAATATACATATTTTAATAGAACCAGTGACACAGAGAAAGAAGGTGAGAGAGAGGAGATGGAGGGAGTGACAGAGGAAAGAGAGATGCAGACAGCAGAGCATGCTAGACATGATTGGGGGATGATGAGAGAGAGAGCAATAGAGAGAGAGAGAGAGCGATACGGTGGCCTTCCCAGACACAAAAAGGAGGATTGAGAGAGACACGCAGATGTACAGTGAGGGAAAGCTTTGTCATAGGGAGTGATACATCAACACACAGTCAGACACCCAAAGCCACACACACACATACACACAAGCACACTGACATGCACACACACACATCTTGTGAAAATTGAATATACGTGACATAAAACTTTGAAGAGGTTAGAGGAGAGGAGAAAGGAGGAATGTGTGTCAATCTGATGAGTAAAATTGCTGCTCAGTCTGAAGCTGCGGCTCACACAGGCAAAGACAGAGACAGAGACAGAGCAGACAAGGTTAATGAGGTCACAGGTCAGCCTTAATTAAATTAATTGTAAGACTGCATTAAAAGTTGAGTAGAAAGACGAACAGCGATTGCTTCATTGCCTTATTACCTCTAAGGCTGGAAGAGGAGAGAGAGAGAGAGAGAGAGAGAGATAGAGAGACACCCGTCCAAGCCCCATCCTGCACCTAAGAGGTATCAGATGCTCAACTGTAATGGTTCGGGCCTAAACCACACAAAAACAACACTAGACACGATGGAACACAAAGCTTTTACTCTCTCATCCTGGAATACACAAGGTCTGAGGTCATCTGCCTTTGGCCTAAAGAGCAGGAACCCAGACTTCATCAAAGAAATTGGAAAAACAGACATTGTCATCCTACAATAAACATGGTACAGAGAGCTGGTAGTCCCATCCACCAAACTATCAGGTGTGAAACAGGGTAGAGATTCAGGGGGTATGCTAATTTGATATAGAGCACACCTAACCTACTTTATTAAATTAGTCAAAACAGGAACATTTTACATCTGGAAATAATAATAAGGAAATAATAATAAGGAAATAATCTCAACAAAGAAAAATGCCCTTGTGTGTGCTACCTATATCCCCCAATAGAATCCCCATACTTTAACGATGACAGCTTCTCCATCCTAGAGGGGGAGATCAACCATTTCCAGGCCCAGAGACATGTACTAGTCTGTGGCTACCTACATGCCAGAACTGGACGAGAACCTGACACTCTCACAAGTAGGTGACAGTATTCCCTCCCAAATATGCCTCCCTAGACACAACTATGACAATACAATCAACAAAAATGCAGCTCTGTCGCACTCTGGGTCTATACATAGTCAATGGTAGGCTTCGAGGAGACTCCTATGGCAGGTCCACCTACAGCTCATCCCTTGGCAGTAGTACTGTAGATTACTTTATCACTGACCTCAACCCAGAGTCTCTCAGAAGGTTCACAGTCAGTCCACTGACACCCCTATCAGATCACAGCAAAATCACAATACCTGAACAGAGCAATACTCAATCATGAGGTATCAAAGCCAAAGGAACTGCACAATATTAAGAAATGCTATAGATGGAAGGAAAGTTGTGTAGAAACCTACCAGAAAACAATTAGGCAACAACAAATTCAATAAATTTTAGACAACTTCCTGGATAAAAAATGTCACTGTAATAGTGAAGGTGTAATCTTGGCAGTAGAACGCCTAAACAGTATATTTGACCTTTCACCTTCTCTATCAAATCTAAAAATGTCAAGCAGACAACCTAAGAAAATTAAAAACAATGAAAAATGTTTTGATGAAGAATGCAAAAACCTAAGAAAGAAATTGAGAAACCTATTCAACCAAAAACATAGAGACCCAGAAAACCTGTCACAGCACGTCAGAAATCAGCTCAGTGTAATTGAAGAATCCATAGGATCTAACCACTTCTGGGAAAATTGTAACACACTAAACAAACAAGTTATCTATCCAAAACAGAGATGTATGGGTAAACCACTTCTCCAATCTTTTTGGCCCTATAACAAAGAACAAACAACAAAAACATTTACATGATCAAATACAAATCTTTGAATAAACTATTAAAGACTACCAGAACCCACTGGATTCTCCAATTACATTGAATGAACTACAGGACAAAACACAAATCCTCCAACCCAAAAAGACCTGTGGTGTTGATTGCATCCTAAATTAAATGATACAATTCTACAAATTCCAATTGGTTATATTTAAACTCTTTTTCACCACCCTTAGATCTGGCATCTTCCCCAGTATTTGGAACCAATGACTGACCACCCCAATCCACAAAAGTGGAGAAATATTTGACCCTAATAACTACCGTGGGATATACGTCAACAACAACCTTGGGAAAATCCTCTGCATTATCATTAAACAGCACTCATACACTTCCTCAGTGAAAACAATGTACTGAGCAAATGTAAAATTGGCTTTTTACCAAATTACCGTACAACAGACCACGTATTCACCCTGCACACCCTAATTGACAAACAAACAAACAAAAACAAAGGCAAAGTCTTCTCATGCTTTGTTGATTTCAAAAAAGCTTTTCACTAAATTTGGCATGAGGTTCTGCTATACAAATTTATGGAAAGTGGTGTTGGGGGAAAAACATACAACATTATAAAATCCATGTACACAAACAACAAGTATAACATATATATCAACGAATTGGTGAGGGTTTTAGAACAGTCTGCAGCCCCTGGCCTCACCCTACTAGAATCTGAAGTCAAATGTCCACTGTTTGCAGATGATCTGGTGCTTCTGTTCCCAACCAAGGAGGGCCTACAGCAGCACCTATATCTTCTGCACATATTCTGTCAGACCTGGGCCCTGACAGTAAATCTCAATAAGACAAAAATAAAGGTGTTCCAAAAAAGGTCCAGTTGCCAGGACCAAAAATACAAATTCCATCTAGACACCGTTGCCCTAGAGCACACAAAAAACGATACATACTTTGGCCTAAACATTCAGCACCACAGGTAACTTCCACAAAGCTGTGAACGATCTGAGAGACAAGGCAAGAAGGGCCTTCTATGCCATCAAAAGGAACATAAAATTTGACATACCAATTAGGATCTGGCAAAAAATACTTGAATCAGTTATAGAACCCATTTCCCTTTATGGTTGTGAGGTCTGGGGTCCGCTCACCAACCAATAATTCACAAAATGGGACAAATACCCAATTGAGACTCTGCATGCAGAATTCTGCAAAAATGTCCTCCGTGTACAACGTTAAATACCAAATATTGCATGAGGAGCAGAATTAGCCCAATACCCGCTTATTATCAAAATCCAGAAAAGAGCTGTTTAATTCTACAACCACCTAAAAGGAAGCGATTCCCAAACCTTCCATGACAAAGCCATCACCTACAGAGAGATGAACCTGGAGAAGAGTCCCCTAAGCAAGCTGGTCCCAGGACAGCAACACAATTAGACCCAACCAAATCATGAGAAAACAAAAAGATAATTACTTGACACATTGGAAAGAATTAACAACTGAGCAAACTATAATGCTATTTGGCCCTAAATAGAGAGTAGACAGTGGCAGAATACCTGACCACTGTGACTGACCCAAACTTAAGGAACGCTTTGACTAGGTACAGACTCTGTGAGCATAGCTTTGCTATTGAGAAAGGTCGCTGTAGGCAGACCTGGCTCTCAAGAGAAGACAGGCTATGTGCACACTGCCCACAAAATGAGGTGGAAACTGAGCTGCACTTCCTAACCTCCTTCCAAATGTATGACCATATTAGAGACTCATAATTCCCTCAGAATTTGAAAACAAATCCAAATTTGATAAACTCACATATCTATTGGGTGAAAAACCAAAGTGTGCAATCACAGAAGCAAGATTTGTGACCTGTTGCCACAAGTTTTTTTATTTGCACATCGTTACAACACGGTATATAGAAATAGTATGACAATTGAAATGTCTTTATTATTTTGAAACTTTTGTGAGTGTAATGTTTACTGTACATTTTTGTTTATTTACTGTACCATATTGTTTATTTCACTTTTGTTTATTATCTATTTATCTTGCTTTGTCAATGTAAACATATGTTTCTCATGCAATAAAGCCCTTAAATAGAATTGAATTGAGAGAGAGAAAGAGAGGGAGTGAGGAGTGAGATGGAGTGAGACATCCAGGCTGATATGAGAGAGCCTGTTGAGTATTGGGGCAAGGTGTTGTGAGGCTCTGCGTGTCTGTGTTGTCAGGGGCTGCTGACCTTTGAGAGCAGATTTGATTGGAGGGTGGATGTGCTTGGCATAGAGTGGAACAAACAGACACATCAGAGACAAACAGGCCGGCGGGGGGGGGGGATGACGACGACATCTCCTCAGGGTTGTGTGTGTGTGCGCGTGCGTTGGGCATGGAGGATGGACATTGTGTTCATAACCTGCAGACCTGCTTTACACACAGCTTTGTCAGGGTGACGTTACTTATTAGCTGCTCTTCAGTAATGTGATAATGCAGTCATTACCAACAGTATTCTACTGTATGTGATGGTACATCATTATGGTACTGATGGAGGGGGTGCTGTGGTTCAACAGAGGGCACCAGAGGGCCCCGGGAGGAGAGAGAGGTCTGGGGGCCCCACAACATACAGTAGCTTGTCACTGGTCACAACATTCTAATTACCACTCCCCCCCACACAAACACACTCATTTGATACAGCTCAGTGCCCCTTTGGTCAGATTCCACAGTGTTTTTGCTCTTCGGTTGACAGGTTTTGCTGTGAGAGAGTCTCCATCCTCTGTCACACGCGCATTCCAACTGCAGGGTCAAAGGCCACGGCTATCAAAACAAAACAGGGGGATGGGATTGGAAGTTTATTCATATCACAAAACGTAGGCCTTTTGTCTTAAAGGATGGAGAGAGAGAGATAGGGAGGGAGAGGGGGACAGAGAAGAGTGAGGGAGAGAGAACAGAGGGAGAGAGAAGTGGGAGGGAGAGAAAAAAGAGAGTGAGAGATAAGTGAGAGAGAAGAGAGAGGGAGAGTTAGAGAGGGAGATAATAATTAATAACAAGGCTATGCTACATGATATGTTTATAAACAGTTTAGACTTTGAGCAATGCTTACGAAATTGTAATACATGTTGTGGGTTGGTTTAGACAGATAATCACACAGGGTAAGATAGAATATATTGAGTCATAGAACTCTGGTATTCAGAAGAGAATGAGAATAAGCTAGACGTCACTATTAGGTTATTTCATTTAGAACATTGGATTGTTGTTCTTCTTTGGAAGAACCTGTCTGCTGGAGGGGGTGTTAATCTCAATATGTACACTACCGTTCAAAAGTTTGGGGTCACATAATTCTGTCTATTAAAATAACATCAAACTGATCAGAAATACAGTGTAGACATTGTTATTGTTGTAAATGTCTATTTTAGCTGGAAACAGCTGATTTCTAAAGGCTAATTGATCATTAGAAAACCCTTTTGCAATTATGTTAGCTCAGCTGAAAACTGTTGTGCTGATTAAAGAAACAATAAAACTGACCCTTCTTTAGACTAGTTGAGTATCTGGAGCATCAGCATTTAAAATGTCAGACTTGATTTGCTTTAACAAAAA